>JAPTYQ010000013.1:17945356-17984049 GCA_029814465.1 Ostorhinchus cyanosoma
GGAAGGAAGGAAGGAAGGAAGGAAGGAAGGAAGGAAGGAAGGAAGGAAGGAAGGAAGGAAGGAAGGAAGGAAGGACAGGAAGTGTTTAACTGAGGAAAGATACAATTATAAGAAAAAAATTAGACAGTTTTTTTTATTTAAGAGCACCAACATGTCTCCAAAAAGTTGGAATAGGGTGAACAAAACAATAGAAAAATATGTAGGACTAAAAGTAAATAAATGAAACAGCAGATGGCAAATAATTATAAAAGGTTATAATAATAGGCTGTCATTAGCTCAGTGACATGATTGGATAGAAAAAAAAATTACAGAGCCAGATACTCTCAGTAAAGATGGGCAGAGGTTCACTAATGTGCAAAAAACTGCATCAAAAGACCAATTCAAATATAATGCTTATTATGGAAAACTGTAAAGACTCTAAAGATTCTGAGAATCTGGAGAAATCTATGCGCACAAAGGGATAAGGATGAAAATGAATTCTGGATGCCAGGATCTTCAGGTCCTTAAACGGCACTGCATTAAAACCAGACATGGTTCTTTAATGGAAATCACTGCATGGGCTCAAGAACAGAAATCACCGTCTGTGAACACAGTTTGTCATCCACAAAATACAAGTTAAAGCTCTATTGTGCAAAGAAGAAACCACATGTGAACATGGTCCAGAAATGCTGTCATCATCTCAAGGCCAAAAGTTATTTAAAATGGACTGAGGAAAAGTGGGAAATTGTTTTGAGGTGAATTGGAACGGAAAATTACACTGTGTAACTTTAAAAATGGACAATGGAATTCCTGAATGTTTTACTTTTAATTAATGGACTGTGTTTTCAGTTGTACTTATTATTCTTATTGCACACATTCTGGGATACATGCAGACAAGATTTTGAATCAAAGAAACAGTTTATTCAATCACACTGTACAAATTTGACAGTACCCCCCCCCCCCTTTAATTTCAAATATGCAACAAGACAAAGTAATCTTACTTAGTCCTTAGAAATAAAACAGGTACAGTATTAAGTAGTCAAAAAAAAACAAACCTTATGCATATACATGACTTCATTTGCACATCCGATAAGGAGTGGGAGGAGGTATAACTTAACCATTCATTCTTACAAGGCTGCACTCAAGTATGACATTTTTGCTACAGATATAGCCCCATTTTTACTTCAGGGTTTTTAGAGGAAGGGCCACATGTAGACATAGCCTACACATATTTAGTAAATAATTTAGCCCATCCCAGTATTTCACTCCCCTACCCAGTTAATACACTTGAGTACAACTGTCATAAATTGGTCTGTGGTTGAGGAAAAAGCACAGTCAGGCAGAACAACAGTATATTGTGTGTCTGAGAAGCTGTTTGGAGTGTCTAAGTACATCTCATGACAATTGTAACAAATTTTTAAATGTGCGTTTTTAAAGTTGCGTAGTATATTACATCCACCAGACAAAAGACCAGAAGGATAATCCAGTTTGTTATGAGCGCTTAGTTCAGAGCACATTTAGGAAGGCACCATTGCTGCTGAATGATACAAGGTACTAGAATAACATGCACCCCCATCCAGACCATATCTTTATTGGGAACAGCCTTTCATATTTTAATCAGACATTACTAAACCAGACACTTAATCTATTACAACAGTGTGGCTTCGTAGTAGAAGAGCCTGGGTCCTGAACTGGCCTGTCAACGGAAAAAAAAAATTGACACACTATTGAAATAGACAATATAACAGAGAAGAACAAACTCCACCACCAAGCCTCTTCAGTTTCAAATATTTACAGACTGTTATCAAAGAAGAGGGGATACTACATCATGGTAAGCATGGATATATACAATACAGAATTACCCCATTCTTAAAGTCAGACATGATCTCAGTTTGCTATGTTTTCTATGTTGCAAATCAATACATTCTATTTCTATTTACATTTTACATAGTATCCCAACTTTATTTTTTTTTCATCCTTGTGATCCATAATCATCATCATCATCACCATTATTATTATATCTGTCAAGGTAAGAAACTACAGGTGAGAACATTACTAAAGGCTGCATTTCATTCAAGTTAACCATCCCTAGGAGCTTACCAGGGCTGAGCTTTTATTGATATTATAAATTACACCTGTGCCTCTCCTGTTATGACCTGTCAGCCATTCTGTTGTGACAGAGATCTATCCCGTTATTATTTCCCGTTGGCGTGCTCATGAGACCTAACTTTAACGCCCGTCCTGAGCAGCACCATGGCCAGCGCCTCTCTGAGCGCGGGCTTTTCCTCCTCTCCCTCCGTTGCGGACAGTGACAGTGGAACTCTGTCACATTTAATGCAAACAATGTGTGGAAAGTAAAGCGGAAACTCGAGGCAACAGAAGACATTAAGACACGGCCGTCCAACCGTAATTGTGGCCAAGGGTTCTCCATTAACCGGAAATACGATACACCTGCGTGCTACGCCCTGACGTCACGCCTGCCTCGCGGTGCTGAGCTCGCGAATGAGGAAATGTCACAGGTGTGCTGATGTCATTTATTACAGTCTTTTAATTAACAATAAGCCTCTTCCTTGTTGTCGTTTGATATATTTTTGTTAACTCAAAATGGACTTATGCTTCTGTTGCAGCGTAAAAGGGAAAACGCAAATATTTCTGCCGGAAAAAGTATTTTATGGTTTTACTTTTAGCGTGTACAGTTCATTTAGCTAGCATGTAAAAAGCCGAAAATAAGAGGAGGGGGGCTTATTTTAATCATAGCTTAGCTTAATTCGACTTTATACCAATAGTTTAGGGTAAAGTTAACTAGTAAACTGACTCATAAATCCTGCTCCTGTTGCAAAACATGGTGAGTGTAACGCGTTACGCGGTAATCTGTTACCAGTCAGCCCTGCCTCTACTATCTCTCCGTCTGCCGCTTTGTCTACGCACCCATGTGGGTTTTCCCTTCGCAGTGTCTGTGTTGCGCCTCTCCGGTCTGCCAGCCTCTCAGCCATTGGCCTCAGAGACCATCAGTCTTCCCTTCACAACAATAGACCCCCACGCGCAGACACGCACGGCCACTCACGTACCGAGAGAAACGCGCACAGTGCTTTCGAGGAGCAACGGTGAAATGTTGGTTAAACTGCGGTTTACCGACTCCTTTCTTTTCAGCTTTAGTTCGGCGAGAAGCGCAGGGAAGCCTCTGCGATGCGCTCAGCCAGAGGCGCGTCGGAGTTGAAATAAGGGAAACACGGGGTTCGCGAAGAGCAGAGGGGCAGATTTTTCTTACGAGCATGACTGAGTGGTGACAAAGAAAACGGGGAGCCCCTCTGGCTTCGGTCGTCACCCGCAAGAACTTGACGGAAGGCATTTCGGGGGACTGGCTTGCTCTCACTAGAACAGCCAAAGAATTCGTATCATCTTTATTTTTGGAGGGGAACCATGCCTGTCCGGAGGGGTCATGTTGCGCCACAAAACACATTTTTGGGAATAATTATTCGGAAATTCGAAGGACAAAGTGAGTACCTCTCCCTGGTGCCCAGTGCTTGTGTGGGTGCATTGTGTTTTGCTGCCATCCTTTTGTGCTCTGATGACAATTCTCCTGCGGAGAATTGCTTATTCTGTAGGAAACAGCCTAATAGGCCGAAAAATAATAATTTAGGCTTGTAATGACTGTCAGAGGCATCAGAAAGTCATGATAAGTTAATTAGCCGTAGCCTTATCAAGCCCCCAGTTTGTTTTATAGTTTTGTGGTGCGGGAGAGATGTGATTGTACGCTCCTCTGCTCTAGTTCAAGTTCAGAGAGCTGCATATTAGAAATAAGGATTAAGTGATTTAATTACTTTCAGATTATATCCCAGGAATACCTTAATGTTCTTATTAAACCCTTCACTTGTGATTTAGTTTCACAGATTATTGGCACATCATACTGGAGGCTTATTAAAGGGAGCAAAACACCATGGCATTAAATCAGAAATCACAACTGGAAATAATGTAACACATCCTATTATGTAAATAAATGTAAATGTAGACCATGCAATAATACAGCCTTTTTAAGTGATTTATTTATTTATTGAAGCCACTCAACCTGGTTTTAAAGTTTTTCTTTAATTCACAGAGGAATGTGCTAATGTCATAATTCTATGTAAACTATTACAAAATAAGAAATTTTTTATGAGACTGTCAAAAAAATTAACATTTCCTTCCCCCAATCTCTCCTCTACTGTATTACAGATAAAAAATTTATCATAGCCAATGCCCGGGTGCAGAACTGCGCTATTATCTACTGTAATGATGGCTTCTGTGAGATGACGGGCTTCTCCAGGCCGGATGTCATGCAGAAGCCGTGCACTTGTGACTTTCTGCATGGCCAGTTCACCAGCCGGCATGCTGTGGCCCAGGTGGCCCAGGCCCTCTTGGGTTCAGAGGAGCGCAAGGTGGAGATTACCTACCACCGCAAGGACGGTGAGTACTGTAGATCAGACTATTTGGGTTCAGGAGGGCATGCACAAGCAAAACTTTACATGAAACCACAACATTAGTCTTCCTTTGCATTTTTGCTGACGAAACTCATTGACTTCCTTTCATAACGAAGCACTTGGGTCTGTTTTGTATATAAGCCTGTGGTGCTAATACAGTAGGTGTAGATGCTAGATAAATGTGTGAAAGGTGACTTTTACAATACCTAACACCTGAAACAGTGAGCAATTCTTAGTCTGTTTTATCTGGAGCATTTTGCAGTAGCAAATCACTGAGTTCACCCATTTAGAACCCTGAGGGGAAGAATAGCAGCTGTGAAGGTTTCCTTTGCTGTGAAGTCCAGTTTTGAAATGATGCACTTGCTGTGTGGCTGGGAAAGATATTCATTAGCCTGCACTGGATAGGGCACTCTGGGAAGGATGTAGCGCACTTCCCTGAAGACTTATGTGAAGATAGTGAGGTGTGTGATACACTGTTTGCCCTCTTCTCTAGCTTTGTTCTCATCCTTTCCTGAATGTACTGGACACAACATGTACGGTATCAGTATTTGTTAAACTAACTTCCAAAGTAAGGATCTCAATGCTCATAGATTATAGTTTTTTAGACTGAGAGCATTCCTCTCCTGTGGTGGAGAAAATCTACTGGTGTGCTTATGCTGCTTATGAATATTGTATGTGTACCATGAAGGTATGACATTTGGTATTGATTTAACAAGCTACAAGCTGAGCTGTGGACTGAAAGTTTAAACCAGTTGCATCAAAAGCTCTCATTCATAGAGATTCATGTAGTGACCTCTAACAATGACATACAGTGTGTATTCATATCACGATGGTGTCTTGCATATCAGGTAAGATGAGATAAAGTCCACAACAGTATGTTCTCACCATTCTGTAAGACTTATCTGATGATGATCTGTGCATACTCATGAGTTGTTTGTGTAAATGTTAGTATACTTTTCAGAAATATTACATATCCCCTTGATAATCAGCACAGTGCAGAGAACAAGCATGGTTCAGGCTATAGAATATACATATGGTAAAGAAAGATAAACACAGGCATAATGTGTGTAAAAACATCTGTTGTTACTTTGGCACACGTTGCTGTTGTTACAGTTTCTTATAGAAGCCCCACACTGACAGTGTCTTGACAAGTGGGAATATTTCCAATGTAGGCACGTGTCTGGCACATTATTGCTAAAGTTCTTGGAGTCCTTCTTCTGTATTTATGACACATTGTGTGTGTGCTATAGGCATTACATGATGCTGCTGCATCACACTATGTGATATGTGTTGCATGTTTGAAGTATTCAGTGTCACAGCATAATTAGTAGAACACATGCACTACAGCAATTCTTGATGATGATGAAAGTTTTATTTCGGCAAAAGCAAAAAGCTTGACAAAAGAAATAACTTGAGAAAAGTAAGATGGTAGCAGGTTAATAGTAATAATATTGAACCATCCATAAAATACCTTAAAGTTTCCTCACAAATCTTGTATGTATTATTTAAAAAAAAAAAAAAGGTTTGAAATTAAGTCTGAGACAATGAGAGTTTAAACTGTGTTATACAGTATATTGTGTGACTTGTCTACATACATTATACTGTATCCAGCACTGTGGAAATTCAGAGAAATGTACAATTTTATTCAATCAAAGTCCATTTCATTGAAATTAAATTATAGCGTACTTAAAGCCATATTTATCAGAATGAAATGACAGAATGACTGAATGTGAATACAAGTAATACTTTTTGTCTTCATTGTGTTAGATGATATATTTTTTTAAGTTGATGAGTATAAAAACCTAATGACCCAAAGCAAACTATTTTTGTTTTGTTGTTTAAATTCAAGCAGCAACACAGCAAAGATATCAAATCATCAATCAACTCTGCAAAGTTTGCAAGAATGCTTTTTAATGTTTTTTACAGAAACATTTGAGTTCATCACTACACTGAGGCATTTAGAGAAAACTCAAAGCATTCCCATTTGGAGGAGTTAAGAACAGCTGCAGTAGGAATCAAAAATGATGGAGATACTGTACAGGAAAAGATATGTTCTTCAGTTTGTTTGATTTTCTTCTGTATCCTGTGATAATATGGCATAAAGAGATTTGTTTCGACTTGATGTGTGATGTGTGGTGGTGAGGCTGAGTGATGGTATATGGTTTTATTATTGTATGTGCAGGTATAAAGCCCAGTGGGAGAGAAGTGACATAGATTAGGTGAAAGATGGTTTGCAGAGCACTTACAAATGATTGTATCCTAAGAGAAATCATTGTAAGGGGTCAGAGGTTTAAAGAGCGAGATAAAGTTGCACAAAAAATGTTTCAGGGAATAGACAGAGTGCAGATGTCAGCTTTTTCCCGGAGTGGTGTGCTATACTCTGTGACCCCAAAGTCTACCAATATGTTTAGTACAACACTACTTTTATTGTATTTACTGATCTTTGACTTACCTGAAAAATATATTTATGCTTCACTATCTGTGTTTCAAAATGATTGAAAAGAGGTTCTGACTGGCATTCTGGTATGAATGCTTGCCACGCATTCAACAACTGGATGAAATGTATAGTTTAATTAAAGAAATTGAATTGTCATTTAATAATTAATAAATAATTAAACTTCCTTATAGAAGGAGCTATTTCCAATTGTGAATCTTTAACTGCTCATACTTATCCATCATTAGCTGAGGATTTGAGTCGGCACCCTCTGTCTCCTCCTTCCAAAGTGTGAAAGAGCAACACCAACCTTTGCACTGCAACTGGATGCAAAAATGGTTATTTTTTAACTTTCTGTTGTGGTTGCTTCCCTATGTGCAGATGTCCCAACAAAGCATCCCCCCAACTCTATTTTGTAAAAACCACTGTCACTGAATCCTGCATTTAGTGCCACCATCGATGAGTTTGATTTGATATGCAAATGAGCCAAACAACTCATGCTTTTTCCAGAATGATAGTGGATTTATACACATCTACCTCCAGTGCTGCACAGAGCTAAAGAAATGTGGAGACAGGTCTGTTTATACAGGACGAGGCTGTTAATAATAGTCGTTTTGTGGAAAAGTTAGAAGCTAGTTAATGAAACAATTGTGGCTTGGGAGTCTGGTTTTGACCAGCTCTACATGTCAAGTGTCATGAGTTACTTGTTATGATTTGGCGCTATACAAATAAAATTAGATTGATTAATACAAAGCTTCTGAAGATGCACTTTGTTATAATTAAAAACTGAATGACTGTCAAGCTAAACTGTAATGAATATCAAAATAAATCAGTAAATCTCATCACACTCAAAGTAATTAAACAATACCTCTAGACCTTAACATCTGTCTAACAGTAAACATTCTTTTTTTGTATTTATCATTTTTGAGCAATGTAACAGTACATCCAGAAAAGTGCAATCACAGTGCATACATTATACATTGCCTTTTATATTATTTTCCCCCCATGCCCAAACCAACCCCAAGGCCCTCCAAGAGGGGCAACAGCATGAAAAATAATATTTCCAAACATTTCCAAATTATCTGCCAGCCACAAGTGGTGCCCAGTACTGGAATACAGACATTTATAAAACACCCTGTTGTAATGTAGTAATTTATAAAGATTAGTGTTTACCTGTTGCATACATACGCTTTATTTTTGTCAAATACCCATTCAATTTTACAGTGCATATAGTTAAAAGAATATTTAGTGGCTATCAGAGCTACTACTGAGTTCTCCTATTAGTGAACAGCCTTATATAAGCACACACTAACATTATCTACATAGAAACCCTCTGGGAATGTTTGTTGAACTAATTAACCAATGAGCTAATGTTTTGGAGGTCTATGAAGGCTAGGGATGTTGCAAGATGGCAGCCGTAGGGGAATACACGTCCAAGTAGTGATTTTGATACTTGAGTGTGTTTTTCTGCCTATATTTAGTTTGCCTTATTCACTTGAATATTCAGTGAATAACCACATTTCACTTCATATAGGAGCGTTACAGGTCTGATACCTCTGGTGTACTCTTGGTGAAGCCAAGCTGGGGGTTCTGTCTCCATTGATCTGCTGAGCAAACAGCATTAATGAGGACACAAATACCTTCATGTTGCATTGATCTTCAAAACCTTTGCATCGGAGAGGCGAAATCAATGACGGCCGAATACCTTCCCTCCACCGGCTGGCCCACGGGAGACTTGGATAAAAGGAGCTGGAGGGCTTCTGACTGTCGGACCCTACAGCCGGGGGAAAAGGTCTCATTACCATTCGGTACTCTGTACCTCTAATTACCTCAGTGTTTTCCTCTCACCTGACTCAGTGGTTCTCTGGGGAAGGTCATGCACCTGTTTGAACAGGGCAAACTGCTTTTATGATGTCCTTTTTATAATAACCCACTATGGCTGAATTAATTTTAGATTATCCTTTGTCATTTCCACAGTCAATAGCCATGTAATCTTGTGATGCTAGTGTTATTAGTATTAAATATTTATAGCTTTTAACCGCACAAATTGATTAATGTATGATAAAGCTGCCTTTGTCGTTAGCTCATTGAATGTGAGATGTGCTTTGCATGTTTAAACACAGTACTCGGTATGCAGTTTTAACTATTTATTATCATCATTTATCATTATAACTGATTAAAGTGATCAAGTAGATGAATAGATGGACAGACAGTTGACAGGACACAACAAAACACATACAATTACAAGTCAAAGCACTGTTAGTAGTTATGTTATGGGTTTGATAAAAATAAAAGAGGCTAAAAATATATAACTTACTGTATATTGCAAGATAGCGTTAATATCTAATGGATTATCAAATATCAGATATTAAAACTAACATGAAATAGCCATTAATATAAAATAACAAAATAACATGATAGAAAGATCAAGTTTGGCGAACTTACAGGTCAGAAGAGGCTATGGTTTTTTATTTTGATAAAGTATGAAAAAGGAAAACACCGTGAGGCAAGAAAGATTTGAAGACAAAGGAAAACCAAAAAGTGCAGTAGTCCAGAAAGAAATGAAATTAACGACAGCCCTCATACTCACTTAGCTTTCAGCACTTTTCTCTTTTGTGTCTGTTATTGGAATTGCAGGAGAGATGTCATTGCGGCAAGCTGATTGCTCTTCTCATGGTGGACCATTGGGGTTTCTGTGAGACAATCTTCTTCTCTTTAATCCTCTGACCCAGGGTCTGCATAAACGCATTGCCTGCTGTCCTTTACAGCCCGTGAAGGAGATGGTGCTCGTCAGCAGAATCTCTGACTGATTTTTAATGCTTTATGATTTGTGCTGTCGTGGGCTCTTATGCTCCCCAGTCTACATATACCATCTGACCTCTATAGTATCAGGGGGTGGCATTAAAGGATTCAGAACCCCGAAACTCAACATATGGATAGTCAGCAATTTCTTTCAGAGTACTCTCAATTTACAGAGATGCCAGTGATAACAGTCCCAATACTGATGCCTTAGCTTCAAAAACCAGTTTTGAACAAAAAAACCTTCTGTCAATGACAGTTTTATATTTTAGTAAAATTAAAATGACATGCATATTATTGCATAACTCCAGAGCTCAGATGCATTTTTATACTTTTATAGAAGTAACCCTATAACATAAAAAAAAAAACTCTCTACCTTAATGGTAGAGTTGTTTTTACTTTTGTTTCAGGAAACTGACATTTTGTTGATCAATTCCATCCAGTTTTACAACTTAAAACAAAGACCTGTTTGCCAAAGCTTGAAGTTGTCATCGATTAAAAAAAATAAAAACTTATAAAGCGCTATGAGATTTGTTCCATCAGTATTGAAATTCTGTTAGTATCTGAAAGATAGGAAAGTTCCACTCCTAACTTGGCTTCTGCAGCAGCAATTTTCAATGTGTTTGTTGTCTCCTAGTAGACCGTAAAGACACAGTAGCTGGGTTATGAGAGGTCATTTACTGTTAATTAGTAGAAAGTTTTAGATTTTTACATATATAATTGCTTTGAATTTGCCGATACAATATTTATGATTCAATAGTTATGGTCACAAAAGTCGAACTAAAGAAACACAGTAATGGGACTTCAAATGTATTGTTTTAATTTTACCCTACTTATTTTTGATGTGGAACATAACTTATACTTCATTGCTTTTTGGAGAAGGAGTTGACATGGAGCAGTGGCACCTATATCAGATCACTAAAGGAACGCTATTAATGGAAAACTTCAGAAACAATTCCATACACTTTAGTATTGCATCAAACAACCACAACACAGAGTTTGTAGTTGTCAGAGTTTGCATTTAATTTATTAGAATTTTTTTTTCACAAATCGTTATAAGTATGTAAACGTGTTACAAATTTCATTATTTCTGAAGAGTAAATTTCAGCTTGGTCTTATGTGTTGGTCAGAGTTGTGATTAAAGTTTTTAATTTTAGAGGATTTTTAGATGTCATACCAATCCAGTCTTAAGTCTGGGAATGTTTGAATTACAGTAATGTTTTGCATTATCAAATGTTGATTTACTCACAGTCTAAGATTAAAGTACAAGATTTTAGAAGTATTATGGTCATTACTCACTTCCATTACTTACATGTCTATATAAAATGACAGCCGTGTGTTTCATATGTAGCTGAGTTATGGTTTGATTTTCGTCGCTGTTTAGAATGGAGAATAGAAGAGAATCTTTATTTTGTTAGTAGTAGTTTGCACGTAAATATGCACCACACACCGAAATTTGTCTTTGGTCATGCATCACACACTTAATGCTCGGAGCAGTGGGCTCGCCATGTCAGGTGCCCGGGTAGCAAATGTGGGGGGGGTAAGTGCCTTGCTCAAGGGCAACAGCCAACTCTCTGCCCAGTCGAGAATCGAACTGGCAACCCTTCGGTCACAAACCGAATCTCCAGCTGACTAGGCCATGGCTACCCATGAAAGTGACACACTTGTACTGTTTTTGTAGTGTGTTTTGCTTGTCAGTATGTGTTGCTTTTATGCTTGCCTTTGAAAAATTTTTCATTAGGCTGTGTTCATTAGGCACATGTGTCCACATGTAAAGCCTTTAGTGTGTGTGAGCTGACTCAAAGGTGACGTTTGTCTGATTTGTGCCACACACACCAGCAATGTTCAGCTATTATATATTTATTACGCATGAGCACAGTAAAAAAATAAAGAAAAAGCAGCTGTTTGGCTACTGAATTAATTGACAGATGAATGCATCTGGTATCTTTTAAGGACGAGCTTACAACACATTTGTGTATAGTTGAGTGTTTTTGTATTGAGTAAGTAGTATAACACCTAGGGCCTGATTTACTAAAGGTTTGCGCATGTAAAAACGTGCGCAAACTTGACTGTGCATGCAAAAACACATTGCGGCTTATCTAACAGGGCGCACTGAGGGTTGTGCCTGTCACATGGGCAAAATAGCTCACGCAAACCATGTAGCGTGTTTACCTTGATGAATATGCAATTATGGGCGTTTCCTGCAGAACATGCAAAATTACTGGGAGGAGTAGATGTAAATGATTATTTAGCACACGCAGTGTGATTTACCAAACCTGAAACTGATTGCAGGGGCTGATTTTGTGTCTATATTTTGTGCGTCTGAAAGGCAGGTGTTAACTGGAACAGCTCAGAGAAAAACTGGCTACAGCTGTTGTGGCCAGGAGGAGATATGGGCAAAACCAAAGGAAACACAGAGAATGAATCTGTTCTGCTCACAGTAACATTTTTGGAATGACAGAAGAAAAATAAAATTAAACATACCTAACCCCCCACCCCCCCACACACGCCCGGTTCCACCAGTGGAACATCACTATTAAGTCAGGACCAGACTGCAGAGAAACGTCTCTCTCTCTCTCTTTCTTGCTCGTGCGGCTGCATGCACACGTGCGCCAGAGGATCAGGATAGGGTGGGTTCCAGCGCTGCACACGCACAAACACACACACACAGCGCTGGTGCTGTGACTGGGCTCGTGAACCTTCTATATAAACACTGATGAGGAAGGTTTCCTCTCATGCCCAGGGGCTTCAAAGTTTTCATTCACCATACAGAGTGACATAAAGAGAGAAAGTATATATTTCACTAATAACACACTTCACCACTGATAAACAACAACAGAGAAATGCCTACCCACCATCTGTATGGAAAAAGAGCAACTTCATATTCATGAGTGCTGGTGAATCCCAGAGCAGTTTTTACAGCGGACTGTCTCCATGACGACACACAGTAGCGCACGCAAAATCCTCTTTAAACAGGGCGGTGTCCAAAACTTTGCGCCTGTTGTCATTTACGCAAGCAGTCTTAGTTGATCACTGGTGACACGCAAATCAATAGCATTTGCATTTTTTTGCACGAGCAAGCACATTTACGCCCGTTATTTGCAGTCTTAGTAAATCAGGCCCCTAGTCACTGTGCTTTACTCCATGGCTAAAATTTTGATTCTGTAAAAAAACCCAAAATAAAACATAGCAAAGTTCCTGATTTGGTGTCACTTTGTTGCAAATTACACAGTGGGAAATAAACTAATCTTTAAAATAACTTTCACATTGCACCAGGGATCAGAGGTTTAGGGGTGCTGAGCACCTAGAGCGGTGGCTGGCCAGGCAAGAGAAATTCCCAATCATTCCCACATTTGTGAAAGAAAAGCATAAAAACTCTGTGACTAAACCATCAAATCTGCTAAAAAGTTATTTAAATGATGAGCCACAGTAAAAGAGGAATGGATTGGAATCATAAAAGAAATACACCTTAACCCTAATTTATGGAGGAAGAAAATCCTCCATTTTGATACAGCAGCTCTTCAACATATACTCCAGAGGAACATTAGTGTCAGATCTACCATATCTACTTCAAAACACTGTTTGCACATGACAATGCATTCACTCTACAGGTTCTATCAAGTAAGATAATTAATAAATCTATTGTATAAATGTATATAAGCCAATATATATGTGGAAGAACACTTCGTCAGGTTCCTTCAAAACATCAGCAAACCAGCACTTTGGTCATTTATTTTCCAATTAATCTTATTAAAATATGTAATATTTAGTACATTTAATCTCTGAGGCAGATCATTTCTGAAAAATTGTAGACCAGTTTAGAGTCGTGTAGAAAAATTATTAGACTATCAAAAGTCATCTAAGATGATGGTTATGCAATCCAGTGTGTATCAGGTGACTAAAACAGGCAGAAAAGAAAACATGGAATTCCTAAAAGCACTGTTTTTGTCAGTACAATGCCAAAGATATTGATGAAAGAACTGAAGTGATTTTGGTTATTATCAAGAAAACATGAAAAATGGATAGATATCAGCTCTGAAATTAAAGTGCTATGAGCTATTTTTGTTGGTATCATTACATTTGTCCAAACAAATGTACGTTTAGTTATACCAAGTATTAAAATGAACAAGAAACTGAAGAAAACAAAGGATGGGTTAAGAATTTTTTTCCACAACAGTATTTGTTGTGTCTCTGTTCCCCTCTCATTCTCTTTGTGCTTTAACCAAACGTCAAATAACCAAACAATGTGTTTTATATGTAATAAGATGTATATCATCATTCGAATTGAATATTTGGTTGCTGTGGAAAATGAGGTTACACAAGTTGATCTTACACTCTTACCTGAATCTGACTCTTTTTTTAAATTTTCTTTGTTTTTAAGAAAAAAAAAAAACAATTGTATGTCCATGATGAGGCTGCCTGTCTGTCTGTCTGTCTACACACCACACACACACACACACACACACACACACACACATTAGGAGTTACCGGGAATCCAGGCAGTTATCCATCCACTCAAATAAAGATAGTAGCACTTTGTCTTTATTATGAACACATTCACAAGACAACGTCAGCTTCTCTCAATCCAATTCAACAGAGGACAGAGTTTGACTGAACCACCTGGAATGTTTCCTAGTTAGAAAAAACATCAACTAATTCCTACCTAACAGCATAAACAGTGATCTACATTTCAATGCAGCAAAAACAGGGACTGGTGATGATAATAATGTGTTAGTATTAAGTGGTAGAAGTAAACAAATGTATCACATACATGTCCTGATTTAACCCAGGTAATTTCACCATTACTGTACCCAACTGTGGAAGGCAGCACCAGCACCCCTGCTCTGTACAGGTGGAGCCCAGAGGCCGAGTTTGAGAAAGGAGGGAAGGATGGGGTAGATCAAACCATTTTCAAGACAAGGAGGTGGAGTGTTGCATTTTTGTTGTTAAAATATTACTTTTCAACCATGTATTGTATATGGTTTTGACGTTTAGGATGTTAAGAAGGTACATAAAGTAAACAGGAAAAATAAAAATTTCAACAACCTTAAACTATTTTAGGGGTGCTGGGAATCGATTTAGGGGTGCTTTAGCCCCCCCCAAAAATGGGCAAAAAACACCCATACATTGCCCTCTGTAGGTAGAGAGGCACTTAGAATTCAGACACACAGCAGATAAATATCTATAAAATATTTGGGAGCAGAATGTAATGACTAAAATGAATACATTCATGATATTGTTTCACTGTGTGACTTTACTGTATCTGGAACATTGCTGGTAAAATAAGATTGTTGTCAAGGTTCATTTCCTTCTAGAAAGGATCTGTAAAGGATAGCCACATCTATTTTAATTCTCCATGGTGTAATTACACAACCTGATTGTGAGTTTGATTTGAAGAGATAATCTATTCTCACCACAAACAAGTTCCAAAAATGACCGTCCAAAAAGGGCCATCTGTTTCAGTCCTTCTATTAAGCAAAGGTGGAGAAAGAATCTACAGCTAATGCCGTCATCAGTGCTTTTTAGTCTGCAGCCTTTCATTTGTTAATTAATAGAACAGCCAGCATTGTGCTAGAGAGCTTTATATCTCCTTGTAGGAAACAGAAGTCTAAAAGTAAAAAATAAATGTATATGTTTGCTGCTCTGTTCAGTGGATTAAATTATATAAATAATAAAAATTACCACCGTGTGTTATTCTCTATTCTAAAGCAGTGTAAGGCTCCTCATTGTATTAATAAATCCATAAGAACAGTATGTGGTGAAACCACATATTTTCAAATAGAAAATGAAACTGAAAATGTCATGCTATAAATAGACTGATTGTACATTAGTGATGCTCACTGAAATTCAGTTTTTCCTTGCCTTCAAAATGTTCCTGTATTAGTGCTGTCTTGATAATGATTAAAGTGTTGTATCACTGTTTAGCCTTGTTGGAAAGATGGCGTATATGAATATGTTACTGTGGTAATTGACGTGCTGCATACTTAAATCTGACCCCGCCACAGAGTTGCTATTTTAATTGTTAATTATACTCTTCTGAACCACCCTTAAGACTAACCAGTAACGGTTAATTAGGCTCTATAGTTTGAGAACATGCTGGACATGCTAAGGAATGATAATTTGCCTGAAGCAGATCAAGTTTGACTCAAGTGTGACTCAGAAATGACATTTGCTGCAAACTCATTCTTGAAGATTGTCTGTACAAACAAGATCTGCCATTTTGCTTAGCTTCTGAGAGCACACAGCATGCAGCTTGTGTCTATAAAAGACATATGTATGAGGGGAGATAGGATGAGCAGAACAGATACTCACAATGAAATGGGATGCTGTGAAAGTGAGAGAGAGAAAAACAACAAAGGAGACAGAAGGCAAGAGTAGAAAGAAGGTTTTAACCCAAAGTAAGTTTGATGTTGTGTGATGAAGTGAATAAGCAGGCAAGAGGGAGAGTAAATAAATGAAGGTGTCAGAGAAAGAAATCAGGTGCAGACGGCTTCTTCCATTTCGGGAGCACCCTTTTGAATCCAGTCCAGCAGCTTGAGAGCTGTTTCAATAATGAATGGCCCCAGTTCTGCTCCTAACACCCTCCGTTTGAATCTCCGAAGGAGATGGTAAAACCACTTTAGGTTTACGCACATGTATAATTATTTTCAATCGACAACCATAAAATTGTATCATGAGTATTGTAAATTCCAAACCCTTTATTACAGAAATAAAACGGCCTTGGTTGGTAAATGGAGTGTGACTTTGAATCTGGTTGTCCGGCTCCCTTTCATCAGTTCTCATGAGCCTGAGTGGAAGCAGTGTAATGAGCAAGAGCCCTCCACTCTCAATCTTGAGTGACATGGATAGATATGTGTTGCTGCAAAGGCTTCGATTTCCTCTATGCTTGTACCTCACAATGCATCTCATTTATAATGAGTCTCTTCAATGGGTTCTCTAGGCTACAGGCAAGATGGAGTGGCTACAGAATTACAGATTGGTCATTTAGAGGGAAAGCAGATTTGTAGTTACTGCTCCAAGGCTCTTTACATTATAATCTTGAGTGGTTTAAAAACAGATGCAGTATAGAGGGAAAAAAATCTAACTCCATCGTAAAGCAAAAAAAAAAAAAAACAGACACCATGCCAAAAAATTAGTCAATTCAAAGATGCATTGTGATTCAGAAATTGTAAAAGAATTGTAAGCCCAGTGCATAGTCACAGGTCTAGAAGGAATGCATTGCAGCAGGATTTAGGTTGTGCTTTTGTAATGTTTACATACTGAGGTGGGTCACACAGGTATAATACTGAAAATATATATCTTTGTGTACTACAGACTGCTGTGTTTTTGAAGGCACTTTCTAAACAAGAGGGAGTTCAGATTCAGCTGACTGCTTGTATTATGACTCATTCTGAATGATTGTACATTTGAGTTGTCATCATAAACAAGTCAAAGCCAGTGAAGATTGCATTTCAGGTATAGAGATGTAAAAGATTCTGGTGTAGACCAGCTCTAAATGTAAACTGGCATGAGGTAACATTTTTTATGTCGTGACCAATGGCGACTGCTGGTCTTTCAAAGAGGGGAAGCTCATTGTCGGCTTACATCATAAAATTTGTCAATTTATTTACAAGTAAATTCTGCCCTCCGTTCCTTTTCAAGAAAATGGTCTGTGACCCTATCGTACCAAGTTGGTGTCTTTTCCAGGGATATCAACAAGGAAATGTTGAAATGATGTTAAACTGAAACAAGGAAATACTATGAGTGTGTTTTATTTACAGTGTAAGAAATGAACAAGTAATTTCGCCAAGCAAATACCAACAAATGGGTTGCAGTTTGTCTTCTGACTTCGCTTGCAAAATCCACAATGGGACTGAGCTGAGCTGTCAAATGACGGTGTATATCTCAAAATACCTGTCAATCAAAATGGGATTCAGCCTTTTGACTGATCCTTCAATCATCATGCGGAAGCTCAGCGTCCAGGCCACCGGAGGCCTGCCCACAGCTCCATTCACCCCCAGAGACGCTGAGCATCTGGGGGCGGTACAAAACCTTGGCATTTATCCAAAGACAGTCGAGTTTTGAGGCAATGAAAAAAACAGTTCCATGCAGTCCCATTGAAGTGCATGGATGCTCAGCTCTTATGGGCAAATGTATTGACCATAGACCTTATAAGGAAACGGCGCTATGGGAATGTATGAGAAGTTAACAATATTAACTTGTGACAAGTAGCTGATTCTGAATGAACTTGTATTTGAGATGAACATGTTGTAATGCATTTGTAGTCAATGAAATGTTAACACACCCATACATATTTGACCATTTAATTTTTGACATTTTAGGGGAAGCTGAGCTTCCCCTGCAGTCTTGGATAAATTGCCTCTGGTTGTGACGCTATATAAATGAATTTGATCTGATTTGATTTAAAACAACAACAAAAACAAACAAAAAAAACCAAAAGAGACAATGTAAAATGTTAAAATTAGTCACCTGGTGAAAATATGAAAACCTGCCCAATGTAAAGATGTAACAATAGACTGAATGTAGTAATGTGAAAATAATGGACACACTATAAAGATGTAGAAATAGACACAATGTTGATATATGAAAAACAAATAATATAGACAATGTAAAAATGCAGAATTAGTCACTTGATAAAGATGTAAAAAAAAAAAAAAAATCCCAATGTGGCCGACACATACAAACATGTCCTTTCTGTCCTATCAGACCACTTTTACTATACCTCAATGACATTATATATGGAGTTATGATCCATGCAGATACCCCTCTACTCTACTACAACCTTCATTCTCCAGTCTCAGAAGTCTGTGCATTATTGCATAGGGTTGTCCTGGCAACTGATGAAAGAGTCACATTATATCATTGTAGCTCTGAAATTCATCCTGGCATGTCTCCTTACAGGGATCAAAGCTGGAGAAGCAAACAAACACTATCCTCAAACTACACCCCCAAAAAATTCTGTGAAAGTTAATTTGCCAAGAAGAAGTGATACACACAAAATTAAAGGCTGGTGTGGGGCCTCGGTTAGGTGCACAGGTTGGATAAAAGAATCTCACACATTGTAATTCAGAAAGGTAAAAAGAATTATTCCTCTACCGTGATGGTGTGAAACATGGTTGAAAACAAGCCCAGGTTATGGCACAGGTTATTTTTCATCCTCCCAGTTTATCTTCTTCATATTATAGAGTCATCAGTGAATGTGCCATTTGTGAATTCTGTACTTGCACTTGGTATGAAGCTGCATCCAAAATGTAATCACACATTTCATTCTGAGTGAAAAAAATTGTCAACTCAAAATACGACATATCAAAACTGTATGGCAGAAATAGTCCTGTGGAATAAATGAAACATCTGACAGGGACCTTTTAATGTTCAGGAGAGACTATATTTTACTTTTATTATTTTTAAAAATTACACAATTTGGAGTGGCCTTAAATAAAAGATAGCCAGCATGTCATTAGACAGATAAATGATTACCCTTTTTCTCATCTTCACCTGCGTGTGTTGTAAGTCTTGAAGTCTTGCACTTAATTTGGAACAAGGTCATTTGGATCAATAATCCATTATATCACTTGTTGGTCACACAGGTCTTTCCCTAAAATGGTACAAGGTTCAAGGTTCAAGCGATTTATTGTCATTACATGTATCTACACACATGGAATGAAATCTGTACCCAGGACCAGCAGTGAACATCATAAAAATGTACATAAAAAACAGTCCTATATTATAAATAACAGTCTTATATTATAAATAATGGTCCTATATTATAAAATAACTAACAATAAAATGCATACATTTAGACATGCACAATTTAGACACGAAGAATAACTTTATTTTCTATTTTGCTGCAGTACAATTTATAAAAGGATACAATATGTTTATTTTTTTCTCTTTTTTTCTTTTCTCTTTTTTCTATTTGTAAGGTGTTCCACTCATTAGCTGCTACAGAGCAAAAATGTGCACGTGTTTGGACTATTATTAATCATTTCTGCCTCTCAAGGTACTTATTTGTAATTTTTAATGGTTCAGTGTTGAACTGATATATTCTCAGATAACTTTTATAATACAGGGTGTCTCAAAAAAATTGATATCATTTGAGATGTCCATATCAGAGTGACTACATAGTCAGGGGAAATTATACTGAATAGGATTTATTTAGGACATAAAATGTTTTGTAATTTGTAGAATAAAGCATTTCACTCTCATTCACAAATGTACGATGGCCGAGAAGTGCAAAACACAACATCAAAAGCCAAAACACAACAGCAAAAGACAAAACACAACTACACAACAAAATAAATTTCACCATATAATAAAGGGTGTCCCAAAAAAATAAAGAACTAGAAAAGCACTCGGAGAGCGCAGACCTCTGCCAAGCGCAACATTTCAAAGTGATCCAGAATCCAGGATTTCTTCCGGATCACTCCCAAAAGTTAATAATTTCTTCCTTGTGCCATTTCCAACAAATCCAGAAAATTTCCTCAAAATCCGTCCATAACTTTTTGAGTTATGTTGCACACAAACAGACAGACAAACAAACAAACAAACACCGGCAAAAACATAACCTCCTTGGCGGAGGTCATAAATTGACATAATTTGAGATGTCCATATCGGAGTGACTACATGGTCAGGAGAAATTATAGTGAATAGGATTTATTTAGGACATAAAATGGTTTGTACTTTGTATAATAAAGCAGTATGGTATGGCGAATGAAGCAAAGTATGATGGCCGAGAAGTGCAAAACACAACGGCAAAAGCTGAAACACAATGGCAAAAGTTGAAATACAACGGCAAAAGCAGAAACACAACGACAAAAGAGAAAACACAACGGCAAAAGCTGGAACACAACGGCAAAAGAGAAAACACAACAACATTAACCAAAACGGAAAAGGTAGGTACCCTCGGGTGATGTAATGAGCGCTGATTGGACAAGAGAAGTTGTCTGTCTTTTGAACCGAAAATACAAGCATATTTTTATGCAGAACAGAGTTATACCGTGATATTAGATATGCTTTCCATAATTCACAAAATTAATATGAGTATGTGTACGTTGAAAACACAGGACATCCCGGGTGGGACCCAGTCAGTGCCTCATCCTCCGGGGCCATGAAGGATGAGTTTAACCCACGACAGGAGGTCCCTAGTGGGACCCAGGTGGTACTGAATCCTCCGGGCCTGTGGAGGTCTAAATTTAACCCATGACAGGAGGTCCCTGGAGGGACCCGGGGGGACGAAAACCTTCAGGGCTGCGGAGGATTCAGTACCATTGTTTCGTCGTTTGCTGTTGTGTTTTCTCTTTTGCCATAGTGTTTTCCACTTATGCCGTTGTGTTTTGGCTTTTGCCGTTGTGTTTCGGCATTTGCTGTTGTGTTTTTTGCGCTTCTCAGCCATCATACAAATGCTTTATTATACAAAGTACAAACCATTTTATGTCCTAAATAAATCCTATTCACTATAATTTCTCCTGACCATGTAGTCACTCCGATATGGACATCTCAAATTATGTCAGTTTATTTTTTATTTTGGGACACACTGTATTATATGGTGAAATTTATTTAGTTGTTTGTACATGAAGTTAAATATGTCCTTTGGTTTTTGCACATCATGAAGTGACTGTGACTCCTTACATGATGTGATTCTTAAAATCTTCGATGATGTCTATATTATGAATGAAATGAGCTGTATTTCCACTGTAAATCCAGCTGTAGTTTAGTGTTGACGTGTCTTCTACTGTCGCGACAGGTGTCCGTATCCCATTAAATGTCCATATTAGAATCACACACAGCCTCATAATCTGACGGTGGTTCTTCAGACTTTGCACAAGGCTGAAGTGGCTCTGGTTTAGTGAATCCTCATGTGGGAATTCACTGATTCAAAATCGTATTCAGTTATTTTACCTGATAAATGACATGAAGGATCAAGTGATTCTCTGACTCATTATTTCACTCCTAATTAATGTGATTTACATCCAAGTGCTTCATCTACAGTTAGTGCTATTTTTCTTAACACCAAGCCACATAGTTGTTGTTTTTTTTTTGTCAAACTTGTTGCACATTTAAAACATGAATGCGACCTTTTGTGTTTATTTTTGTTGATAAAGATAAATATTCAATTTGCAAAAATGTTGTGACGTAGGTAGGTTGACAAGAGATGTTTATTAATATAGCACAATGTTGCCCAAAGTGCTGGATTTTGAAAATTGAAAACAAAATCCATTAAAGGAGATGAAGTCAAGTGATAAGAATTAATAATAAATTAAAAAAAAAACCCACAAACAAATAGATGTAGTCATTGAAATAATGGTAATTGTAATTAGTAAAAAAAATCTCATGCTCCGGAACCACTCTTTCACAATTTCATCCTGATGAATCCTGGTATTGTCATCTTGGAATATGAAGGAAAAAAAAAAACCCACTGATGTTCAGACCTATGGCCTGTTCCAGAAAGCAGGTTATGTGAAAACTCCAAGTATGTTAAGCCTGAGATGAGGGAAATTCTGGGTTTCCCATTCCAGAAAGATAGTTAAGTCAAACCCTAAGTCTGTCACCAAGGTAATTTACTCTGTGAACTTAACCTGCTTGGTGGCAGGTTTTCTTTAAGAAACCCTGGGTTTCACCTGTCTCCTTCTACCTGAAACACACTGTTAGACATGGATTGTCAGGACAACATGATCCCATAGATTTAAAAGCACAGTTAATATGCAGTGATTTACGTTGATAGAGGATTTTCAGACTTCGAATAGATGTGCTATCATTTCCTGATGAATATCTATTTATCTTTTTCTATATATTTGGGGTTGAACAACATAAGCTCGGTTTCTTCCTACTCCATTTTGGACATAAAGTGTTGTTCAAGAGCCACAGTGAAATAGCTGTACAGTATGTGACTTTTTCTCTTTTTTTGGTTGTTGCCTTCAATGTTTTGTTTTGTTTAAATTTATAATTTATTTTTTCCTTTTGTTCACCAAATACTTTATTCCTACTTATGTTTGAAATAAAGTTTATTATTATCATTACACTCTATATTATATTTAAAATAATGTTAGAGACATTATGCTGTAAACGCAGACTGAGATCAGTGATAATCTTCATTTTACTGGTCTTCCAAATGTAATAGTGTGTGTAGATGGAACACACATTACAATTACTGCTCTTGCACAAAACCAAGGGGATTATGTTCATAGGAAGTCCTTCCACAGCATCAACGTCCAGGTGTCATCACTAAAAAGTTGAAAATGACAGTATAGGTCGCAATATACAGCCGCTAATAATAATAATGATGATGCCATTCTCTGCACTATCACGCTCATTTGTGATCCAGCACACATCATTACAATTGTAGAAGTAAAGCGTCCTGTCTCTTTACATGACTCCACATTTACCCAGTGTAGCCTTAGAGACAGATTTGCACGTGATAAGTAGCTTTGTGCAATTATTTTTGTCTCTCTGATATAAACACATCCACATGTATCCACTTTGCTTACAGGACAGACTGACGGGTACCTACTGTGACACAAAGGATATCCATGCTAGCCTTCTCTGCTGACCCCTGACCCTGATCCTGACCCTGATCCAGGGCTCCCAAAAGTGTTTTAATGTGGTCCACTGCAAGACTAGAGCTTTGGTCTTGGATGGAAGGGCGTCAGATTTAATTTGCAGGAATTACTTTTCAGTTTAAACCACTGACACAATCATCACCAATCAAATAAAGACAACGAATTCACATTTTGGTGTTCTTCATTCTCTAATAGTAAAAATACCACAGTTAGGATCTATAATATTGTTCCATTAATTACCACCTATCACTTGTGACAATGCACCCCCTCACCTTGTGTTCCACTAATTGAATTCCTAGGTGGGACAACCTGATCTGCCCATCTAAATTATCATTTTTGCATCTTTTTCAGGAAACGTCTCCCATGCAGCTCTTTAGCTAATAATTGGTCAAACATGTAACATATAGCATTTATAATCCACAGTTGTACATGAAGGCTTAACCTGACATTTATTTTAAATCTCCCTTTGACCTGTTGCTGTGGAAGCTGATGGACCCTTCTCTTGGCCAGCTGTGCTTTAGTAAAAAGGATAATAATGCACAAGTTATTTATCCAATCATTTATTCTCACCACGTCACACCCTCACGTTAAAATCAAAATTCTATAAAAGAACACAAGTTGAATGGGTATAGATTTACTCTTAGTTATACATAGAAATAACACAAAAAACTTCTCTGACCTGTGTGTTTCTCTGGATCCCTCTGCGGCAGCAGACAGTGTCTCCTTACAATCATCATCCTACTGTGATGAAGAACAATCTGCTTCAGTATATTTTAATCTACCATATGTGGTAGATGTGAGTATTTTAAACTACCATATGTAGTAGATGTGAGTATTTTAAACTACCGTATGTGATAGATCTGAGTAGTAACAGCAGGGTTTTCTACAGCCTCTGCCTTCTTCCTGTTGACTGAGTGGAGCTGAAATAATCTACTTGACAGGATATGAGGTGAGAGGACAGATATGTGTTAAAACAACATTTGTTGGGGGTTTAAATATCCACTGAATATTTATTTTATACTAGCCAGTGTCAAATCGGAATAAATGACTTACAATCAAGGCCTAGAATAATATGCCATTACCTTTCTGAATATTTTTATATTTCATATTCAGTTTTCTCCTTGTGTGTTTTTCTCCAGTGGGATTGGACCTAAAAACAACTGAGATTTTATTCTATCCACCAATTTATTCAATCCATTAATGTTTTAACTTACATGCTATAGTTTTTTATTAAGTCAAATAGTCTGTTAAGTCAGTGGACTAGTGTATTCCAACTTACACATTGACTCGGGCTTTAGTTTTCTCCCATGATGCTTCTCTCTGTTTCACAGCAGCAAGAGTGTTGCCTTTTCTACTGAATACTGGTTCTTATTCTCCATCGACGTGAATCAGAACCTCTTGTTCGAGTGGAGTGAAATAGCTGGTACTGCTGTTGTTTGTTACCATGGTGAATCCATCTATCTGGGCTCCATTGATGATGGCTTGCTGTTGCGGTTTATGCACGTACCTCACTCAGTTTAAACATACTCAGAGTGGATTGAACTAACTCAAAGCTGCTGTTCTGGATACTCAGAGTTTCTGAACTCCCAGTAAGTAGACTCAGAGTTTAGAATTAGGCTCAGAGTATGTTGAACCCACTTTCTGGAACAGGGCCCTGGTCCTTCAGTATATTCTGGTTCAGCTGGCCTCATTTTATGAACATTTGTTGTTGTTGTTGAACCTAGACCTGACCAACTAGAGCAACCCCAGATCATAACACTGCCCCCACAGGCTTGTACTGTAGGCACAAGGCATGATGGGTATTCCATCCATCTGCCTGTCTTCTCACCCTGAAGTGCACGTCACTCTGGAACAGGGTGATAGGCACATCAGTCTTTACTCATCAGATCAATGATCCACAGTCAGTAGTTGTTAAAGAAATGAGAAGCTACTCATTGCATCTGTTAGGGTTAAATATCTTGTTTCCTACTGAAATATATTAATCTCTGCAGTAATTACCCAATTGAGGGCTCTTGCAGTGGCTAGGAATAATACCCTTAATAGTGTATACTGTATTTATACTGGGATTAGATTACACACAGGTGGACTCTATTTAATCATTAGATCAACATTTGATCATCCAACAATCATCAGGCAACTTCTGAAGGCAATTAATTGGTTGCAGTCAGAGAAAAGGGGGCTGAATACTTTTACACACCATACGTTTCAATTTTTTATTTGTAACAAAATGTAAAAATTATGTATCATTTTCCTTCTACTTTACAATTGTGTGCCACTTTGTGTTGGTCTTTCACATAAAATGCCAATAAAATATATTTATGTTTGTGGTCGTAACATGACAAAATATGGAAAAGTTCAAGGGGTATGAATACTTTTTTCAAGCCATTGTACCACTAAATATGATTGGATTATAAAATGCAATCAAATTAGATCACTGAAGGGGGCAAATATTTTTATAGGCAGTATATAAAGCAAATTTTAACAACACAACACATTGTTCCCCATAGTGCTAAACAAGCACCAAAGACCATTACACTAATCTAAGACAATCAGAAGACACTAAGAACAGACTGTTCATTCATTAATTTATCCTCACTAGGTCACGGGGGGTGCTTGGAGCCTACCCCAGCTACATACGGGCAAAGGCGGGGTACACTCTGCTGATCGTAAGGCTGACATATAGAGACAACCAATCACTCTCACATTCACACCTACTGGCAATTTTAGATCAACCAGTTAACCTATCAGCTCATGTCTTTGGATGGCGGGAGGAAGCCAGAGTACCTGGAGAGAACCCACACAGACACGGAGAGAACATGCAAATCCCACCCCGTCGACTGGTGTTGGAGTCGAACTCAGGACCCTCTTGCTGTGAGGCACGAGTGCTATCCACTGCACCACTGTGTTGCCCCAAGAACAACAGACTAAAAAGGAACAAAAAATAAATAAAATTAAAAACGATTAAAGTGAAGTTAGGTGATAAGACATGAAAAACCCACTGTAGTGATCAAAAGAAGACCAGAAAAGAGTTACATTTAAAAATAGATAAAACAAGGCAAAATCAGACAGAAAACGCCTGCAGGAAAAAATGCCTTGAGTTGAGAATTTACTAGAGGGATAAATAACCTGATCTGCAGTGGAAGGCTGATCCACAGTTCTGGCGTCACCACAGACAAAACCGGTCAGCCATAAGAGCCAGGCTGGTCTTGGAACAACTGAGAACCAGGCTGGCTCAGACCATCACCAGTCGGTCCAGACCATCTTAATCTGTGCTTTGCTGCTGTTAAGATATTCAAGACTAGGAATGAACCAATTATCAGATTCATTATTCACATTTTTAGAATTACACTGATCTAGTTTTATTTGGAAATGATCTGCTTCAGAGATAAAATGTGCTAAATGTTAAATACTATGATAAGACAATATGGAAACAAACAAGAAAAATACAGGTCAGATAATGCTTTGGATATGTGATAGAGTGTTTGTACATATATATGTAGGTTTATGTACATTTATATAATAGATTTACAAATCTTACACTATAATAAAAAAATATATATATTTAAGATTTCTGAAAATTGGCCTTTAACTTGACAGGTATTTCAAAGCACTTTGGGCTACAATTTTTGTATGAAAGGTGCTATATAAATAAAGTTTATTATTATTATTATTATTATTATTATTATTCAAATACATTTACGACAAATATTCAGTACTGATCTCAGCTCAGATAATTGATTGATCCCTGATCCCATTTCCATATAATTGGTATCACACCAATCATTTTCCTCATCTTTGGAGGATAATGGAAGTTGGCTTTTAATATCACTTTGCCCTTACCAGTTCTGCTCATGCTTTCCTTGTTTCCAAACTTTCCAGAGATGTGTTAGTCTGAAGTACACATAGCACAGAAAATAGGTGTGTGGGTGAGAAATTCAATCCAAAAATTTTCTTTATCTGCAAATATTTAATGGTGATCCTGTTTGTATTATCCCCTAGCCCCAGCTAATGCATTCTTACCAGTTTTTCCTAAACAAAAGGATAATTTTGATTAGGTCTTTAGTTGAAGCATTCATACACTTGAGATGAGCATAAAAAGATTAACAGACTACAATTTTCACAGACTGTTTTGGACATAATTTCTGGTGCACTGTGTTGCGATTGCCAATATCAACCAAATACACCAGTTTGACTTCATATTACAGTAATAAAACCCATTTCACAACATCACTTTGCAGCATTCCAGTGCATAAATGTAGGTCATTCAGATGTTCACATGTATGGATTAAGCCCACACACACTGCCATGATGTGATGGTTTTACCAAAAACAGACTGAACAGTCTGACACCCCCCCTCCCCCACACTGCTTCAGCACAAACACCTCGCTTCAAAGCTCCCCCTCCCCCTCTTCTCTCCTCATCCTTGTCTTATTGAGGGGCTCACCCTACCCTCACCCATCCTCCACAGCTGTACACTAGACAGTTTCATGCACAGGAGATACGTTTATCCAACTGGAGGCTCAGAGATAAGCCATGAGCTGGATGTGAGCGTGAGATTTAACCAGATTATACATATAGATTTTTTTTTTTTTATATCTGGAAATGCTTATATTATACTTCACATGATGCACTTAAAAGGTTTATTAATAAATGTGATGAAGTCATCTTCTGCTTGCAAACCATGATTCCCATTTCTTTTTCCATTCACAAATTAGATATGCACAGAGCACATCTGTGAATGAACAGCCACTCATTTTTTTTTCTGTCAGGCCATTTCATTCATCAGATCACGTGCTGGCCAGATTGTTTTCATTCACTGGGTGTTGTTTAACATCATTTCATCATTTTGCAGATTGGCATTTTGGATTAGAATATTAGTGACTCCCTGTCTTCTGTTCTAATGTTTACATCCTTTAAATTTAGATTAAATCATTTCTTTGTTTTTAAGGCATAGGGTAAATTGTTTTCGGAGCAGGCACTATGTTTGGGAAGGTCATTTATATGTTGAGGTTGGTATCTTCATGTCCCAGCCCTGCAGCAGCCAGTGTTTGACCCTCTGAATCAGATGACTCAGATGTTTCTACAAGCAGAATTACTCTATGAATCGCCCCATTTTTAGTAGCCCAGGAATAAAATGCCAGGCAGGGATCAGCACTCTACCATGCCTGCAGAGTCACTTTGATGGAAATTGAAACAGCAAGTCCTTAGAGTCAGAAGGGACAGCCTACGGCCACTGGATTGTTTAATCACAGCCTCTCTGTCTCAACAAAAACTGACATCCACAGATTATCAAGGCGACGGACCATGATGGTCTGGCTCTGACATTTTTCTGAAGCGTCTGATTTGTCTGTGTCCAGTTGAGTTCATGTGGTCTGTTCAGCTGTGACAAACCAGGGTTGAAGATTTTTCTTTTGACTACTGTGGATGAGTTCTTGACAATCTGACAAAAGTCATGCAGGAAACAGAAACTTGAACACGTCAAGCTGTGCATATTTAAATGTCTTGGCTTGAGCATTTTTGTCATTGTTTTTTCTTGAATTGTATCCTGTCATGAGAATAAGTTCAGTTACAGTAAACAAGGCTTATTTTGGACTTTTTTCTTTTCAGTTGTGTTTGTGCAAATTTGTTAAGTTGTTTCAAGGTCAAGCACAGTGTTTATATTTTAATCACACTCAGCACATTTGAGCCCAGACGCAAAGTTAAAAGATATGATCTAAATATGTTTTACTGTTCAAAAGATTAATTGATATAGATATTTCCATATACCTACTTAAAAAAATTACTTACTTTTGTGGTGTCTTGTTTGCTTCGCCATCTGTCGGGCCTCCTTTTTTCAGATTTACAAAGATTCAGTGTTTATTTATGGCACCATTCACAGCTTGCTGTTTGACAGAGTCCACAGAGCCTTCCATCACCCACCATGATCTCACAGATAACCTTTTGCAGTGACACCACATGGTGCCCAAAGCTTCAGACAGATTATTCCTGTTAATGCTGCAATGCAAGGCTTTGTTGTATTCACTTGAATTGCTTATAACCTGCTCCATGACCTTAGGTTATCTTCTCGAAATGTTATAAAACCTTTTTTCAGCCCCCGAAACAAACAAGAACTTGAATTACATATTACTTTACAGGCTTTAAATGATCTTGGCATTACATTTTTACTATAAAGTTTCATTCTGTAAAATATATTTTGCTCAGATTTTTCTGTGAAAGGACAAAACTCACAACATGATCATTTAATGTTTACTGCAAACTTTGCTGCTTTTAAAATAGACATCAAACTCTGGTTATTACAGCCATAAACCTCTAGTTTTTGACTGCAGTGACTTAATCATTTATGATTAGTTGTGTTGATTATATGCAGTTATATTGCAGTTATAATTCTCATTACCATTTACCTTAATTTCCTTAAGTTTATTTTCCATTTTCTTGACTGTTTTTTCCTGTGGACAGGTGTTGCAACAGATACCAGAATGCACTCATGGTTTCAAAAACCTCTAATGAATCAATGTTATGTATCAACAGACTGACTCGCTGAATAAAGTATGAAACTCATTGCGTACACACATCTATTATGGTGTTGTGTTTTTCCCTCTCAAACAAATTCAATTGGTTAAAATAACACTTTCTTTTATAATCTTCACTTATACTTAAAACAACTTTGTTTCCTGCAGTCTAGATTATCTTTTTCTTTTGTTGCTGTATATATAATTTTTCTTTTCCTTTTGAGGTATTAAAATAGTATTAGAAGTCATGCAATTTTTTTTACTTAAAATGTGCAGATTTCTTGTTTTTGTTGTGATTGATTTATTACTACTTAATCTGACATTTTCATGTCATTGTAATTTTTGTTTTGTGTCCAAACTGGTTTAATTAGAGCATATTTTAGATTCATCCACAAAGTGGGAATGAACCTAAAAACCCATCTAATGATAAAACCTGCCTGAATGAGAGAGAGCGTGCTGGAATATCTTGCAATCTAATCATTTAGTTCAGCAAATGCAACTTATACTCCATTAGCGGAAAGGGCCTCCGTATCTCTGACATGGATTATGGAACAGGATACAGTGACCTTTGGATTTGGAAGACTGTTCTCTGAATTACTGGCTGTTCTGTTGAATTTATGAAGTCCTGTTAAGCCCCTGTGCCCAGACAGCAACAAGCGAGTGTGTTAGGTGTTAATTCCTGGATTCTCCTCATTGTGGACTGTCTATATTGATTGCTGTTATCTAGTCGTCTAGTGCAGGAAATATTGGCTGCCTCCACATCCTCAAAAGGAGGGAGTGCATTACTGCCCAACACCCACAGGTCCCATTGTTTAAGTCAAGGTGATTGCACAACAACAGTTGGGAAAGGCAATATAGTGGCATTGACACCCAAGCTGAAATAAATTCTAGACAGTTCATTAGATAGACTAATAACACAATAGTAATTATTTTGATATTCCTTCTTCTTTAGCCAAATAATGATATTACTTTTATTGTCTTTGTTTCCTCGATAGGAAGACAGGGAATTTAACTTACAGAGCAGTGAGGGTACTAAATAAAAAGCTTACTCTTGGATTGATTTGGTCTGTGAGCTAAAAGGTTAAGATGTACACATTCAGTCAATAGCAGAATAGAAAATATTCATAATATTCACAGTATTATGTGATGCAGTTTGTTCTATTGTTTATTGCATTGTGTTGGTGTGTTGCATTGTTGTTAGTATTTTGTTTAAATATTTTTGCTTGTTTATATTTTATATGTTTACATTTTTGTCACGTATTGCTACTACAGTTCAACTTCAAAGATCTCAGACTACATTTGATCGTTAGGTTTTTATATTTTATGCATTTATATTTAATATTTTAGTTATTTGTAAAAGGAAAGAAATCAATTGCGACTAATATTCTTGGATTTGTTGAGGACATAACTTAAATTGTAATAAAATAGTATTAGAAGTCAACACCAGTTGGCTTACAGGTTTCCTCATCAAGTTACACAATACAGTGGTTCACATTTGCATATATCTGTGCATTATATCATAGTTACTGGTTTTTTGTTTTTTTTTTAACAATAACTCCAAATGACCTATCTTGGGAATATGGGGCTTTGGTCATATCAAACAATAGGGTAAAAAAAAAAAAAGCGTTATTGAAGAATCTTAGCCCTCTGATCATCATCTAATATTTAACTCAAGCCTGGTCTTGTTGTTTTGGTTATGGACCTTTTCATTGATGTCACAGACAAATTTCTCTGTAGCAGTGATTTGATGTGACCTTTTGGTTACATTACAGCCTTTCAAACCACCGGACCACAGCTCTGCCACTGATGATATTGTAACCCCGGGGATAAGGTAGCTCTCCTCCTCCTGGATTAGTGAGCTGACATTGGAGTTAAACAGCTCTTAGTACAACTGAATGTTCCCAGGGGAGAATGGGAAGGGATCATGTTTCCCGAGAATGGCAGACAAAAAAAAATAAGCCCTGCCTCCTCTCTGTGAGAGGTCAAAGCTTTTTCAACTTTTCACTTAAACATACTTAAGTCATTTTATTTTTTTAAAGCTCAATTAAAAATAAAAAATGGTGTACAGATATGAATAAAGGAAGTTAAGTGAGTATAAGAGAATAGACAACACATAAGCAGCAGTTGTACATTTAGGAAATATTAAACAAAATATAAGGTAAAACCAAATCAAAGCCAGAAAGTGGTCATGATAACAGTTAAAAGGGCAAAGAAAAGGGTGGATTAAGGTGAGGATTAAAAAATCAAACTACCTTTTAATTTAGGATAACTACGGAGGATCCATGAAATGGACAGCACTGACTGGTCAGTGAAAAAACCCTAAAATCATTACCTCATTTCCGTTTGTCAACTTGCATTAGAATATTTAAGGGAGTGGCATGTGTTGGCAGCTGGATTTGAGTCAGAGGGAAGAGCCAGCACATTTTTGCTGTTTAAAAAGGCCACCAAATCCAGGATGTGGTTTGACTGTCAACAAGTACAAGGGGAGAGAAATGAGTCTGTAAACTCTGCATACGGCTACACACGTAATCAAATGACTTTTGTAATTCTAACATCAGCCAGTGCCATTCAATAATTGCATAAGGCTGCCAAGGTTTAGGGGTATATATGGTGATTTAATTGCAGAAGTTAAGTAAAAAAAATAATAAATGCAACCTCTGTTTTATTATTATGGTTGACACTTGACACTGATAAGTACTGTGCAATATACAGTTTTTAAGTTTTTGTGTTCTTAATGTTTGTTTGTTTGTGTCTTTGTTTTGACATTTCTAAATAAGGAATATGTGCGCTTTCTTCAGAATAACAACTGAAATATGATTTTTTTTAAAAAATCAAATAGTGTAGTCATAATCTATACAGTTAAAATGTTCATGTGTTTTATTAATAAGAGGGGAAAATATGAGCTGGCTTGAATGAGATGGTTTGATCTCATTTAATGTGTATGTTTGAAGTAAGTTAACAGCAGCACTCAAACATACAGTATATCTCTTCAAATGATTAGTTTACCTATTCAATTTAATGTTTTATATTATATTTTTTTATGCACAAATTCTCCCACTCACAATTTTTTGAATATGGTTGCAGAATGTTGTTGTGAGAGCAGAAAAAAGTTAGGGAACATAAATATACTGTATACGTAGAATACATTAAAATAATATTCTGCCAGTATCAGGTGATTTAGTGTACATCTTCTCTTTAAAATAATGAACTTTATGTAAAACATGGTTTCAGACTCAGATACAGGTGTAGTGGCTTGTTAGAGCTAGAAAATCCTGCACTGCGAGCATCGAGCTAGTGCTGTAGTCATTCATAAAATGATGTACTGCTCACCTCACGATGTAAAGTCAAAGAGGAGACAATGATGGTGTAGCAGTGATTGACTCAGACACCTAGACACAGGGTCACAGAGCAATCGGGATGCGTTGATTTGATGACAATTAGCAGTGCCGAGCCGAGGACGCTTCCAGCTGAGCTTTTGACAGAGATGGGGAGAGAGACAAAGTGAGAGAGATGTCACTGTAACCCCTGAAGCATTGTCGCACCAACCAACAGCTCCCTGCCGCTACAGTCCCTGCTCACACATAAACACACACCTATTTACATACACTGCCCACACACACACACACACACACACACACACACACACACACATACACATACACATACATTGTCCATTAAGGCAGGGCAACAGCACAGGCTACAGTTTGAAATGATTTTGACTGCAATACTCTTGGCAGTGATATCTCCAAATGAGGGCGATCAAGATTCCCATATGCCACTATTCCACACTCACTGTCAGATGCAACCAGTCAGCAGATGTTAAACTGGTGTGTGTCTGTATGTGTGTGCACGTGAGTGCATGTGTGTGTGGGTGTGTGTGTCGGAGAGAAGGACTTGTCCGATCGGTGCGTATATGTGTGGGCTGCACCTGGTTTCCTGACCAAGCACACACCAAGCTGTATTGTCTTAATTATTGATAGTGGAAATAGAATCTAATGAAATTTCCAGCATCTTGAAACCAGAACTCCCCACACTGCACTGCATATGAGCTCACACAAACACTCAGTGATTCTTATTTGTTAAATAATTAAAGTTCCTCAGAGTGTGTAAAATGTAGTTGTAATAACATACAAGGAATCCCTGTTGTCTGAAACTTGGCTTTACTGTGATACAACAGCAACTGGACCCCAGCAGGTTGAAACAATGAAGCAGCGCTTTTAAGCGATAGCTTGTCCAGGATGTTCAAAGTTATGTCTGTCCTTAGCACTTAGGATAATGACCTCTCCTCTTTCTCCAAAACTGCTGTTTGCCCTTGATATGAATCTATATCTTAATGGCAGCTAAGTTTTCAGTGGTAATTTTCACTGGTTAAGTATTGTAATCACCTTTTGATCTTTTAGAAATATATTGTTCGTTTTCTAATGTTGCATTGAACTTTTTATTTGAATAGTTTATGATAATGCTAAAGAGTTTAGGAGGTCCATAGAGAAATTGAAAAAGTATAGTTGTAAATTTCCAGTATTATTTGGAATGATGGAATGTTCTCTTTGCTACAGAACTCCTTAAAGCTGCAGGGTCAGGAGAAAAACAGGAAAATAAATATCTTCTTTCTGTAGCTCTCTCCTCTCAGTCCAAATCAAATGACTATATATTGATGACCTGATGCTGTTTCTTGCTATTATGGAAAAGTGATGCCACTTTTCCAAGCTCCCCCACCCCCATCCCAACTTGTTGCAACTTTGTCATTTTGTTCTATAGTACTAATCAGTCACTGCCATCTGATGCTCAATAGATACCTTCACAAATGATAGTACTGCATTCACTTTATTCACATTCATTAATTGGATTTTCTAAGAGGGGAGAATAGTTCACACTGATTTTTAAGTGCAAATATTATTCTTTCATTAGATATTTACTCTCTGAATCATGGAGGATCTTTGTCACATACAGTACATTGCATGCCTGGAATTGAAACACGTTGTGTGGAATGATGTTTGAGTCTACAAACATTACAAGTGCCTTTTCCTTTTGGAAAAATTAAGCAACATTTTTGACCATTATGTCTTTGAGTTTTTGTCCTCTGTATTGCAATGCATACTTCAGAAAAACATGCTGGCATCAATAAAAACCGAGAATGAATTATGAACTGGAACTGCCTCTAGGTTCCTAATCCCTAGTAGTTATAAATATGTTTTATTTTTCAACTCTTAGCAAATTGGAAATACTCTAATAAACATGAAGAAATACACTTTAAGTAACTTTACCCACAGTGGAAGAAGTCAAGGAACTAAGCTGACATTACTGTACCTTGATCAGTTGTAATTCATGCATGTCCAAGAGGTGGGCTAAGAGCCAGTGACATAATTATATCTCCAGATGGACTTTTGGGGATATTATGTTTTTGGTCTGACCACCGCCGCCGGCTCTGCTGCCACCGGGTATCCTTTGTGTGAACGTGATAATGTGAAAAATATTCGGTTTAGAAATTCCGTATTTTCCATATCAATGAATATCATGGAGAGGAAGAACTCATTCGATTGTGGGTGGTTTACCATTTCTAGATTGCCCACAAGGAGCCACTCAAAAGTTTCAAATCACTAAACACTCTTGTTCATATCTCTGGAACTATTTGTCTGATTGACTTTAAATCAAGTGCAAATGAAAGGTCATGACCTGGGGATGCCTCATGTCATGACTTCATTAAGGATTGGGGGCGTTCGGGGATATATCCCTAGCCATCGCTTCCAACGGCGTAAGCCTGGTTTCATAGTTGTGTATCCTGTTAAATGTGTGTGTATGGGGGGGTGTATTGGGTAGCTCGGTGTAACGAAAGGTACAACTCTGTGGGAACAGTTGGTCAGTGGTCTATCAGTGCAATACAAGAGTGTCCTTTTGCTGAACTTCCTTGTGAAGTCCAACAACGGTGTTACCTTCAGTCCAAACCTCAAGGTCAAATAACTCAAAACCCCCTTTGCTGCATCTGTTATCCAAATTGTTCCTGAGAAAGCTTGTTAACTTGCATGAATAGCCACATTTATCCATCTGTCTGCTCATATAATAATGTTTATTCCATGACTAATGTTTTCGGGTGGATCAGTCACTCAAGTAGCTGATTGAAGATGCAAACAGTCCAAAACAAATCAACATAGGTGACTTTGAATGCAGAGTCTTGCTGTTTTGAGTCTTTGGGCTTGTCAGTGTTAAAGTGAATCTGCAAAATACCTGAGGGAAGATGACTCTAAACAATGCAGCTTTGGTCTGAAAACAATAAAGAACTGTGGCATACTGTGATTTGGCATATTCTTGTGTATGCACTTGGTAGCACACTGTGCTGTCATCCTGCCGAGCCATCTGTGTAGCAACAGATTACCAGGTAGCCCTATTAATCCAGGTAGGCTGCACCGCGTCAGTACGGAAATGAAGCCGAGTGGAAAATGTTTAAATCGATAAGACCCACGTATCCACTCAGGCTTAAGGCTTGTGGTCTGACTTTGACAGACAAGGGTAGTGCAACAAAGCAGTAAAGCAGTGGACTTACTGGGCTGCCGTGTATCATGCTAACTGTATTTTGTGGATTTTGTGATGTTTGTGAGGATGATGGGCAGGTCTGTGGTTATCACCCTGATTTCACCTTGGCAAACTTTGAAAGTATTTTCCTCTCTCAAAATGCAAGTCAGCATTTTTTTTCTATCCGGTGTCCTCGGAGGATTAGAGACCAGAGAAGAACAGATTGTGTTTCTGTTTCTGTTTTAGCCCATCCATCCATGACTGTAAATTTCAGTCAAGGAAGGAGGACGCTGAGTCATTTTGGTTTTCAGAGGATGTCATTTTTTGCTGAATGTATTTCTCAAGAGGTGGAGATAAAACCTGATGTATCGGGTTAAGATGCTTTGCGACTCTTAGCTTCCTATAAATATTCAGGTCAGAGATGTTCTGACTAAACTTGTTTGTGCCTTTCAAAGGTGCATTCTCTCATTACACTGCACCTTGTAAACCAGCTCCATCGCCTGCTTATTAGATTTATTTGAACAGAGAACATTCCGCTAATTAATGCTGCCGGCAGGCTGTGTGTGAATGCTTGTGTTTTGCGTGTGTAAACCAGTGTCTGTCTGTGGAGTGTGCTGACTGAGATCTTGGAGCCTCATTATTGTTTGTGTGCTTCATGTGTACATGGTTGTCTGTCTGTGTCTGTCTCTATGCCAGTATGCAGCAGAGAAATGTAAATGTTATCTCTGTTTGCAAGTGTGCACGGATGTGTGCCTCCCCACACTTGCAGGTTTGTTTATGACCCTCCACAGAGGCAGGCTGTGCAGGTAGATGGGCAGAAATTTGCATCAGCAGCAGCACTGGGGATCTGTTTGATCTGTCCACTTATAACACACCAGGTGGCCTTCCTGCAGAGAACATAGGCAGCTATCTCATTTCCCAGAGGTAGAGACATCCACAGAGCAGGCTAAGGAGAGGCACGGCAAGAAGTAGGAAGAGTGAGAAACAAAAAGACACAGTTAGAGAAACAGTGTCAGCAAAAGAAAGCAGATGAAGACTGGGATGGATGTTATAATAGTGCAGGTTAACAATTAAGAAAAGAGCGACAATCATGGATAAGGAACTTATAAAAGGCACAGAATAAGAGACATGGTAGTGAAGGAGTGGAACAACAAATGATAATAGGAAATGGAGGGGAAGAGAGGAAAATAGAAAATAAATTGTATCAAGAAATCGATTTGACTTGAAAATGACTTCATTCTGTTGTGTCTCATCACACTCTTATGTGTATCTTTGAGAGTAATGTAAAAATGAAATGAGCACATTCTGACTAACACTATTTTACAATTTTTCTACTTGGATATAGTTTTAAAAACACTAAGGGCCTGATTTACTAAGAATAATAGGTGCAAATTTGCTTGCTCGCGCAAAAAAATGTGTGTGGTATTGATTTGAGCATGAGCATGTCCCTTCTACTTTTCTCACATCTGTGCATGAATACACACAGACATACCTCCTTTCTTTCATATTCAAATAGGCTTGGTTTGCATGAATGAGTTGAAGCTGTCGGTACACAAGCAAACACGAATATGCAAAATAGTGTGACAATGACAAAAACAAGCCAGCAGTCAAAGCAGAATAATTGAGAATATAACGTAGATGCATACTCACTTTTAACATCATGAATATGTATTAGTTACAGAGCTTATTTCTCATGTTTCTAACCTGAACTGATTGAGCATCCTGCATCGTCATCTCACTCCCCTGATACACAAACATGCCACCGTTGAGTCTCCTCCATCCAGTTCCAACCATTACGCTTTCTAGAACATAATACTTAGCTCCCATGAATTATATATGCCTATGGATTCCAAGCAGCTTATTTTTAGATGTCTGCACACACACAAACATGCACACATATATTACTTTACAAAGTTTGGGTTACACCCCCTCTTGAGGCATCCAGAAGTTATACTAAGTACTCTGTAGTGAGCTTGTGTGAGAATGTGCGAATGTGCTGAACTTATGATTGTGCATGTTTATGTTTTTGTTGCATAAATTCTGTGCTGTGAGTAATGTGTTTTGAATTAAATTGGAGCCAAGCAGTGAAGTTGTTTAGTCACACACATTGTATTTCATATTCAATGTTTTTTTTTTGTTTGTCAGTGGTAGCATATTGAACCATATGGTAAAAAGTTCCAAAAATGTGTATGCTTTTATTTGGCTTAATCGGCTTAATTTTTACTCATAATATTCCCCCCAAAAAATTAGGCAGCATCAGAGTTCAATATGCAATGGGTTTTATGGAAAAGTTTTCCACAAGCCATAATGGCAATTGGCAAGCTTAGGAAGAGCAAGCCTTAAGGTTGATTAGATGCTCCCCCTCATATGCCCCACCCTACTGCATCCTTACAGACTGGAACTCCATCTGTAAATGGATGTCCATCAGTCCTGGTGCATCTATAGCCTGTCC
>JAPTYQ010000013.1:17990472-18008951 GCA_029814465.1 Ostorhinchus cyanosoma
ATGCTGTTTATTTGTTCTGTTGAAGTTTTCTGCATAATTGCTGAAAGTTTTGTCTTTTTTTGTGTGTGTGTGTGTGTTGGTCATCACATTTTGTAATACTCTGTGCCTTCTCTTCACACACTGGGTGCTCAATTGGAATTGGTACATCGCTAAGATGGTTGGGTACATATACTACTGGTCAGAATTTTTAAGGACTCTAATCCTATTAAGGGTTATAATAGTCTCTGCTAATTATGTTTATTGCCTTTAATTGCTTTTTTTGTTGCTTTTAATGATGGCAATATACTGCTTTCTGTAGTACTGCATTGTTTTTATTCTCAGTAAATGTGCCAGAAGTTGAAAAAAAAAAGCTAAAGTTAAAGGTATATGTAATATATACTCCAAAAAGGAAAGTAGTAGAAGTAAAGAAGTCTGTCTAAAAAGTACAGGTTGTTCTACATGCTGTGGACAATATTTCGCTGCAATGGGGAGCATATTGCTGCTATTACGGTGCAGAAAAGTCACTGAACAAAGGAAAATTGACATTATATCCTTGAAAGTGAAGGATTTTGGGTGTGTCTGAAAACTCCCCCAAAAAATACCTCCTAATTTTCTTTTCTTATTCATTGTGATCCTGAATCAGCATGACTGTAACAAAATACTGAATCTATGCAAAATGTGCATAAAGCTATAAATCATCTAAAAAATGTACTCACACCCACATGTGGTCCTTCTTAGTTGAATTAAAAATAGAATTGTTTTAACCCTTTCTGGCCTGATTTGGCTGCATTGTTTCCTGCTCAATCAAGTTCAGTGTTAACAGTTTAGTTTAATAGTGTCTATGACTGAAGTAGCTGAAAATGAATTAAAAGCTACGTTAAATTGAAGCTCAACATAAAAATCTAACTGAATTAACTTGTTTATTTATACTTAAATTCATGTGCATTTTCTTCTGCTTCTTTCCTTTGCATTTAAAGAAATCAAACAGCATGGGAGTTTGGGACCTAAGCAAAAAAAAAACAAAAAAGATGATGATTCATATGCAAACTTTGCTTTTAGACACAATGGAGATGTTCTAAAATGTTGTGCATTAATAACATTTGTCACTTTTTAAAATGCATTTTTCCCTAAAGTTTGAATTTTACATATTTTTTTCTCTACTCTCTAGTACTTTTTTCTGTCTTGCATACAATTTGCTTGTGTTTTTTTATTTAAATAAAATCATGACTACATAATTTAACTTTATTTCCTTCTATGTCTTTATCTATTTACTGAAATGAAGATGGTAAAATGAAGGAATGGATGTTTTTTTTCATGTGTTAACGTATGTTTGCTGTGATTGATGACTATTCTTAGCCTTATATCATAATTACCTCAGTCATGCACTATATGGAGAAAAGCAATGGACATGTGGAACAGGGGTCAGGGCTACAAAACAGTAATGACAAATGAGTTTTATATCATGATAAATATCATTGCATTGATCAGTTTTGTTTAAATTATTGTCTTTGCTTCCAAAATACCTCCGAGACGGCTTTTACTCAATTTCTCTGAAGACTGATTTTTTTTTTTTTTTTTTCCGATTCAAAAATATTTTTCATTTGTCTGACTTTAAATAATTATTTTCTACAACAACTAACAATCTACTTTCTTCCCGTCTCACTTAGGAAGAAGAATCTCCCATTAAACCTTAAGGAAATATTGGTGTTTCTAAATTATATGGACAAAAATATTGGGACGCATGCTGATTTGAGATATAATAATCAATATATTTATCACAATATAAAGCTATACTATGATATTTATTGTTTTTTTTTAGCCCTGTTAAAAAATAAACATCTGAATTCAGTGTTTCCCAATAGGATGATTATGCTAGTTAGACAATTATGCTATGAGGCTAACGATATGTTAATCTATTTCTATGGCTGATTGCTTCCTTTGCTGAATCACGAGAAAGAAATGTTCTAATGTTTTTTTTTTTTCCTGTCTCTCCAGTGACTGTACAGCCTCTGAACGTTCTGAAGGAACTGTCAGAGTGTGATGAGTCAGACTCTGTAAACCTATCATTATCCTCATCATCATCATCACCACATCCATCACATCCACAGTCATCTTCATCTTTCTCACATCCATCATTGGCTCATCTCCATCAAGTGGCTGATTCATACCTGCCCACAATCCGAGGGAAAGATTTATCTGACGCCCGCTGTGCTCTCGCCAAAGTACTGACATCCTCCCTCTCCGGAGGAACGCTGGTCAAGCGTCTGAAGAACTCTGCCTCCTTCCCAAAAATGTACCACGGTTCCTCCTTTAGGTCAGTGACTGAGTGGTGTCCAGAAAACGAGGTCGCGAGGACAGAGTTTGATTCGGGTCTTAAATCTGGCCTCTACACTGCGCATGAGTGGGAGGATCCTGTAGAGAGGAAAAGGTTGACCACATTCAAGGTTATTCCCTTAAAGACCAACATGTCCCACATCTTAGAAATCCCCTTGGATGTCCCAGAACAATACCAGATCTCAACAGCAAATACACCTGAGATACACCACTGTTCTCCTGAGACTGAGGATGCATGTTCTCCAGACAAATCAGTGACTGAAATGCATTTTCTCAATCAAGATCCATGTTCTGAGGAGAACCAGGCCTCAACGTCCACTCCACCGCCACTGGAATTGGACAATCAGGATGTTGTTGAAGCATCAAAGGAAGTGTCCTGGGTTGAGGACGTTGGAGAAACATCTAATGAAGAGTATGAGGTCAGCAGTGTTCCTGAAGCACAGGAGGAAGAGTATGAAGTTGGAGATGTTAGTGAAACACCCAAGGACCAAGAAGAACCTGTAGAAGAAGCAGACGTGGCACCTGATTCACCATCTGGCCCAAGTGATGGGGAAGTTACCCGGGAGTTAAATCCAGAGAATGGTAAAATCCCCACGTCACACTCTGAGAATACAAACGACGACAAACGTAACTCATCTGGTGACGAGGAGAAAGTTGAACAGGAACTGGCCCAAAAAGAAGAAGAAGATGAAAGTTTTCCTCCCCCTCCACCACCTGTTTTCTTTACTGAAGATCAGATCAGCTCTGAAATCACACAGGAAGTGAGAGACGTCACTTCCACTTCCTCTCCCGCCTCCCCACAGCTGTCAAGTCCCTCCTCCAATGGGAAAATCAGTGCATCCGGTGAGGACCCCCAAAGTGAGCCACCTTCAGACCTGCCTGATGAGACCAGTTCTAGACCTAAACCCATGAGCAAGATGAGCGCAGGCCCATCTCGATTTGCACAGGCGGTGGCGTTAGCTGTTCAGAAGTCCCGCCTCCTGGGGCCTGGAAAAGCCTCAGGCCCTCAGGTCCCTAGTGGTCCACATAGTACAGTTCCGTCAGCGCCCAGGTCCACATACCAGTATGGTGAGTGGCTTTAACTTGTGTCTTGCTGTTGTGCCACTTTATAGACATAAAATATCTAATACTTCAACTTCACTATATCTCAAAGTAATTACTTATATTTGTACAGAACATGCACTTGCTCACAGAGTCTGCAGCGATTGTATTCTTGCTGCTTTTAAAAGAAATACTTAACACTGAAACATGTTTTTTTTTTTGCTGTAAACATAATAACTCAATTTTAATGAGATTCATTGGTAAAATCCGATCAGTTATCAGTGAAAATTACCCGACGTGCCACTTCCTTTGTAAAAAAAAAAAACAAAAAAAAAACCTTTTTTGATTCTCGTCTCCCATTTCATGACATAGTCGTGCTTTTAATATTTATGTCATTAAATTTGACTAAGAAATCCGTTCCGTCCACTCATCCTGGATTCAGATTCAGCCAAATGACATTAATTGTCTGTTGGGTAGAATCTATGTCGTATTATCACTCTGATCTAAACTAGTACATACTCAGAAGGAATGATTTTTGCCTCATAAAACTGCCTTGATCGGTTAATTTGGTTGTTGGCTTAGATCTGAAATAATGCATGAAAACACACACAGGCTGAACAAATGTATAGTTTTTGTCAACGAACTCTGGTAAATGGGAGAGGAGTTCATGGCTGCTCGAAAAAACAGTCAAAATATTTTAGATAAAGGGTCTTAGGAATATTCTCAGGTGCCAAAACCAGTACAAAAACTTCGACAAAAGTCTCTGAAAGGGTCTGTTTAAATGTTCAGGGACATCCATATGACTGAAAATAACTAGTGCTGTCATCGCTTTTACACAGTGAATGATCACCTCCAGCCTGATCAGCCTGTTTTCAGAATCATGCAGTGGATGGACAATTAAATTTATAATTAAATGCTTAATCACTGCCCATTAAACTTAACTTCCATTCCAGTTTTTGCACTTTTTCCACTATATTGTAAATATGTATAGTCTGTATAGTTCTTAGTTCTATAATAATAATAATAATAATAATAATAATAATAATAATAATAATAATTAATTAATATTATTTTATGTATTTTTTGCACCATCTGGTTACGCAGGCCGACTTTTTCTTGCATTTAATTATTTTGTTGCCTTAACTGTTAGATTTCCCCGTTTTCCAGTGAAAATCTAATTCATTTGCTGTTACAAAATTTACTAACTTTTACTTCTATTTTATTTTTTCTACATGATGTTTACACATGCCATTTGTTGTGATTTCATTGATCACAGCTTCCTCTTCTGTTTTCTGGTCCTTCCCAATCCACTAAACAGCCTGTAAGATCATGAAAGGGGAAAAATGTTAAAGTTTTATGAGTAAATTAAAAACATTCTGTACTTGATGAAAATTATATATCTGCATAATGACACACAAACTCTGAATTCAATTATTGGTTATGAATTAGTTTTGATAAAAAGCATAGAACAAAATGATAATTTGGGATATTTTTCTCTTCTTTTGAAGAAAAATAGTGATACATTTTATATTTGGTAGAAAACAAAAAGTGCTTTTCTCCTTTAATTCAACACATTTGTACAAACTCTATAAAGTATGTATACATGATTCAGATAAAATACGAAGTGAAATGATTGACTAAATATGTGAAACCAAGCACACACTATTCTATAATTTCTTGAATAGTAATAGCAAAACAATATGAATAAAAATGAAAAATAACAAATGAATAAAACTCTTCTACCGTCATGCTGCACAGAAGATGAATAAATAAAGGCATATAGAGGAATGGAAATGCAACCAAATGATGAGAAATATGGCTGGAAATGGTGAGTTGAAACACAATAAAATAGATTTTTTAGTTTAATAAGGAACAATAAACATATTTGAGAACCACATAAAACACAGATTCATACTTAACAGAGTTGTGCAATACAGCGACCCAGTATTAAATGTCATTGAAACTCAACACTGAAGACTTTGTAAAGCCAAAAAATGAATATGTTGTATAATAAATTGTCTTATTCAGCTCCATATGTGACCTAAACATGTAGCAATGTATGGATTGTACGTTAGTTCATGAATTGACCAAGACTGGCATGATTGGCCCATTACGCAGTCTGCGGAGGGTGCACTGAGCATGCTCAGACTTCTATGGAAAGCAAAAGGTCTATTTTCTCAGTACACTTTCAAATTTGTTCCTATTGAGCAAACAGTTAAAGTTTTAGGAATATTTTAAATAATTCATACATACAGAATGCTCACCACAGACACGTCAGCCCCTCCAATATGTGATGTAAACATTTACGTGTCTCTTCCTCAGGTGCCTGACTGCATTCCTCCTGCATTTTTGACGGAAGTCCATGTTTAGGGTGGGGAATTCGGAGTAAATCAAAGACATCAGACTGACCATGTGAGGTTGAATATTTTAACCAACCAAAGATCAGCCAACGGAGACCAAAGACTAAACTTCATCCTTTTTATTTGACAAGACAGAATCCACTGAGTTTGTATGATTATTTTATTTTCATTTTAATATGTATGTGTTTTGTGATCCTCACATTTTTTGCGCAGGCACCTTATTTTCCTACTTTATACATGGTTTATGTGCATGTGTTGAACATAAACATTTTCTATTGTATTTATGGCCAAATGTACAGGACATGAGTTGTTGAACTGACAACGTCCTGTTTTTTTCTTTACTTCCTCTTAAACCTTTTCTGAAGATGTGCCAAGGCGGACGTAAAGCTGACGTGAGAGATTTTTTTTTTTTTTTTTTTGTCATACCAAAAAAAATAAATCTTGTAATAAAATGGCTATTCTGTATTTATACCCGTTTTTTCTTGACACTTTTCATACAATGCAAGCTGATGAACTGTCAGACTGGTGTGCTTTTTGGACACCAGATGGTGCAAGAGCACTGTTTTGTAAAATAGATGTCTCAATCATAACCATATGTGAGGTCTGTTTTATCGCCCGAATCCTGACTGTTACCAAAAGAGACTAAATTTAGTATATTTTTGAGAGTTAAAATATTTAATACATTTTCTTTGCGCTCAGAAGTCATGTGTCGAAATCATTCAAAGCTTTATTCTAATGTTCAATTTCCCTTCGGTGTCTTTCCAACTTTGCTGAAGGCTGTCTGTCCAAGAATCCATATAATATTCAAGGACATTTCCAGAATAAAAACTACATGTAATATTAAATGGGGACATGAGAATATCTTTCCTTTCTAGTAAGAAAATGTAAAAAAAAAAAAAAACCAAACAAACAAAAAGAAAAAAAAAACCCAAATCCTTCTTGGAAGCATCCCTTCCATGCCAAGCATTTCAACACCTTCCTGAATAAACTCAGTCCACTTTGCTCACATGCGCACACTGTTATGTCTTTAACGGACCCATACCTCAGGGCAATACTGCATAGCTATACTTGGGTGCCAAAAGAATTCGTACCACTATATGTATTGATCCAGCCCTGGCCTTGGAGGAACAGCAAGGAGCGATGCGAGGTAGAGACCCAGCCAGAACTGCCTGTGGCTAAAGCTCCTTGTTTGCCAGGCCTGGACTGAGTGGGCTCGCTTCAAGACTTTATTTCTCTCTTTCTCTCTAACATTCCTTGCTCCACCTGAGAAAAGAAGGGGGGAGAGAGAGAGGAGGACGGGCGCTGGTGGATGATGGGAGGTGACCCTTGACCCTGTCGTGTTTCCACGACGCTCCCCCCAGAGGGGGCGCCCAGCCCTCAAGGGCACAGCCGTGTCACACTGCCGTTGTCATGGAGAATGCCATTACCGCCCCTAAGGGAGAGAGCCACGTCTAACGTTTATAAAAAAATAAAAAATAAAAAAAAAAATCTGTGGAAAAAGAAACACACATGCTGGAGAGAAGCTCTTTTCCAGCCCAAAGCAATGATATCCAAAGTAAGTGACAACTCTGGCATTATCCTTTTTTGCAGTGAAAGGTTGAATTTCAACCTGAGCAGCAATGTTCAACTCCATCTCATGATTATGCAGACACTGATGGCACAAAAGAAACCTGGATTTCTAACACAACACAACATGAAATGCTACTCTGTCATGTACATTTATGATCCAGCGTGTGACGTAAGTTGCTATCAGCACCAATGAACCTTTAAACAAAACAGACATCTACATAAAATGAAGCTGTTGATTATTCGACTTGTCTTCTCTGGAGACGAGTGGAGAGCGGCTTTAACAAAACGGGGGGTTGTAAATCCAGGAGGACACTTCAGTCACATGAGCACATCTTGGTTCAAACAAATTAATGAGAAGACCGTGGCATGAATGCAAGATCAGTTTGAGCGTAAAAAAAAACAGCTGAACAAACATCTATAGTTTCATTTTATAAAGCGCAAACAGTGTAATTGCAAATATGGGACGTGAATCAACAAACTGCCCATTTGACCGGAAGATAAAGATGTTTTTGCAGTAACAGATTAAGCATAACAATATAGCTTGGCCCTCATACTATAGCCTACTGAGTGTACACACAAAAAGCACACATACACAGCTTAAATCAATAACACACTAGCTGGCCCACACAAACACCGGTAATGCACATTTATCATTTATTTATTCCTTCATCTCTTCATTCATCTCTATTTAGTTTTCCATCAGATGTATCTGCCTTGTGGTTTGAAGATGCCCACAAGCTGGTAGAAGTCGGAATCTGATTATAAAACAGTGAGTAGGCCTGAGGCGTGCATCGCTGGATCCACTGTGGCTGCATGTGTGTTAGGGGTGCACATGTGCAATGTAGACTACTAATATATGTGTGTTTACATGGCACCTCCATGCTTGGATAGAAATAATCAATAGATGAATCACCCAAAGCAGTGTTGTTCTCCCCAGGCAGTGTGTTGCAGCTTAATGCTATTCTTTCCATTCACCTTGGGAATGGCATCCATCAGGCCTCCCCCAAAGTGAGGTACGCTTGCCTAAAACATCACCAGTGCTTGAGGGGCTGCTTGGAAAGTGATGCAGGGAGAGCTCAGTTGACCTTTCACCTCCTCCATGTTTGCGCTCGCTTCCCTCCTCTTTGGCGGAACAGCAAATCACAGAGTTCCTGCCTCATTGGCATTGTCAGGCGCTTACAGTAGTGTTTCTCTGCATTGTGCTGGTGGTTAACTGGTTCAAATGTTATGGAAATGATATTTACCTCTTCTTTGATCCTGTAAACTCCAAACACTCAGGCCCTTTTTTTTTTTTCCTGGTTGAGGGAAGGACTTAGAGAGGCGCTATAAATATGTTCAAACAGGAAAAAAATAGATATGTGATGCCTTGTTTTTTCTAAATATCCAAAAACTCAACTCCACACTGTTAAAATCAATCAAATTCTGAATTGTCTATTGCAGCTAAAGCCTTTTAAATCATCTTCTACAGCTGCTTGTATGTTTACAAAGGACACAGTCAAAGATTTTTTTTGACAGAAACCTCAAAGTCAAACAGGCTTGATCCATGACGCTTGGCAGCACAATATAAAATAAGCAAGTAGGAACAAAAGCAGAAGCATCATTTGATGGCAGAACGTACAGTGGACGGCCCCTGCTGCTCTGTGATAGATAGTGGACAAGCCCCTATCTCTGTCATTTTTCTTCATTCATTCTTTACTGAATCCTGAGAGTGTGCGGGAGAGAAAGGAGGAAAAAAAATGCAGCTTTTCATTGTGATGAATGGTTGATGTCTCAGATTCAATGCAGTGACAAACTGACACAATCACGGCAGTTAATTTGTCACTGTTGGCTGTTTCTTTGATCAAAACAGACGCCTCTGCCCCCTGCCTCTATACAATGAAACAAATGAGTGCTTTAATGCAAAACAATGTACACTCTCCGTCTGATCCTCCACCTCATGCTCTGACACATATAGTTTATCTTTGACTCGGTGGCTTGCATCTAATCACTCTAATGATCACACCAGTTGGCCATAATTTCACTGAGAACTTGCTGTGATGCTGGTAATGAGACAGTGAATGACAATGCAGTGCTGATTTATCACCAAGAGGGGGCACAGTAACCCCTGGTTCAGATCAGTGACGTTACGATGTGCCATTGAAATGCATCAACTTTGATGGTGATATAGAAATATAAGCACAGGACATCCAACTTAAGCTTTGATTCTTATGGTAAACATCCCAAATAGTGGCAACTATAGTGAAATTGTTAAATCTAGATACAGTAATTCCAGATGGAAAACTTTATTGCACTTTTGGTGTAATTGTATAATGTCTTAAAGCTCTTTCCCCTCTATTTAACAGCCACTTGATCCAACTAAACTCACATTTACTGATATTTGTAAGCCTCTTGATGGAGCCGGAGCACTCAGCAGCACTCCTAAAAATACTAGAGTTTTTATTTTCCTCTTTCTTTTTTTCTGTCATCATTAATAATTCATCTCTTTTCTTCGATGCTAAAACAACAACAAACAGAACAACAGCTCAGATAATATATTCAGTCAAAAGCTCATTGTCTGGGGGAGGAGGAGAGGGGACAGCAAAATGTGCACTGGAGTGAGACAAGAGAGCACCCCGACAGGGAGAGGCTCAATGTCACTCGGCAGCGTGGCGGGAAGGAAGAAAAACAAACGCCAGAGGGGAAAAAATAAAAAAAAAAAAAGAGAGGAAAATACAGTTTGTAAGTCATAAAAGCCCAATTAGAGGCATTAGAGTCCTCAAATGGAGGATTACAATGAATAATTTGTGTCTGCAATTTTTTCAGGCTGATTGTGCCATTAATGTGGGTGACAAAAAGGGATATATTTTTGAGAAGGGTTAGTGGAAAAGCTTTCAATGATGAAAAAAAAGAAAACAATAATTCAAGGTTACATGTATACTGTGCCAGTTCTCTACCCGGGCTGTCCATTGACTCAGCCGCCTTACTTTAAATCTCTTCACTCCCCCGTCACCCCTTCATTTGGAGTAGCTCGACCTTGAATGTCTCTGGTGTGAACCAGTGCCCCAGCTTTCACATTACGCCAGAATGGATCCTGACTCATTCAATTTAGGCCCATCAAGAAAGCACAATACAAGGCAAATTAGCTGCCATTATTTAGACACTTTCATGCCCCCAATTTGGGGTTATATGACAATTAGTTACATTTGTCCTCCTGTCTTCATGCTTGTCTTGTTAACTGTAACGTATAGCAGCAGGATTCGGGTATTGATGAGGGATTAACACAAGTAATTACTTCTATAATCCATTCCATTTTTGAAGGGTTTTTATTGAAAAATAGTACAGTGAACAATTTAACCGTCATCTCACATGACAACTGTTTATATACTGCAGAAACATTTACTCTGGAAAGGTTTCTGTACAGATTAAGATAAACTCTAGTAACTTCACAACTAAATTATAGTGTGATAAAAGGTTACTTAAATATTCGCAAGTCTGCTGTTTAAAGTGAATGAGAAGGACAACTGGGAGCAAAAAGAAAGCACCAAAAAGACGTATTGTTTCTTATAAAGTAAAAATAAACCTACATGTTAAACACAATTTCTGAAAAATTAAGAAATCAGTGTTTTTTGCAAAACTCAATGTATCGTCCTTGCAAATGCTGCGATCAAACTGATTAGTTGAAAGACAAAACCTTGTGCTGATTACCTGCCTCGTCCTCATTGGCTGTTGCTGTTTGCCTGACAGGCTATTGAGATTTTGCCTGTAAGTTGTTGCCATGAACAGAACTCTATGAACAAAACTCTTTGCATGGCATAAAATGATTCATTTTTTTTATTTGAGTTTTTTTTTTTTTTTTATGGTGGAGGTTTTTGTTTGTACATTTATTACTTCAGATTTGCAGAACATGGTTTGTGTGAATAAAATGTGCACACAGGCTGCCAGTGGTTCATAAATGAGAATGTTAATGTTTAACCTTTATTAAAATGAGAGACGGAGGAAGACGTGAAGGAGATATATGAAAGAAGGAATCTTTTCAAGGCCAGCAGCAGAAAAGATGAGGCAGTTTACTTCCAAAGGGAAAAGATAAAAGACTATCTCTGAGCGCAGTTAATGACTTTTCTCACCTGAAGTCTGTGTTGACAACTGCTTCCTCAGTTTACCTCTTACCAGGCCAGAGCACTGACTGCCCAAACTCAACACCAGCCTAGTTTCTTCATTTCTCCTGCTGCTGCTGTGCTACAAAAACATCCCTTCTTAAACAGCGTTTCCAAAACACATTTGTTCTTATCTTTTCATTGTTTGCGCTGCAGTACACAAACTGTAGGTTTACAGGTCTGGCTTTACTATGATGAATTTAAGGGGGAAGGTTCAGCGCTTGAAAGTGATGAACTAGAAAAAAAAAAAAAAAAAAGCTTTCAAATACTTAGTGGAAACATGTTGCGATGTGTATTTTTAAGAGTTTGTTGAAGAAATGCTGTCAGGGCATCGCTATTTAACAGGTGTTTCACACATCCTTCCAGCCTGCTTTATAGAGAGCCTTCAGGTAGCTTTAACCTCAGTGCCTTCAGACGTAGGGTAAACAAACACAAACCTTTTACACAGCAGGAATCTATTCTTACCTGTTTACAATCTGCTATTCCACAAGAAATATTACTCACAAGATACATAGAATTTATTCTTTGATTTTTGTATATATCCTATATTGCCTTATTTGTTGTAGCCTACATCTGTAGTATAGTTAGTTTCTTGTATAGTTCAGTAATTTTAGTAGTACTTTAGTGGTATATGTATGTTTAATATTTTATCCTGTAGCTTATTTGCACATGCCTACATTTTTCAGTATTTTGTGTGATATTTTTAAACAGTCTTTTTTTGTCGCACTGAGTGTTTTCACTGCTTAACAGAACAGAGTTGCTAAGCATATTTTCATTGTTCCTGTGACAATAAAGATCTATTCTATTCTATTCTATTCTATTCTATTCTATTCTATTCTATTCTATTCTATACAATATGTGCAAAAAAAATACCCATATGTGCAAATTAAGTGAATACAATAAAAGTCTATCCCTGTCAAAAAGAAAGCAGCTAATCAAGTCCTGACACAGTATTAAGAATATAATATGAAACAAATCAAATCCAATCCTTTCTAAAGTCTTGTAAACACATAAATTTTTTTCTCTAAAAGATAGTAAATAAAGGACACTTTACCTGTAAAAAAACAGAAATAAAAGAATGTGGCACCTTTCAATAGCTTCCATCTGACTAATAATTACATTGTTTTGATTTTACACCGGAAAAACACCTTCTCAACCTTGTCACACACAGCTGAGAAATAATTTTCACTTCTGCTACAATTGCTGAGCTCATGTTAAATTAAAAAAAATAAAAATAAATAACAATAATTGCAACAAGACTGGCATCGTACCAATATGTTAGTATACTCTGACACCACTGTAACACTGATTGAACACTGAATATTAACATGTAAAATTTTATTTGGACTGAATATAATTACTGGTACAGTCTGGTTACGTCATGATCTGCGATAAAGCACCAAATAGAAAAAAAAAGAAATGCAAAACCTTGCTTTTAGATGTCAACTAATTACAAGTTTTCAGCCACTGAAGGAAAATCTTTATCATGTGCTCTTCATTTGTCAGTGTCAGTGAAAAGAAATGTTTTCCCAGGCAATTGAGTGATATATGTTAGAGCTATTGATTTTAACATCTACAAAAATAGCACCTGAGTGTGTGTCTGAAAGTGTATGTGTGTGTGTGTGTGTGTGTGTGCGTGTGTGTGTGTGTGTGTGTGTGTGTGTGAGGCTTAACGCTGCAACTTTGTCTTGACTTTTCCTTCACAATCAGTTTCCAAGCCAATAACCAAAGTTACACCCCGACACCAGAGAATGTGCTTTGAACTTACTTATAATTGCATGTTTTTAGGAAATTGTTAAGGAAAAAAGGGCTGCATACCTGGCTCTATCTGCCTTGGATATAATATGAATTCATGGTATGATACCTGGAGTTTATTAATTCAGGGCCGCAGAGACAGCTGAATAATGAAATTTAATGAAAATTTTAGATGGACTAAAAGTCAGAGTGCTTCTGTCATTAATTTTAAAAGCACACATACCATCAGGCTTCACACAGTAATGATAAATTCTTCCGCTGGGCTTTATTTTATAGAGTTACTGTATTCTGAGCTCCATAGAAAGGACATTAGTTGTTGTGAATCAACTGGAATTCAAGGTTTTACTATAGTAAATGTGCCTGGGAAAATATGCATACTTACAGAAAATTTGTAGTATGCATAATTTTTCTGATTGCCAGGTTATGAAGTTGATTCATACAGTAAAAGTAATAGTAGATAATTAATGAATTTAGCATTCCTCTAAGTCTGGTGATGCCACAAATAGGAAGCAATGTGTATATAGAATACCATTGTAAATGTAACACAAAAGCATAAACAGCATCCAACTAGGCACAGGTTGCCTTGCTGAATTTCAAATGAGTGATGCAACTCAGCAGATAGAGGTGAAGACAAAAGGTAGCTTAAGTCAGACTGTTCTCAATAAACCGTAGCGATAGCACAAACAACCATCTGAATTGTTCATTACTGCTGCCACTGCTGAGCTGCAGCACAGTTTCCCTTCACGCTCTGTCTGTGTGGGTATCTAAAGCTTTGGCATCATAAAGCAACAACTTTACAAAGCAATTTCTTCAAAGGGAACATTGGATAATCTTTCCATGACCCATCGTTTCTTTTATTCCAACAAAAAAAAAATTTAAAAGCCTTAGACATGGAGGTATTTTTGTTGCACTATATCTAAATAGTCTTGCACTAATGTAAAGCTTTATTTCATTGCCGGTGTACTAAAACCTAATTGGAAAACACAACAATAAATGTGGATAATGCAATTATTTTTTTAGCTACATATTTTATGATTTTTTTTTATGCAGAGTGATATTCTCTGGGAAATAGCCTTCAACATTTTATCTTAAATGGGTCTATTTAAAAGAAATTCACATTCTGTACATAGCAGATGTCTTCACAGTTAATTGAGTTATTGCGTTCCTTTTAAACACTATAAATGAAGTTCACAGATAAGTTGAACATCAATAAACATGATGGAGAAACTATACTTCAGGGCAATCATAAGTGTTGATTATTTGCAACTTGATGGCCTTCAGTTCTTTTTTCCTGTCAGAGCTTAATGTTGTTGAAAAGGTAAAGGGTGGGGATCTTAAAAAGTAAGCAAAAAGTGACCTTGTTACATCGCATCTCTAAGCACCTGTCTTTATTTGCTGTCTCCCTCCATCTCTCTTTGTGTGTTTCTTATTCTGTATTGAGCCGGTACAATAGGTCCACTACCGACCAAAAAGGATGCTGGCAGGAGAGTAAATCCACTCAGATCCCTGTGGTTTGCTCATCCCGCCTCACATCCCGTGGACTTGCCACTATACCTCCGGCCCAGCATGGGCTGCACTCAGCTGAGCGTGGTGCTATTGGACCAGCAGTGGAAGCCCTATGTACTTTGACCCCAGAGGAGATTGGATCCTCGGTCATGGTGGAACTTAACGCTGGCTGCCTCCGTGGCACCGCAGTACGACTCCTTACAGTGGGATAATGTGTTAGTTGCAGAGCGGGGAGATTCCAGGCTGCAATAAACCAGAAGGGGCTGATTCATACAAGACAGAGGATGATCTCTTTACTTTTAGAACTTAGTTTTAGTTAAGATTTGTACCTTTTTAAAGCACAACATGAGAGGATTTAATCTAAAATAAATGGAGGTGGCATTCACACACACACACACACACACACACACACACACACACACACACACACACACAGAGAACTTATTCACTAATAAAATACAATTAAAGAATGTGAGTAAAAAGCATGGTGCGCAAACATAACTTGACCGCATGTTATATTAATAAAATATAAAAACTTATCAGACTTTTTCTCCACAGTCCAGACTCCTTTGTCTTTTAGAATTTTAGACTGGGTTTTGAAAGCAAAATGTAAAAAATGTGAGGATTTAATAATTAAAAATAACAAGTAGAAGTACAAATAGTCTCATAAAGATGATTACTGGTAAAAGTAGAAGCACTGACTTGTGTGGAACTGAAAAAAGGTTAGAAATAAAAGGCAACGTGTGTAAATCTAAATGAATGTCATGTCATATTAATATAATGTGAAAACTTAAATGATTCAGATTAATATAAATATACAGAAAAAAATGAAACATAACCATGCAACAAGGTGTTAATCAATTTTGAGTGTCAGCAATAGGATACATATATTGTGAACAAGAATACTACACTTTAACAGCAAAATGCAAAACTGTGACTAAACTGGCTGTGAACAGCTAAAAGAATCTACTGATCTTGAATGTTTAATAACTTTTTAACCTCTAATCCTATAAATACATTTACAGACAAAATGCAGTTTCTCAGATTTTCATCGTCATCAGATATTACCCATTTCGATGTTCAGAGGCTCTGCAGTGAACGTGGAAACACTGTCATCTTCTAAAATGGCAGTGGCTCTGTTTTATTTTATTTGAAAAAGTCACCTTTTTTTCAGTTTTTTTTTTTTCTGTATAAGAACCTTTGAATTTACACTGAGCTTTCAGGAATCTCTACACGATCAATAACTGAAATTGTAGGAAAATATTTGGTTCTCACTGAAAAATGCAGAGGACAATATGATGACAGGCGATAAATAACTTAAGAAAGGTCAGATGAGGAGAAAAAATAATGTGGAAGTTATCCTAAAAATAGTACTGGGGCTTGATGAGTTAAAAAAAAATAATAATAGAGGGGATTAATAGAAACAAGATAGTAAAAGACAGTAAAAGAGACTCTGAAAAGTATCAAATTAAATCACATCCTTTACATCATTTCCATTTTGCTTCATGTCTCGTGGTTATGTGCTATCTTAGCTTAAGATGCAAAACAAAAATAATCAGAGTTTCTACGCGAATGCATTAAACCTTAAATGAAATATTTAAAAAAAAGAGTGCATCTGTACATTCTGAGGAGTGGAAATCACAGATGTTGTGTTCAAATGTTGGGAATAACAGGAAAAGTTGTCAGAAAATAAAGTACATACTGTATAACTGTAATAAAGTACAGTACGTCTTTACTTATTGTCTCTGAAAATTAATAGTTTGAGTCTTTATTTGTCATATTCTTGACTTATTTCACCATCAGTCACGCAGGATTATTGTTTAAAGTCATCTGTCAAATGTAGCCGTGATGATGTTTTCTTTAAAAAAAAAAATAGCCCATCAACTTAGTGTACATTTGGCAGCAAAAAGGTAGCCTTATATTTTTTTGTTGTGCAGATACAGTATAACACCGACTCTTTTGAAGGTGTTTTCTCTATGGAGTGTCAAAGCTGTCAAATGATGTTGTCACATAAACATGTCAGTGCGAGATCCAATATCTAGCCCCCGTCCAGTCCCTGTCAGAGCAACGCTTCCTCTGTTAAATCCTCTCCTTGCTTGCACAGTATGACTCTTCATAAACAAACAAACACGAGACAAAAGGCAGCCGAATTCTTACATGTCGAAAAGCAACTCTTTGAAAGCCAAAAAAGAAGGAGTGGGTGTAACAACCAGCAACTGTCTTACACTTAACTACCCATAGCTTTTGAATTGCATTAGAATACATGAGGACTCCTAGACAGTGAGGTGCTCTCCCCTGGTTCCTAATGTATGACTATTTTATATGGACAGGAGAGGGGGGTGAGGCGGAGCTGTCTGTGGGGGTGATTGACACAGGCCCACATTAGGAGCAGCTTTTGGAAATAGGTCCGTGGAGACTTGGCGGATTGGGTCTGCTGAAGGAACGGTGTCTCCATGAGGAGCTGTGCCTTCTTAACCCCACTCATTGGTATGCCGAAATGCGGGTAGCGAGCCGTGCTCCGAACGGCACAGGCCTCCAGACTGCCCCCCCCCAACACACCGCTACGCAGACACAATCCCACCGAGGACCCGTGACGATATGCAGCGTGGAATACTGAATCAAAATAGACTCCAATTAATAATCACATAGTTAGTTCATTTTTAGGCTCCCTGTGTGCGCACTGTGGCCTGCAGGAGAGCTCATTCTTCTAGAAGTTTCTGCAGGGAAAAGTTTCAGTATAACACACTGTGGCGCACATGCTAACACATGCAAAAAGCGTCAAATATGTCACATTTCAAGTCAGTGGAAATATGATGGCACGGGCCCCCGAGTCCGATCCCTCCCACATGTGACAAAACACAGGCAAAGTAAAATGTATAAATTTGGTTTCAGATCTCACTTCTGGTCTGTGGAATTAGAGGAATAACATGTCAGCATTGAGACATATTCTGCTGTCAGATAAGAAGACAGAATATCACTTTACCCTATTGTGACTTTGAACTATATGACGGTAAGCAGACAGATTGTTTTTGTCACAGAACTAACTGACCTTGAACCTAACTGTTCTCGTTTCAAACTCTTCCTCCGTACATCTAAAAATATTCCCATCAGAAGCAAACTGATAGAATTTACAAGACCTAATGTCATTGCAAAGAAATATTACCAAAAACATACACTACATATTTTTGTCTTTATCATTCGAAGGGAGTTATCATTTAGCAAGCTTTGAGGTCCAAGGTGAGACAGGACTATTTGAGTATGCCTAATGAAAGGCAATATAAAAGGTGCCTCTTGTGTTGTTTGAAATCAGCTTGTTTTGTTTTTTGGCTACGTTACATGTGCTGGCACTAATTATACAAGCTAGGTAGTCCTCGCACATTCAAAAAAGAAAACTCGACCATTTTTGACATGTTCATTTAAAGTTACTAATCAGATGTAAATATGCAAAGCAGGTCCCGTTGGGATTTCTTTGATATGCAAATAGAAAGTGCAAACAAAGGTGGGGGAGATGAAGGTTTTTTTTTTTTTTTTTTTTTTTTGTGAAAATAAAAAAAAAAAATCTCGGAGATGGTATTGTCATGACATTCCACTGAAAAGAAAAATGTAAGATACCAGCATTAATGGCACTTTGTAAGACCAAGGCCTTCTGCAGGAAAACAACACGCACTCAGATCCTGTATTTCACCACAGCCAAATCTCTGACTCCTATTCATATATCAAACGCACCGTCCGATATGAATCTAGTCCTATTTGCCATTCGCCTGCATCAGAACATGTAAACAGGCATGACAGTGTTGCCCCC
>JAPTYQ010000013.1:18009051-18021310 GCA_029814465.1 Ostorhinchus cyanosoma
ATATATCGCACGTGCGTGCAGGCATGTCTGCACGCGTCCAACTCTTCAGTCAAACATGATGTCCTTGAGTCACCATGGAACCACGGAGGATATGTAGAAAAGTGGATGTGTCCTTCCCCCACCTGCTGTTATTCCCATTCTTTTGTTTATTAGAACAGCGGCTGCAGCAGATTTTACTGTGTAACACTGTGCAGGCCTTTCCTCCACTGCAGAAAAGTGCGCAACACCTACCTTTTGCTCTCAATTACCTATGATTGTTTTTTTCTTTTTGCAATTCCATCAATTCATTACGTTTGTCAAGCTTTCGATATAATCAAGCATTTGTTAGCATAATTAAAATAGACTGAAAACTCAATTAATCATTGTGTAATAGCTTTGTAAAGTAGTGTTCTGTTTGTTAGGCAGTGATAATTATTAGTTAGCAATTAAAAGAAAAAAATACCCTTAAATGTACATCTTTAATGTTTAGTGAGGAAAACAGCTTTGCATTACACTGTGGTGATAAGTTGTAACCTGCATTACCAAGCATGCTCTTTTCCTTTCTGATTTACATACTGAAGGCAAAGGTATAATTCAAGTGTGTTGAATATGCAGTGTTACTATAAAAAGGCTCCCACACTGATGTGAAAAATGAAAATCTTATGTAGAATCACAGGACACTTCACTGTTGCAGGTGATTTTTTTTTTTTTTTTTTTTTATGATATGATGTTCGCTTAATTTTATAACACATTTTTCTGATTTGTGAGTGTGTGTGTGTGTGCAGTAGAGAAGATTTAACAGCAACATAAATCTAAATAGATTTTAACTCATTAGCCATTGGAGAGGTAATGATGTAAGTCTGCCACTAATGAGCTTAAGCTCTTAATTGAATAGGAGGGGGGGTGGAGGAATACACACACACACACACACACACACACACACACACACACACACACACACACACACACACACACACACACACACACACACACACACACACACACACACACACACATACACTCTGCATGGACACCCACACAACCTGAGTGCACAAAAGGATGTACACACAAAGAGACACCCATGTCCACACACACCTACAAACACAATCCCGCCTCCTGTGTTGGTATGGGGTGTTTTTTCCTTCCTTCCCTCTACGGGGTCATGAAAAGGGGGGGGGGGGAGTCACAGTCACATGACCAGCAAAATTTCAACTCCAGTGCCTGCGGACTTCAGTGTCGGCCCTTATCACTTCAGCAGTGCACTTTTTGCTTTTTCCCCCTCTTATGAAATGCAGAAAAGAACAGGCTGTGTTAAAACCATAGGAAACAAAACTGTTCTAATGAGCTATTTATGAAATCACTTATACTCTGATATATAATTGAAATACAAGGTGTATTCTTTCATATGAGGGAAAAGACAGTAAGTGCCAAATCAAAGTCCCCTGTACAAAGAAAAAGAATTTTCATTGAACGTCACACTAATCAAACCTCTAAATGAGTGTGTCCATATTCACAATATAAGAGGAAAAACATGCAACACACTCCCAGCTTTGATGTCTCCTCCTCTCAACACATTTCATACTTTTATTCATCTCATCCAAATAATTATCAGCACTTAACCTGCAATGTCTGCAAAGACATAAAAATGTCAAATTCAATTTGGATAAAGAAGAAAGCTTATAGGATAAAATGTCCATTCTTTAAACTGTACAATACATTTAGAATAGACCACATTCCCTTGGTGATACTGTCTATGAAAATGATGATATCCAATTTCTTAGTGTCTTCTATCAAATAAACCCTGATATAAACAAAGCCCCTGTGAATGGGGAACAATGGTGAGGAATCTCAAAGCAGGAAATCCAGAGGGAGAAAAAGAAGAGATTAGAGAAGCCCAGACAGTGTTTCAGGGTGCACATTGCTCAGATAAAGAAGAGAGGAAATAATGTAGGAAAATAGAGGAGGGGATGAGTCGTCTTTGCTCAGTCTCAGAGGCTAGTGTGTGGCCAATCCTCTTTTATGAGCCCAGACTAACGCCCTGATGGGACACGGCGTAGATTTGAGCAGAGCCTATTGAGCATAAGCTGCTAAATTTGGCAATAAAGAGAATGTGATTTACTGTAAGCTCCAGTGAGCGACGCGGCCGATGGCATGTGTACAGCACACACACACACACACACATACACATACACACACCTAGGAGCATAAAAACACACAGCTGGAGACGCACACATACACACAGAAATGTACACTAACAATAACTCACTCACTCTGTTACTGTCTCCTGCTCTCTCCCTCATTCTGGCTGACACACACACACATTGCACACGGCTGGCCGGCTTGCCTCTGAGCCCCACACACTCGCGCAGCCACTCATGCGGCTCAGCAGCAGTGACTTTGACAAATAACCAGGAAGTCCTGGTGTTGGCTTAAAAACTCCAACTTGTTCAGTTGCAATTCTGCATTTGTCCTGCTTTAATGGCTGTGGAAGTGGCTTTGGAGGTAATCTGTCAGTGATTGATTAGACCCTGGCCAAATCCCCTCACTGAACGCATTGGTAGGCTGCAGGCCCGCCCGCTACTGTGTGAGGCAGAGGGAGACATGGAGAGGCAGAAAAAAGACAGAAAGAAACACTTCTGCTGTGTGTGAGATTGGATGTATCTGTGTTATCATCATGGAAGAGTTCACCTGTATGGATAAAATATTTAACATTCAAAGAAATAATTTACAACAATCAATGTGAAAAGGAAATACATGAGAATTCTTCTTGTTTGTGACATCTTCATTTACACTGACCATAATTCAGTTCTTAAAATGTCCAGAACTTTATTTTCAATTAAACAAACATAAATTAAGAAACATGTGAGATGCATTTTCCACAAAATAGCCAAAATATTTACTGTCTTAAGTTTGACGATTTCAGACTCAGACTCAGCTTTATTGTCATTCAATCAATGGTACATAATAGAATAAAATATAGTTACCCAGATCTCAGTGTTTGTAACATGAGAAAGATAAAAGAAATATATAAAACCTGAATAGGATAAAATAAAAACTGTCATAAAACATGCAATAATAATAATAATAATAACAATAATAATGAAATTACTTCTTAATATGTACAGAATTACACAGCATGCCGAAACAGTACAGTTAAAGTGATGGTGCGTGTAGCAGCAGCAACAATGCAATAAAGTGACAGTAGTGACTTTAGCAGCATCATAATCTGGTTCAGGGTGGACAATATATGGAGGTAGTTCAGCTCATCAACATCAGTGAAGAGTTATCAACACAGAATGAGAGGAATAAGACAATATACAGAATAACAATACAATGAGAAAGAAGACGTAACATCTGAATAAAAGAGAACCAGGGTTTGCTTATTCCAGATTAAAGTTTTGCAGGACTTAATGAAATTTAAATCCATAAAATTCACATTGGAAGAACTCTATGAGTGAGATTTGTTGCATAAAAGAGCTCAAGGGTCCCTTAAACCCTTTATGTAATGTACTAAACATTATGTGTGGTAATATACCTGAAAATATAAGAACTGCTATAATGCAAAGAGTCATTTCTACAACTGCGGGAGTGTGAGCTATTCTCTTATTCGATCCAGAAGGGAAATACAGAAGTAGGGATGAGTCACTTTGCAGCTAAAAACTCTCATTATCTGCTGTCTTGCACATGAATTAGCCTGCTGATGACCACACTTTCCATGATGTAATCAGCTGTATCGATCAGCTTTATCTATGAGTTAAAGTGAGTGAGTTGATTCTAAATATCAATAATATGATGATATTCAGAATATTTAGCCTTAAAAGTACTGTTATGTGTAATGGTCACATAATGGCCGTCACACTGGTGATAACGGCTGTTAAACATTATATAAAATGGTCTGTAATATTACAGTCCATTTTCTAAATAGTGGGAAAAGAAATGTTTTTAACTGTCATTTTAAAAACATCCCTGTTTATTTTTTTTCCTTTTCTTTTATAATCAAAGCTGAACAAGTCCTTTTGCCAAACATGCAGAGGGTCTGACCATGAAAATGTTCAGCGTGAATCTTAATATCACTTAAGTGATAATTATTCCGCTCGCCACAAACCTGACTAACAAAATGGAATTCAATCAGAGCATGTGCATAATGACAGTCATTATGAAAATAATGAATAAAAAAGTAATAATGACATCCCTATCTGTATTCAGACCTCTTTTTCTCACACATCTCCATGGTGATCTGAATTATTTTTTTTCCAACTCTGCATTCTGGCTGGCCCATGGCCGCTTTAATCACATTGTTTATGGTAAACCAAGCGTTGTGTGGTAGCTCTGTGCTTGGACTCATTTAATTAACCACTTGAGAGGTGTAGCCGAGCCTACAGTAGTCCAGCATTGTCTCCTGCAGCGGTGAGTGCAGGGTTATTGTTGCTGACCAGTCCATCTCTCAGCAGCTCTCTGCATCTCTCACTGTTGGCTCTTTGAAATGAGACAAATCTCCCTCTGAGCGAGAATTTGCCTTTCTACCACTAATGTGAATCAACGGCTGACAATCAGGAATGGTGTAATTATGAGGAAAACATCTCACCAGGGTTGTGGAGGAACAGATTACACATGCTGGGATTAAATGATAAATCATTGGCTGCTCAACTCCATTACAGCTTCTGAGTTAAATGAAATAAACTGTAACAATAAAATGTTTATTTAACTTTTCATTCTGCACATTTATTTAATGCATCATCATCAGGCACTGAATGTTAATTTAAAGCAGTCTTTTTTTTTTTTTTCAAATCCGCATCTGTACCTTTTGTTTTTCTAACAATCATTAAAAGTGTAAATTAAGGTTTACTGTATGTACACACCTTTACGACGCACTTTTTGTGTGTGCTGTCATTTGTACATTTGAACATTTTTCTCTCTCTATGTGTGTCCACACAGTAGATGTGTGTGTGGTGGACCGTGTCCTTGAGGTTTACTCTTTTGATTCAATAGTGCTTCACATGGATGGACTCAATCAGATACCTCAAACCCAGTGAAGGGTGATGTTCAATGGAGCTGAAGTTACACTACAGCAGCTCCTCGGAAAAATGACGGCCTGGTTCTCAGCAGATGTTTACACGGAAAAGCACTACTTAGTGCTGTAACACAAGAATCTGATTTAAACATACATTTTGACTTGTTGACACTATGTAACACTGCTAAACTGTCATCAAAGTTGTTTTTCTGCACCAGAACAAACTATGCATTCACACTTTACAGACTGAAAGTATATGGAATGAATGAATGTGAGATTCAAGGGTACACTTAAAATGAACCTTTCTTTTAGTTTTTGGCTTTTTTTTTTTCACATTTCTTCTGTCAAACCAATTTTAAAGTAAGCAATCCAAAATGAGTATTTAAGTCCTCAAAGGAGCATCACAGGGATCACATCATGTACTTATCCTGAAATCAGTTTTAGACCAGATGTACAGCACAACGGGATTGGAGGGATGTGAGCTGCTGTACAAATCTTTTCATGATTGCATCCCATCTCTCCAAACACTCACATGCAGCACCAGAACAATTACTACGGAGGTCTGTCCAAAGAACTTGAAATGGCCAATAGGTTTCTGGCACTAGAAGCCATTATTCCTTGAATACCTTGAGGATAATGAAAGTGGGCTAAGGGAGAGCGGAGATGGAAAACTGTGCTGTTGGAGTGCACTGAGCCATTGCAAATTTCTGTTTGAACCCATAACAATATGGTCATGTGACAAATGATAGCAAACGCAGATCCTGAGCAAGTCAGAAGATTATAGGCAGCTGAGATGAAAATAAAACTGAAAAGGTGCTTTGAATCTTCATGTTATGTTCCAGCTGACACGAAACCATTTGTATTTTTGTACCGACCTGTCAAATCAAGTAACATCAAATCACAATCCCTTGTCAGATCTTTCATTAAATATAATCTTTAAAAGTTTCTATTTCTCGTTCCATACTTCATTAAATCACCTCATTGATTTTCTCGGACAGGAAAATATGTTTTCTCGCACTTACAGCATGAAGGACTACCCAGTCTATTTCTGCTGCGAGTCACATGTCAATTTGTACCGGTTCTATCTGAGAAATGAACATTGGCTGGGAGCAGACTTCCTGATTGGTCATTTTGAAGCAGAGAAGTACGTCTGCATGTCCTGACCTCTGCCCGTTGTTTCTTCATGCTCTGCTGTATAACAAGACCATCACACAGCACCGACGGGAGACAGGTCTCAGCTGCTCACACTCTTATCAGAATGGGCTGTGCGGACAGAGACGCCTCAAGGAAGTATCAGTAAACAACGCTATAGGGTTCCAGTTGCTATACGCTCAGGCGCTCATGCAAAATTCAGCACTTTGTATGTAGACTGAGAAGGAGCCAAGGCAGAAGGCAGGGGTTATGTTTTAACTGGTGAACCTTCAGAACTCCACTATTCCCCCTCTAATTCTGAGGGAAATGTTTGTGAATTTGACCCGAGAGCCAGAAACAGAAATATTAATTGCTGCACTTATACATAAAGAAATTCAAAAAGCTACTGTTGCAGCTCTCCAGCTCAAACCAGTTATCTCTCACAGTCTCCCTCTGTCTTCCTTCCAAGTCTTTAATGGTGTGATCGCCCTTAACTCCACTGTAAATCTCTCCCCAACGGCTTATGGTTCAAATTAATGGCCCTGCCATAAGTGTTTGAATTTCATGAATTGTAATAATACTTACATCACAAGACACATGAAGTCATGTCTCCCTCTCTACAGTGGAGATATGATACATTTTAGAGGGATGCACAAAGTGGTCCCCTGGTAGGGTAGTGATGTATTCTAATAGACTGTGCTGGCCAACCCCCGGGTGCAGATATTCATGATTCATATTTGAAGGCTGCAGAACATTTAAATGGGACATTAAGTGGCGAGGAAGATTAAAACACTGTTGGCTTTGTGGAATAACTGGGACGTTCACTGGTGCAGTTTTTTTTCTTAAATAGATCAGTAAGAGCTCTCAAAGCTCAAAATATTACTCAGTATGAGGGATGTTTTTTCAGCGATGATACAATACCGATTATTATGAGTCAAGGAGATGATAACTGAAGTTTGTAAGTGAAGTCTTATCCTACCTTTTATTATGTCTATTTTAAAGCATTACATATAGCATCCTATCTTTTTTTCCTCTTTTTTTATTCTTTCATTTCATCTTTCACAAGTGTGTTAGCAACAGTTATCATAATATTATCCTTTGAATTTTACATTGTTAGTTAAAGTCAGGTATTTTCCCATATTCAATTTAATGGTCATGAAGATGTTCCTAAAAGCTCAGAGATTATTATATCAAAACAGAGGCAACTGAAGAAAAACGGACTTTTTCAGCAAAATGTATCATTACCTGTACTGTATATAAAAACATGCATCTATAACCACTATCATTGTCAAACTACATGGGTTTTATTGGTGAATCAATGTTGCAGAACATGATGTTTCCACATTCACAGAGCCTCTGAACATCCAAACTGGTTATAACTTATGACGATGAAAAGCTGAGAAACTGCATTTTAACTGTATTATTTATATGTATTGATAGGATTTGTGGTTCCCAAGTTACTATGCCTTTTAGATCAGTAGATGTTTTTGGTTAGGGCTGCTGAGGTCTTTGAAGGTTAAGATACAACAAGAAAATACAGGGCAATATTGAGCACAGTATTAAAAACAATATAGTAAATGGCTTCTACAAATAACAGTTAATATTTAATATGATGTCTGTTAATTTTGACCAAACAATAAGAAAAAATTGATGTGTTGAATAACACCAGATCACTGCAGTAAATTTCAAACAGAGTTCAAGATGTTAAGTGCAAAAGGAGATCACCATAAATCCTGGACACATGATTTTTTTTAATGCTGTTGCTGTATTTCCTATAAATTTCACTTGTATCTTGTTACTACAAAAGAGGATCTGTGCAATTCAGAATAAAAAAACAGGGATATTTTGAGAGTAAAGTGAGATTATGTGAAGAATAAAGCTATAATATTATGAGAATAAAGTTGTAATTTTATGAGAATAAACTCATAAAAACGAAGAAATATCAGGACAGTCTGATGCTTTTTGTTAAAATGACGAATGAAGGACATCTCCTTAATTTATAGATAGGATATGGAAATAACCATATACTCTGTCATTTAGATTTAGGTAAAGTTGTAATGATATTTATAGAATGGTACTTCTGGGATTCACTTGATAATTTTTTAGCACAAAAAGACATTTTACTTGTAGGATTATGTATAAATTGTATGGCTTTATTCTTGTAATATTTTGACATTTGTCTCCAAAAATTATAAACTTCATTCTACTAATATTACCTCTTTATTCTTGTGTGTTACAGAGCATGAGAAATACATATGCTTATTATTGTATGTCATTATAATCTTGCAAAATCAACAAACCTATTGGTGGCTAAAAATTTGCACAGTGGTGTACATTTGCAGACTGGTGCGAAACGAATAATGACCCCAACACAAAACTGTCACAGAAATCATAACAATTGCAGAGGAATTGCAGTAGTTGTAGTGTTCACATATAAGAACTATATGACTGAACTCAAAGCATTTCACTAAATGAAAAAACTTTTTTTTTAACTGTTCACATTATGTTATTTCATTCTAATGAAATAGCCGCAAGTAACATTAATCATTAATGTTAACTCAGTAAAGCTGATGTGACACCACTGACAGATGACCAAATGAAACACAACATTACAGTCAATAAATTATGAATTTCGCTCAATTTTAGCGACATATGACAAGTTATAAGCGGGTAAAGAAATCAACAAAATCCAGAACAAGCAGGCAAAGTCATTTTAATATGACTGCTGAGATGCTTCGTATTATGTTGAAAACATCAAAATCAATTAAATAAATTCCAATTCAGTAACATTTTAGCAATACATTGTCAGTTTTCACGTTCAACTGTAAATGCTAATTAATAAATGAATAGTCTTTTCCTATTTCCAACACATCAGAGCAAAATATAGTGCATTTATTTCATCTGAAAAAGCCCACAGATACAGACAATTGTAAAAATGACTGAAATATGAATATGATTCAAATATGATAAAATAACTCAAAAATGCAGCTAAAAAAAGGTACTTTGTGCATTATCTGAAATAATATGCCAGATAATAGGTCTATCTCTGCTAAGTGTATTTAAATATATTAATCTGTGCAAAGCAAATAAGGTTAAATCTGACAAATACCCCTGCTTGTCATAATGATCTTACAACTTTGTTGTTCCAGGAGCATGGTGTGTGTTTCTAATATGTGTGTGTGTGCGGTTTAGCAGCAGGACAGACTTGATGATCCCCTGTCTCCTGGTGACTGCATGAAGCCAGCCAGCCGTGGCGAGGCTGCCATAACTACTAGTTGAGCTCTGTCAGGGAGATGACCCACTCTCTATTCAACAAGACCTGCCACCCTGACAGACAGACGGCATGACGGACAGAGAGACAGGCAGGCGGCAACGCTAAAGCACAGGAATATCTAAACTCTCGAATGCAAAAGAACCCACTGTCTCACTGAAAACCGGAAAAAGTCGTAGGTGTAATTGGACTGCAGCAGCACAGGTCAGGAGTCAATGGTCTTATTTGAGGGCTAACACCATTTAAGACTAATTTGAGACTATGTGTTATTGTGCCTTTAACTAAGTTTCTAACCTGATCTGTACCGAGGTTCATTGTGCTTTTAAAAGAGACCTGCTGCCCTGCAAAAGGCCATCTAATGGTTTTTCAAACCCACAGTATTACTTTAATGTACTGCAGATCAGAGGATAAAACAACCACTTTCTGTAGATGGAGGGGGGAAAAAAAGTGAAGTGCAAGGAAGATTTTAGATTTTCTTCATGAAAATCCATTTGGGTTCTCACTGTTACGAATGATTATAGTGTCACAGAAGATTTAAAAGGCACTTAAGCAAAAATAACACTGGGTGTATTGTGCATGTATACAAAGACATTCCCTAAGCTATAGAAATAACATGGAATGGTGGAGCTATTCAATTAGTCATGCATCAAAAATGCATAAAGTATTTCCAATTTCATGGAGTATTGTATTCCCTTCATTAGGATATATAGTCTTTTTCCAGACTCCTTCAAATACATAGATAGGAAGTAGGAAACAGTTTCTTTTTTAATAAATTAAAAACTATTATGGCTATTATGGTTGCTCAGCTTTAATCTCTACATGTTAGCATCACATGCAAATCTGTCCCACCATAAGCAACTACAGGTAGGAACTTGAAATTCCCCCAGATATAAACATGTAAATATGCATAAAATGATGAAGTATTGCAACTAATAATGAAACAAATGTAAAAATGTAATGAACTCAGATCTGGTGGGTATTAAGTTGTGTTACACATAAATTAAAATAATGAGAATTGTAATATTTTGTGAAATATCCTTATTTATGTTGATGTTTCTATTAATCCACTTTTGTGGTAGCCATAAGCAATTGTTTTTTTAAAAAAAATATATTACATTGAAGGCATTGTCAGGTAAACTACAGACTACTGTCAGTTATACCTGCAGTCTATTATTCTATTTCACTGACAATTGCACAAGATCAACTGCATTATTTCTTCTAAATTCAACCATAATGAACGCAAAGCTTTGTAAAACTGCATGGACCAAATTACACAACATAATACTTCATAAAGCATCTTGTATTGTATTTTACAAACTGTTTTGGAAGAAATTGTGCTGCTTTAACTAGTCGATGGATATTACTGATACAATCTACTTTCCTTTTTCTTGCCTTCTTTACCTTAATTTTATTCTTCTTTTACTATTCATTGGTTTCTGTTGCTTTTACATTCCACTATGTTTTATGTGTAAAATTATTTTGTATATGAAAATGTATGTTGCTGCCAATTTGACTTGCATCTAAATAGGACCTTCCTGGATAGATAAATGGAAAAATAAATAAATAAATGACTAAGTTAAAGAGAAAGCAAAAAGTTTTAAACGGTCACAAGGAAGAAATTGCAATGTTAGGCGAATGTTGCAACTTTACTGTAAACCCAAGAAGGTTTGGCACATGGGGAAAAAAAAAAAGTTAATGTGAGGTTTGATTTCTGCACTATATTGTGGTATTTTCTGCATATGAACATATCATATATGTTTCTCCTCTTATAGATCCCTTGTATATACAGTGTGTGCGTGTAGCTGCATATGAGTGCACCCAGGCACTGTTGCTTCAGTGTACCTGTGTGAGGCTGCGTGTTCACTTTGTCACTGGTGTTTGTGTGCACACACTAAGGTCAGGACCCAGGCTGGAGGCCTGTCCCTGGAGAGCTCGCCTCCAGCGTGGCCAACTAACACTACAAACAATTAAAAACCACTGCTGCCTCCCCCCAGGGTGCTCGGCTTTATCCAGTTCGGGTTGGAGAAATCGCTGCTCTGCGCTGCACAAGATTTCCAGCTAAAACCCTCGGTATCTGCTCTATAACGATGCCGGGCAACGCAGGAGATGGAGAGGCAGAATCGATACGGCTACAGCCTGTGGACCAGTGTGGAGACAGGGGGCTATTATTAGGACGTCCTTTCTTTACCACCTGAGCCACTCACACACTTAGGAGAGTCACACACACACACATACACATTCAACTCTCCCTCAGCTATTCCAAAGTCAAAATAGCTTGCATGTGAGAGCAAATCATAAATGCAAGGAAACAGGCAAGTTATTTGTCTTTGAATTATTACTACAGACAAGTTGTATTCTGTAGCAGCACTCCCAAATATCCACATTACAAAATCTACAACATGTTCTCTCTCTGTCGCTTTCAATTCACTGGAACAGAGGCAAGACTGTTGCAAAATTAATCACAACTTTGAGAGTAAACAAATAATTCAGAGTCATGGTCCAGCCTGATGCAACACAGACAGCCGGCTGCACAGAGGGCCTCAAAGCCAGAGAAGTCTGTTTGAATTAAGGAATCTGGTTTTATTAGCAAAGTGGACGCACTTAGTGTACCGTCAGCCAGTAAGATAACCAGCCAGCCAACCAGTTATCTCCCTGGGCATATGCTGTGTCCACTGCTCCAGAGCCCCGCTGTCAAATCCATTGTGAATCCTAATGATCACAGTGCATCCCATCCACTCCACACACAGACACACACATGCGCACACACATGCGCGCACACATGCGCACACACATGCGCGCGCGCACACACACACACACACACACACACACACACACACACACACACACACACACACACACACACACAC
>JAPTYQ010000013.1:18075498-18086699 GCA_029814465.1 Ostorhinchus cyanosoma
GGCAAGACACTTCACCCCCTCCTCACTCACACTGTATGAATGTTTGGTGGTGGTCGGAGGGGCCATGCTTCTGTACATCGATAAAGCCCTCATTGCTATAAAATTGAAAACTCCACCCGCACTCTTCATTCCATCAGTTTCATTCACCTCCTCATTCCCAAAGCCCGTACCCTTCTCAGTCAATCATCATTCCAGTTTTCTGCCGCTTATGACTGGAAAACTTTCAAACGATCCTTAAAACTCACCTCATTCATACCGTTCTCGTCGTTTAAAAGATGAGTGAGAGCTATACTTCTGGACCACTGCACCTGTTTTTAGCTTTTCTATTTGTTATATGTCATTGTGATTGGTTCTGCTGTCCATCCTGTTTGTTTGTTTGTTTGTTGTATATTTAATCTGTTCTGTCGTTTGGACATGTAACCCGTGCTGCTACTCATTCTGTTTTTGTGCTGCCTCTTGGCCAGCTCATTATTGCAAATTACAATCAGTTCTCAACTATATCATTTATTATATAGTTTACTTGATCTGTTCATCACTCTGCACCTGGTGTCTCCTCCAATAATCAATAATGTAAAAGCCTTTCAGAAATCCAATTAATTATCATCATTATGTGCAAGTGATTATAGATGAATCAAAACATAATTATGAATAACATTCTGTATTTGTGATTAGATCGTCCTAAATCCCGTGAATTCTTGCAAACGAGACGTTAAACTCTGACACACATCATGTATAAGCATCATGTTGCTCACCTCTGGGATCCCTGAACCGCAGGCGTACGGAGCAAACACCTTGACCAGGCAGACGGCCAAGAAGGCGAAGGACAGAGCCCAGTAGATGTACATGAAGTAGTTCATGATGTATGAGCCTGGGCCCTGCAGAGAATCAGACAGAGACAGGCGTCAACCCACAGGCACCACAAATTAAACAGATAATATGAGTCTGAGAGCAGAGGGACACAGTGTTTTGGCCAGAAGAGGCTTCACACAGTGTAAAAGGAAAGCGTCTTTTAACAGAGTCAGGGTGTTGCAGTGTTGGCGGTCCCTGTCAGTGTACCTCGGCCTGGCCCAGTATTAGCTCCGCCCAGCTCTTCCACTGAGGACACTTGTCACGCTCCGCAAACGTGGTCTCATTGGACGTCCAGCAACACTGCTCATGGTTGAACCACATGGCACTGAGACACACACCCTCCTTAAGGTCGTTCATCCAATCAGCAGCAATGTCAATGAGGCCAGCCAAAGCACCTGACAGGACGAGGAGGAAGAGGAGGATGAGAAGAGAGGAAGAGTAAGTCAAAGCAGGAAGGAGACGAGGTGACAGCGGAACTGTGGGGGCATCTGCCTTAATAATGCGTGGTTCAGTTGATGTTCTGGCGCACCGAACAGACTACAACTAGAACATAGCTCCTGTTTTTTGGTACAAGAGGTAATTTGCTGTTCGCTCGCCGTTCCATGTGGACTTCAAAAGCATCACTTTAGTCAGTTCATAGAAGATACTGGCTTTAGTCGTGTCTGCATTTTCATAACAAGAAATAAAGAAGTGAGTTGTGTTTCAGGAATGCAGAGCTCAGGGGTTTTTCTTCCTTTTTTTGAAGGGGGGGGTCTTGTATTAATTGTACTATATGTTGTGAAATTGCGAAACAATTTTCTTTTGAAAAAATATAGAATTTTCTTGCACTACCAGATTTTAAAGCTGATTTACTTTTGGCAGTTATATACACAGGGAGTCTGAATGTCTCTTTACAATTAAAAAAATGTTTTATTACAACTGATCAGATATGTTCATCAGATTTGTTCTATGCAGTCAGTGGTTATCAAAGTTTTTAATCACATTGCGTTTGCGTATTTCTAGTACCCTGTTGATGAAATAGGTTCTGTTAAACAAACCCTTAAAAAATGGCAACTCCTCAAGAAAAGGTGCAATGTGTATCGTGGTTTATTGAAAAGAAATTGGATACACAGGCTCAGTGAAATAACAGGATTAAGTATGAAAGACATCCACCGTCACATCCATCAACGTCTGAATGGAACAAGAAGTTTATGGAGTCAGGGACAGTGTTGGACAATCACTGATGAGTCTATGCTACAGCCAACATGGAAACAAATCCAGTACCGTTTGGACGGGTTTCATACAGAGGTGAATTAAATAAGGCTCTAAAACTTCAAAATCTACTTGTCATTTTGTAATAATTTCCACAGATTTGGCCATTAATTTGTTTTTGTAATAAATCTGCTAAATTAAGAGACTTTATGGACATCCTGTATAGTAAAAAAAATACTGCAGCAGAGGGAAAGGTCCAGCAGCCAACACAAAAGTGTTTTGTGAACAAGTGGAAAAGTCAGAGCATAAGAAATGAGGAAAAGAGTGAGTGAGGGTGAGCTGCCTGAGGCCAAACATGTGAGAGTCAGCAGCTTAAAGGAGGACCAGAAAAAAGCTGTGTGTGGCCCAGTTCAGGGGTCTTGATTCATTATGAGGTCAGACAGCCTGAGGATGCATTCCTATCCGATCACTGGGATCGCCTCAAACGGATGAGCGGTCTGTGTTCGAGTACTGTACCCTAGTCCAGCTGAGCCGTAGTCCTGGATACAGACTGCATGGACTCCAGTACGGTATGTTGTGGTGTGAAAGAAATCTGTGCCTGAGAACGGATGTGACCTTCCGTACTTTCCAGACTATCGGCCGCACCTGCCTATTGTCGTCTCCAACGTCTCACCATCGATTCAGTGACACCGAGCTGACATGTAACAGCTCTATTTCCTGCTTCAACAGATCGTTAGCCCATGTAATATAAATTAGCTGTATCATTGTTTGAGCTGCAGGTTCACAGCACGTGTACAAAGTAGCAGCTTACAGACTGGAAATGACAGTATTCAGCACTCCGACAACAGAAATGACCTAATCACTACAGACCATAGGCGGCGCTCCTGTTGTCTCCTGAAAAAGCCTGGGATCTGTGCGATACGGGCTGACCTAATCGACCAAACCACTCAGTAATATATCAGGGACAACAAAGGTCACTTTTCTTCTCTTTGCCTAAAACAGACTAACAGATAGACAAGTACCACCGCCGTCGTAGACACATGAACAGAACAGTCACTCGGCTGATGACATAAGGATTTGTCTTCTTCAGACTTCTGTGTTTGTTGGATAGTGACAGAATTCCTTCCACACCGCCACCTACTGTTTCAGCCCTGTAACACCCACTTGTACTTGGGCAGGGGCAGTGCAACGCAACATCTGTGGGACAGGTGTGAGCGTATCCAAGTATGGTACGTCCTCGAGTACGCAGTGTGAAAACGCCCTAATGCGACAGTCATTATTTTTTTTTGTATGAAATGATTAATGTGGGGGCAAGGATTTTAAACCTTACCAACGGAACCACTGAAGGTGGCAACAAGATCTGACAACTCTATCTAGAGCTATGGTCTGTTTCATTCAGTTCTGGTGATTGTTAACATACTGTGACTTTGGTACTTAAAGCGTTAATACAATATTTGAACAGGCCCTGTAGGTGTGTATTACCTGAAGCCAAGCCGGTGAGTGTGACCACCAGCCATCCAGACCAGGCATCGTACAGGCTCTTGGTGAACTCCCATGCCGACTCCTTTTTCTTACTATTAATCTGAAAATGCACAAAAATACACACAACAGTGAGAAAGAAGGAAATTAAACCTATAACAGACACATAAAAAAAAATCACTAGCATGAAACAGGGGAGTGGATAATATCAGTGTTTATTCTAGTAGTAAAACATGTAGGCCAAAAGTTTCTGAATAATTCAAGGATCTGTTCTGAAGAAGGTAAGACCAGGTCATGAAACTGTCCACAACGATCACATAACACTCAGATTCTCAGAGATAGGAATTTCTGGGAAGTTGCACTAAAACACATGTGGAAAGCATAAGTCAATATTTGGATGAACTGTTGTCACAAACGCTGTGTATCCATTTTGGGGAGACGTAGAGTGAACTGGTTTACTGTGTACAATTCATTCCAGTTCATCCAGGACAAAAATACCCCTCAAACAGTGGTGGTTGAAACGTTGGCATTTCACTTACACATACATGCCAAACTTTTTGATGCCATTAATTCACAATTTTTTACAGGACATGTATTATAGGACACAACTTCCTGTGTGGCAAAGAATTTTCACTGAGCCAAGGACATCTTTAAGTATTGAATATCAAACAGACTTTTCATTGTAGAAGATAAAAGGCCACAGTCTCTAGAAATAAATACTGTGTCTTCAGCTGTGGTATTAATGGCTGTATCAGATGAATGCTGGTTCTGGTTCCTCCTGGGTGTACTTGTTATCTACTTCTTTTTTGATATTTCAGACAGAAGTAGCCTTTGAGTATTATTTTGTTTGTAATAATGGTCACTGATACTAAAAAAAAAAAAAACCATACAGTGACATGCTGGATGTGAAAACAACACTATGTCAACAGTAACTGAGGATGAAGCCAATTTGTTAAAATATTTTTTTTTTTAAAAAGCCCAACTGCTCTGTATCTCACCAGCATGTTCTATCAAGAATCAATAACAAGTTGAATTTGCGAGGTTGTCAGGTTCTGCCTCTATGTTAGTGTCCTGTGGTCTTGATGCAGGAGTGGGTGAGTGGTACTTTCATGTGATGATAATTTTATTTCTTTATTATGCAAGCAAAGGGGAAAAAAGGCAAACAAAAAATACAGTTTTGAAACAAAACATCAAGATTTAAAATAAAAAAATGAAGGTTTCGAGATTTTTTTGAGGTTAACAAAATTGATTTTGTTCTCATTTTCTTTCATTTCAAATCTGAAACCTCTGCTTCCAGGCCAAAATGATTTGTCATTTTAAAGGTTTTGTTAGCAAGTTCGACTGAATGTGATGGCCAGGACCTACACGAGCAGAGGGGGTGGATTTCTCCTGGTAGCTTACGTCGGTGTGGCTGGTGCCCGGTCCTCCAGCTCACTTGAACACAGTGAGAACCACGATGGAAACACAATGGGAATCCTTCTAGGTACTCAAGGTCAAAGTTCATGGACCACAGTCCATATATGACTTCCTATCAGTGCTCAATGAATCTGACCAGTAGATTCATCATGGGAAATGTTTGAAGAAATTGCTAACGAAGACGACAGACACAGTGCCTTCATAACAGCCCATGGCCGATCAGCCGGTGAACTAAAAACTGAGGCTTTTATATTTTATAGTTGTATAGTCATTGATGCAACTATTCCACTGGAACATAAACATTTGATAAAGTATTATATGCCCCAAGTCCACAATGACTCATCTAAACAAATAGTGCTCTTTTCCAAGACTAAAATGCCATTAGGAACGACAACAAAACCACTGTGTTTCGTCAGTGTTGAGCCAGATGCTTGTATTTTGTTGTAACGTATCTAAAACTAAAAAAGGATTCATGTGACTTTTAAAAACCAGCATCCTCACCTTCCGATGTCTCTCACGGTCCTTGCACTTCTCACGGACCCAGTCGATGGTGTGAAAGTCGTCATAGGTCCCCACACCAGGGATGGGCTCCTCTAGGAAGTCCAGTAGGTGGGTGGTACTGCTGGGGGCTCCGCCCCCGTTTGACATGGCGTAGTTAGACCCTGTGAAGGAGACAGAAACAAATGATTGTTATTACTTGGAACATCCAAACTGTTTTCATATAGTCAACACATTAGTCATTCTGTCCAGTCCCTGGGAGGATGTGAACCCAAACGGAGAATATAGAGCAGTACCACCAGGAACTGTGGAGGCACCGTTTAGATTTCAAGACAATAATTTCCAGGAATGGCAGAACTTTTCAAAGAGTGACTGTGTGAGTTAGTGACAAACTGCAAACAGATTTATGACAACTACCCTTCTCACTATCAGCATCAGTAATACCTCGTCTGTCGTCGCCACGTTTGTTATTATTGACTTTCTTCTTCTTCGTCTACTTCTCTAAAAACTTTACTCTTTTCAAAGAATTTGACCATAATGCTAATTCAGAGCAGTGCCCTCTAGTGGATTGATTGACAAATGCACATTGGATGGTAGACAGAAAATAGACATTTGTAAGACGATCAATATAAACCAAATTTTATCTCAAATTGGTCGATTAATGCTTGATTCATGTCTGATTATCAACTAAAGCGCCCCCATGTGGATGACTTATAATACTCAGAGGCTGAAATCAATAAAGTTCTTCCACTAGGAACCCCCTATGTTGGTTACCAAGGGAGAAGAAATCCAACCAGAACTGGCGGCAGTGGTCGGGGTAAAACCATTATATGCCCAAAACTCTATTTAGGGGATATAATTACAAAACCTTGTAGGACCTCATGTCCACTACGTCATCAGGAATAGAAATGACTTCAGTAGTAAAGATCTGCATAGATGAAAAATAAGAATTTATCTAATGCCGCCTTATCACTGTCTGATCAGCTTGACTCACTTTAGCTTGGCATGGCTTGGCTCGGTTTGGCCATTAGTGCACAGCATCTCCACTGCAGATACTGTACTTGCTGAACGCAGCTGATCGTCAGAGCAGCACAAACACTGTGATGTTGTCTTCAGTGTAACTGCAGCAACAAACAACTCAACAATGAAAGAGGATGGAATGTTTATATGTTTATAGACCATTATGTGGAGCCATGTGCACATTCATGTATCAGACTAACTCATCTGTGCTTTTTAGTCAGAAGGTTTATTATATAAGTAGTGGGATCTCTGCTCTGATTGGGTCAGACTGTAGAACAAAGTGAATGTCTGTAGGAACACAGTCAGTTCAGTAATGACTTCAGCGTGACTCGGATCAGTCACAGAACATATAAATGATTAAATATTCAATAGGACAAGGCAAAACAATGTGCACCGTTAGAGGATATTGGACATTTGATAATCCTATAGATAGACGAACACAAAGTTTGTTCCTGACAGTAAAATTTCAGTGTTTATGTCTGATCTGTTAAGGCTAAATGCACAGAAATCTACTCCCCCAGTAAAAGCCACATTTTACCATATAGTACCCAGCGAACACCTTCAACCTCATACCTTATGTCACTTCACAAATTAAGATCAGCTTATCCTTTAATATTCGAATCAGCTACAAACCAAGAGCCTCTACTTATGAAAACACAAATATGTGGCACTTCTTCATCTGCAACAAAGGCTTGACTGTGAGTGACGATGAGAGAGTTCAGACAAAACAGCATTATTTCTGTCCGAGTACATCTATAAACCACCAGCAGCAGCAGCATATGAGCAACGAGTCCAAGTTATTATCAAATTATTAGTATTATGGAAATGAGCTGATGAAAACGGAGCAGAGACTTTAAGAGAGGAAGGATGTGGAACATATATAAACCTGAACATCCCACAAAAACAGCCATTTCCACATAAATAGCCATAGATATGTGTATTTGTGTCGTAGGCACTAGAACTTAAAGTAATGGGATTCATGTACGTCTGCCTTTTTCAGTTAAAACTGGTACAACTGTTGGCAAATCATGATGGCTATTAATTATTTTCTAAATTGTTTGTATGTCAAACATCACAAAATGTAAAATATGAGGCATGTCTTGCTTGGTTCACAACCTAAAGATATTTACTGTGAGAGAGGATGAAAAAAAACTGAAATTACTTTCTTCCATGTGTGTCACCAGAGACACGTATTGCCTTAAAAGGGTTGTAGGACAGTGACTCAAATCACTTCTACTGTTGCCAGTCTTAATATGAGGTTTTATAAGGGGTTTACTGATTCAAAACCCCGTGTGTTGATAATAATTTAACCTCTTCCAAGGGCTGGTGACACTGAGAAACCAATGGGAACAAAGCAGGGTTTGTAATTGTGGAATCTTGAATGACTTCATGATCTTGTAAATCCAGTTGCCCAGACAGGGAACATGATTTGAGCTGCTCACTCAGCAGGTAAAACTGGAATCTGTACTGAAGCTAATGATTAGTAGATATTTGTATATTGTAGTATATTTTGACAGTGTTTTTGTTCTCAAAGGGTGTAGTACATCCAGTTTTCCAAAAAATGTCAATGGGTGGAGTCCCCATCCATCCAATTTAACAAAGTTTCAGAAGTAATTCCATGACTGAAAAATAGATCACATGACCACAGTGGACATCACAGATGAGGTCTAGTGTGGACAGTAACAGCAACAGACGCCTTACAATGTTGTGATAAACATTATTATTATGATCTCATATATAGATTATATTACTTCACTGTCAGCTGTGTCAGCAATGTTTAAATGATTAAATAACATATTGCTCAACACTATATTGATAGAATTATTCTGAATGTTGTAACTCAAAATTTATGAAAAGTAGTTTGTGTTTTAAGTGTTTGCATTTTTATCCTCTTCTTTATGATCACAATATGTAAAATTACTTTAACTTACTCTTTAACTTTAAATATTAATTGACAATCATCCAGACAATAATCCGGATTTATATGAATTTTTTTTTTGCTATGTCATCATATCACAATATATAAATCTCAGAATTGAATTGAGGGAAATAGCCAATAATCCTTACAATTTGAAAATCTTCTTCTCAGTGGTCAGTGCCAGGGTCCCAAGTAATCAAATGTGATGACTGTGTAAACATTACGGTATTCATCTACAGCATAATTACCATCATTAATTATCATTGGCCATATTGCCCACTCCTACTAACTCCTGACCACAGGAAAAGTGTATAATATAAAAATGCACTAGCATTCACCTAAAAACAAAGTAAATTTTAAAAACACCAATGCATTCCTTAGACCAGTGTCCATCTTTGGTGAGTCATGGATTGGATGCTGCATTGCCAGCTGTAGCAGACAAACTGACCAATCACACACAGAAGAACCAACATCGTATGAAAGGTTTCAACACTGTACGAGACATTACTACTAAACGCCCAGAAAATGTATCATTATCCTGAAATGCACCTTATTACTACCGACTGGAATCAGCCCAGTGAGATTTGCAGGTCATACACAGGGAACGTGACTGCTGAAGTGAATTCAATAAAGGTCTCTGGATGACGCAGCACCCACCAGTGGACCTGTGAAAGGAGCCAAGCGAGGGTGACGCCACGGAAACAGAGACAGAGGGGGACTGCCTATGAGCACGTCGCCAAGATCACGCTCCGGTGGTTCAGAAGACACACCTACACCGACACAAAAGACTGGCACAGGAAAACACAGCATCAGTTTCTGTCCCCGGTGCACTGGCTCATGACGCAGAGATTGTGTCGAGCTCAAATGCTGACTCTCACTAGTAACACTTCCCCAAATGAACAAGCTTGGACATGGCCCTGCAGTGTGAGGTCTGGGATTACTTTGATCTAACAAGCATGCTGCTAGGGCTGCAGTTATTCCGCTCAGCCGTCATGTGATCAGCATCATACACAGACCGTCACTGCATGTAGCCTGAGGAGCGCCGCCGGAAAATGTCACCAATCACATCAGTAGTCAGACTGATGGTAAAAGAAAAACAATTGGGCAAAATCAGAAAAAGCACATGATTATGACAAAAGATCTCATATAATTTGAATAAGACACATGCAGCGGGTGGTTCAACATATAAGTTAAAAGCATACACTATGATACTGTGACAACACCGACGGGTTTTCAAGTGTCATGTTTTGCACTGGTTGTCTTAATCTTATTAATATTTTTTGGGAAATACGTGTTTAACATCATTCATTCATTCATTCAATCATCTTGGACGGAAGAAAAAACAAAACAAAGTATGTGTACATGAACCTAATATCTGAGTAAGTAGATTAATAAATAAAGGTGATCAAGACAATATAGCCATTGCTATGTACACTAGTAATAACAAAATAAATTAAATATGTATTGCTCAAAAAGGAATCTCATCCATCAATGAGAAGATCCAATTTTATCCCTTTTAATCTGTATCACTATCCACCTGCATATGTCCATAATCTGTATATTATGTCTGTACCACTCAAATATATCGATTATATCTTTTAACATATTCATTGGACTCTAATACTGTATTGTAGTGTTTGATCTGTATATAAAAATCTATAGTATATTTATAGTACTCCTAAAATCTATCCTATATTTATGTACACACAGTCTAATGATTGCACTTCTGGTTAAATACTAGACTGCATTTTGTTACTTTGCACTTGTACATGCGTAACAACAATAAACTTGAATCTAATCTAATCTAAAAGTGACCATGTTTGGACAAGACCAAAAGGCTGAAACTCTCCCAGCAAACATTGACTCTTTCAAAACACCAACCACACTAACCCTAATCCTAACCAGTTACATTAAACACAACTTGTAATTCCTGGCACATCTGTGAAATGTTTATACATAACTCAAAGTCAGGCAAAATGTTTTATTCAGTAAACAGAAACTTCAAACGTCTAATCACAGTCATAAGCCATAGAAACATGGGATCTGAATGTTTATGACCGATGTTCAAGTGTTCATTAGCTGCAGTTTTTATAATTTTCCACATTCATTGTTCAGCCCTGGGGTTGCACTTTGTATGTCGATGAGGTCATCTGAAGAGTGTTGAATAAAAATTCCAGGAACAATTCATGCTATGCGGGACAAAAGACTGAAAAAAACGGAATGAAAGGGTTGTACAGGAAGACATTTCCAGTCTAAAGCTGCTGTGAAACGTGGATAACAGCCCTGGATGGATATGCTCTAAACTCAGTGGGAGCCTTTTGTTTTTGTTCACTCACTGTAAGAAACTAACAAGGCCTGGAGGAAGCAACACATAAGATGGAGAGGAAACAGCATTAGACAAACACTGGATACTGTAATAAAACTAAGCACACAGTGACACCCTGGATGGCCTTCAGCCTCCATGCTCCTGTCATGGAGAATATGAGGCTGACTTTCAGGATGTGGCCAACAGGTGTCCTCCCACTGCAGGATCCACGAAACACACAGTAAACACACATCCAACACACAGCCTGCAGCTGGGTCTGTGTCCAGAGAAAATGGATGTTCATGATGTTGTGGTGCAGCTGCTAACAGGCCCAAAGCCTTCACACTAGATTAGCCTTTTCTTTTATCTCATTATCTGAGGCTGACGCGCACGCGCACTGCCCGTTAATCATCGACAAACAGGTGAATGGTCACATAAACCATCCGGTCACAGAGCCGTTTATGCTCCCACACAAACCCTTCCTACCAGCTGACACACATCCACACTGGCCCCCTTAAAAACATG
>JAPTYQ010000013.1:18184590-18195963 GCA_029814465.1 Ostorhinchus cyanosoma
GGGAGAGGGGAGGGAGGGGGGAGGGGGGGGACAGCGAGGCAGTAAAAGGTGATTTCAGAGGGGATGACTGTGTGTGCAGCAGACCGCTGTCAAATCATGTTTGCAAAAACACAAGTCCAGGGAAAAGGATGGGTGAGGTTTACCAACAAGAATCAGATCAGAAGTACCTGTAGATGGAGACTATGGAGCGAATTTCTGCTCAGACTCTTATTATCGCCTCTTACTACATTTGATTTAGGATGCATCGTTTGGCAGTTGATTATGCAGCTGCTGAGTTTGAATGAATTTACCTAAAACAAACAGTATAAAATAACATAATTTGGTATTTAGAGCTGAGTCAAAGCACCATCTGAAGTTATGGAAGATGAATGACTCAGGCTGTTTGTCTTGAGAAAACAACATTAAATGACACATATATGGCACGTCGCTGTGATGCTTGATGTGTCAGCCCCTTTGCACTGGTTTACATCAGCCTGTGAATATACACAAATGCATGTTTATTATCTGGGGTAAAAAGAAAAGCTTTTATTGGAGATACACACTTCACCGATTAAAAAATCTAGACTGAAAAATGGCTCACTGGGAAACATTACAATGCTTTTTATACTGAAAAGCCAAATTCTCAAACATAGACTTCTATGTGTTTATATTCTGACCAAAAAACCTGAAACACAATCAAGTGACAATTGTGTTTAAGTCTGTAGTACCGGCCCAAATCATAATGTGAGTGGTCGTCATCTGATTTTAAAAACATAATGCTTTTAAATTTACTAATATATTTACTACCACATGCTGTTGTGGAGGTGAATTGTTCAGGATATTTTTTTCTTTTTCAGCAAGCAGGGTCAATTAGTTCTGCTAAAACTCTTTTAAACGGTCTACTCGCTACTGCATCAACCAGCTCGTGTTCTCATCAGTTCACTTGTTACCACTGCTGCTCGTCCCTTTGATCTAAATCAGTAATTTCTCCAAAAGCCTACGATAGCATCAACCAAAATGAAAACTCGAGGCTAGAGCCAAACAGTAATTTGATAAAGAATCCGAAATGTTCCTCACACTGGCTTAACCACCTCTTTACTCAGCCTATGGGCAGAAGTCAGCGAAACACCAGTGCTTTTAAATTGACCCACAGCACCACCTGCTGGTGTGGAGGGCAAATTACTAAGGACATCTGTGAGAAAATCATCAGCGCAAACAAAATGGAATGTACAAGAAGACATTTCTGTCTCATTTTCATTGAGTTCTGTCAGGAAATAGGCCCCATAGAGGGCAAAAAAATCTTGTTTCAATACAGTAAAACCCACCTATCACTGTTTTTTTTTGCAAGTACAACTGAAAGCAGGTCTGGTAAAGGAGGATAGTTGGGGCGACTAAAAGACACTGCCATCTCTCATCTCATTGGTGCTATCACTGTTGTTCCTGCTTAAACCAGCGGCTAATTCTGAACCACTGTGGCTCAGTTTGTGACTTTTTAAAACCTCTTCTAGTTGAAATAAATCCAAGTGCAACTCTATGAGAAAGCTAAGCCATGTTAACCCCACCCCTTGACAAGATTAAAAAGTAAAAAGCACTTAAAATGGGAGAAACCCTCCGCTTAATGCACTTCACTCAAAGCTTTTAGGCACATAGTTGAACTCATCACACATATTCATAACTCTAAATAGGATGCAGTGTCAAGATCCTTTGTAAACAGCTCATACAGTAGTCACACATGGGTTTTTTTTAAACCATGTTAAGTCATTACACCCTAAGTCGACTTGAATACTACGCTAATAAAACAAACAAAACATGTAGTGTGGGGGAAAAAAGGCCTCTGGAAAAGTAGGAGGACTCAACACAGAATATCTACAATAGTCAGTCCCACTCCTCCTTATTCTACCTTTATAAGGAGCAGGAAACAAACTGATGTCACTACCTGATCTTTATGAGACACCCTATTTTTGTTCAACATACATGTAAAAATAATACTTCCTGTCCCTGGTGTGTTGAAACAAAATGCATTTAATTAATGTTATCTTTGTTATTTCTAGTGATGAAATAGAAGAATCAAGTTCATTCTTATTAAATAAATACAGGTTTTAATTTTTTTCTAAGATTGTCTAACAGGTTTTGCCATTGAAATAATAAAAATAAATGTGAAATGTTATTAATTACAAAAACTCAGGCTTCAGAAGTAAATATTTACTCAAAGTCCTAAGTCTTCTTGGATTTTAAAATAACTTAAATTTCCTTGTACTTTTTATTCATGATGAACAGTCACGCTATGAGTAGGTTGATAAAATGCACCTCTATCTGGCTTCTGCTGCTTTCTAGTTTTAGTTATTAGCTGATTTTAATATATGTATTTGATAAAACAAAGAAGGCTATTTTATATTTCATAACTACTAAAACCAAAGGTAACATTCATACACTGATACTTTTTAAATTCACAGATCAGGTAGTGGCATTGCTGACTGGGTCAAAGTGCAGAATAGAATAGAATAGAATCTACTGTCAGAGGTAGGCAGCTGTAGTAAAAAGAGAATGAGAGGTGAAGCAGTGTCTTTCAGCATTGTAATAAAAACTACAGGTGGGGGAGGGATTTGGAAAAAGGGTGAAGGAGCAATCCAAACATACATTACAGTACGTTTAACGTGTGCTTTATGGTTTTTTCAGCAAGGCGCAGTCTTAGCTGCTGCATTTGTGCACTGCAAGGTCAGGAGCTCGCACATCCAATACTCTTTCACTCATTCACACATTCATATTAACATTCATTACAGAGAACCTCCCCAGACACTTCGGTTCTGTTGGACACCACGCAATGCAACCAGTCCACAATGTGTTAAAACGACTCCCATCTGAAAACATTAGAAAAATCTAAAAATCTAACCATCACATAAGGCAAAAAAAGGTTTCAAATTAGCTGCCCTAACTGATCCTCTAGGCCTAAAGGTGGATGCCTGAACTTGTTTCTCATATATTTGGCCATAGAAAATCATAACTGGATTGCAGAAATAAAGGCATGTGAAACGACTGAGCAGGTCAGTCTAATACTGGCACAAGTGTGAGACTGGCACAATTAAAGAAAAACTGAGAAGCACAAAGAATGCCCATAAAACAGATAAGAGCCCTCCTCCTATGGTTGCACTGAGTATATGCCAATAGAACCGAAGTGAGTCGATCACATCCCTCGTAAAGCAGGTTATTAAACCGGGAAACCCACCCCACAGTTACACACATTCATATACACACATACAGCTGCTGTAAGGTGGTCAAGTTTGGGTGGAGGAGGAGATGGGTCAAGGACAGGATGGGGGGTTTGTGGGAAAGAAGGAGAGGTGGGGTGGGCAGAGATTTGTGTGCGACTATCGGAAAGGGGGCTCAGGCGTGTGAAGGGAGAGTTCGGGGCGGCGGAGGATGGCCTCCTTGCGCGTGGGCGGCGGCAACGGCGGCTCATACACCCTGGGCGCAGCCATGGCGGCTGCCACTGCCGCAGCGGTGGGGACCACTGGCCTGAGAGCGTCCAGCGTTGCCACAGGCTGACCTGGCATCGTGGGGACTGTGGGTACAGCTGGGACTCCCGGCATGCCGGGGAGGGCTGTCACTGCGTTGGGAGGAGGGTAGGCATACTGGAACTGAGGGTACTGCTGCAGCTGCTGGTAGTACTCAGCATAGTACCTGAGGACAGGGAGGACAGAGGGGAGTTAAGACAGACAATGGAACAGCAGGACATTTACAGAGGGAGTGATAAAGGAGTGAAATAGAAAAGACAAACAACGACAAAAGCACATAACTGTTATCCAGTCAACATGAAGGTGTAGGACTGGTTGAGGATGAATGAGCAGAAAGAAAAGGGATCATCTGACAGACCTGGGCCACACTGCTTACATTATCTGTGTGTGTTTTGTTGAACACGTGTCCACGCTGCCTGCATTCCTGCAGGACTACAGAGCTCCGAGTGCCTCACCCAAAAAATGGGAATGAATTTCAAAAGTACCAAAATACTGTGTGATGAACACTGGAAACAGGATTTTAAAGGTTTAAATGTTAACTTGCATGCTTATCGTTGTAGGAAATGAAGTCTCTGCATTTTACCCATCCTAATATACCTAGAATTAGTATTAAGAGCAGTGAACTGCCATTGAATGTCACCAGGAACCAACTCCAGATTTTCATAAGTACTGTGGTCAAGGGCACTGACAGGAGAATTAACCTATGTTTTTAATAGTGGCGTAAACCAGAAAACCCAGAGGAAACCCACATGGCACAGTGAGAACAGTGTAAACCCAACACAGAAAGGCTCCGGTTTTAATGTGGAGAACTGACATATGGATTTAAATGTAAAACCTGTGTTACAAACTATGATAATGTTGTTCTGTTTCCTTTTGTAAAGGCCATGAATTATAGAAATGATTTAAAATTTAATTTAGTTTAGTGCGTCATTTATCACTAAGGCTATCACACAACTTTTTAGTGTGTACCTTTGAGGAAAACCACATGCTGAGTGTGAAACAGTCTGAACCACACAAACACTAGAAAATGATGTTGACTGTTCAACTCGTATGAAAACACAGGCACATGATGAAAAGTAAGAGGTTGGCTGTCACAGATGGGTGGGGTAAACAATGGCCCAAACCTTATATAGCTGATTCTAGGCAGATACAGCAAAATGCAATAGAAAACAATAGAATAGCGAAAGCCTAGAAGAGCTATAAAAGGAGGAGGAAACGTGACACACACTGAATATGTGAATGTTGAAGAGTACCTGGCCATGGGGTCCTCTGCAGCCTCCACTGCCTCTTCTGCGGCTCGGCCTGCTGGTGTGGGGAGCAGGGGTCGGCGGGGCTTGGCTCTCTGATACATAAACGGCTTCATCACTGGGTCCGGCAGCAGGGGCGCTGTCCTCCGTAGTGGACTGCGATCTCTCTCAGATTTTGCCACAGCTGCAGCTGCTGCGGCGGCGGCTACGGTCTGCTGCTCGGCCACGACCTGCTGACCCTGGGCGAAGTAATGAGCCTGCCTGGCTGCTTCAAAGATGGCTGTGGTGGGGTCTGCTGCTCCCATGGCGCTGATGTGAGCATAGGCTGGTGTGGCAGCTCCATAAATTGCTGGAGCTACAGTGTAGGCTGGGTTGACTGCAGCTGCCGCAGTCTGCATTTCTATTCCAGGAGCTGCAGCCAGGTACATAGGGGGGTTGGCCACACTGGGCGTGTAAACTGGTGTTGAGTAGGCTGCAGCAGCAGCCGCAGCAGCGGCCGCCGCTGCTGGCGTAGCAGCCACCTGGCCATAGATGTTAGGGGTCATGGAGCTGTATACTTGTGTGGCACCTGATGTCAGAGCTGCCTGGTTGGCAACAGTTCCATAAAGCTGACTAGCAACATTGGCACCATAGACCTGGCTCGCCAGGGCACCATACACAGCTGGATTCACGGGGTTTCCATCAGTACGCGTGCCTGTGGTGATGCCAGTTAGAGCTGCATACGTGGGATCAAATGTGGAAGTGTTGTAGACTGAATTGTGCACACTCTGTTGGACCTGCAGAGGCAGACCAGCAGCTGCAGCGGCAGCCGCAGCCAGGACCGCGGCCTGGCTCTGGTACTGTTCCAGGGAAGGTTTCCCTACAGGACATTCGCCAGCGTAGTGTCCCTGCTTCCCACAGTTCACGCATGGAATTTTTCCTGTAGGAGCCTGCTTGCTGGGCTGAACTTTTGACAGCTCTACGGACAGAGGGCGCCCCTTAAAAGATGTGCCGTGAAGAGCCTCAATGGCCTGGAGTGCATCTTCCTTGTTTTCCATGTGGACAAAGGCGTAGCCTGCAGAGGAGGAATGCCTGACTGTCATTGAACACAGAGACAACCATCTTACTTTTTACCTTTGGCATGAAGTACATATTTTACAACAACTTTCATCATCACACTGTGGGAATATCTCACGTCACATAAACAATGTGAACTGATTACTAATTAATTAACAGTTTAGATGTACTTATTCTGAATAAACTGGTGTGGTTTGGTACTGGGACATAGAGGTTTATTAGTTTTTATTAAGTTGATCTCTGCACTAGAAGTCAACAGCTCACATCTCATACAAAGTATTCTTATTAATAGAAATTTTCTTTAATTTAGTATAGGCTATATTTCAAAATGCAGCCCTGACAAAAAAAAAAACAAAAAACACTAAGGTTGCCTCTTTCGCCTTGCACTACTTTGTCCTGTATCCTAACATCACACAATCAAACCCAAATCCAAACTCTATAAACATGCAGCTAGTCCATTTCAATTGGAAGAAGAGTTATGCACCTGGACTTCTGAACACATTTGAAGTATTAGCCTTTGCTCACCTTTTACTTTATCGCACTCTAGAACTTTCCCAAATGTCTGGAACAGCTGCTGGAGGTCTTCAGTTGTGCACATCCCACTCAGATTACCCACAAACACCTTGGTGGAGTGCAGCGGCCTGCCCCTCGACTCCTCCACCACCAAATTCCGTCCCCGAAACTCTCGGCCATTAAGTTCCCGGATGGCACGCTCAGCGGCGCCCTCGCCCTGTAGATGAACGAAGGCAAACTGTCGGAGCACGCTGCAGCTCACCACCTGGCCATAGGGTTCAAAGATGGCTGACAGCTCCTCCTGGCTTGTGTCTAACGCCAGATTGCCTACGAAGAGCTTCACTGTGTGGCTCTTGTCCATGGCGCTGCAGAAAAATGTAAGAATAGTGACTGTTAGAGATAAGACAGAGGATGAACTGTCATCTGCTACAGCTGTGACGTCTGCAAACCACACCTTTGATTTTATGGTAGTCTGGAGAGGGGAGAAGGACAGTGCAACTGTCTGAAAACAAGGATGGGCTGCACACCAAAGTACAGCTCAACATTTGACCGCTAAAGACTCCCACAAAAGCACACTGTGCAGTCCTACATTAGCAAATGTAATTAAGCACTGGAGTCTAATCTAGGACGGTTGTATTTTCTACATTTCTGAAGTCATTATGTAACATTAGCTAGTTGTGAACGACCGTTTCTCTGGCTTGCAACCAACACTACTGAAGTTCCTATTAGGTGATATAAACAGTAGCGCTGAGCAAAATCATGATATATGTTCTTAATTTATCATGCAATCTAGTTTTCAAAGAGATTGCAGATTGTGTATTTAAAAAAATACCTCTAATATTCAGCTCAGGTGTGTAATGTTACTGTCGCTCCACAATTGAGCTCATTTCAGTGTCCTTATAGCATCTGTGATCTACCTAATTGTTCAGTTTTATTTACTTTGTAGTTTGCAAATCTTGTTGCAAACCACGTTGCAAATCTGTGACTGACTAGTCCAAGTCAAGTCAAATTAACTTAAAAAAAAAAACTGGTTTTTTTTAATTATTACAAAGCTCTATCAGGACACATTGGAATGATGGCTGAGGCAATTATTAGAAAATTGACAATGGACCTAATGATATTCAGTTGGAAACATGTACAATTGATGATGGACAAACCTTATCTAAAGCTGTAAGGGACTATTCTGTTTGGTACAGAAACCAGGAAAAAAAAGTAAATCATGTCATTCCTCATTTTTATATTCTTGTCAGTGAAAATGAAATGAAAAGAAATTGCCCTTTTCTCCAGCACAGACACACAGCTGCTCTACACCGAAAGTACAAAGGTGAAGACTGCTCATTTCTATTTTAAAAATAAGACTATTTTTTGAGCTGATATCTTTTTAGCATACATGAACAACTGAGGAGAAGCCATCAGTATTATGTGTATGAATTGTGATCTGATCGCTTAAATGCCACTTTGAGATGACCACTTCATCTCAGATAAAATAGACAAGACAGAAACCACAGAAACCAAAGAACTGTTTAACCCTCAGGAACCACAGTTTGACAGAGATCTCATAAAAGCTGTGAATGACACTCAGCTGTTACTGTCAAGTTCATAGTCGTAGACTAAAGACAACCTGGGGAAAAAGCCATCAGACATGGGTACCAACTGTTTTAGCATAAAATGAATACCATAAAACAGAGAACAAAATGTTTGACAAATGCCCTAACATTATGGGCAGTCTGTCAACGTCAACTCTGCTATATAATACCAAATATATATATATATATATATACACACACACACACATAACATACTGTTATATGTGGCATATTATGCACTTGCTTTCAAATGTAGTCTTGCCCATCTCAGTAATAAATGATGTTAGCCATATTGTATTTTGGACTAGTTTTTAAACAACTACCAACAAATTCAATATTATTTCACTGACGGCAGCAGCCAGTGTTTGTCTTTGTGTTCTCCAAAAGGCTGTTTCATAAATATGTAAAACTGGCTGTGTTCATTTAAAGTGGTCTGAAAGACTTGAAAACATTTAATTTATTGTCATATTGCTTTTTATATATTGTCTGGTCAAACACAAATGTTTTTGCAATTTATGATTTATTCTACAACAAGTGTTCTGACCATAATGACAAGTTAATAACATAAACAGCCTTCTGTTTTTTTTCTTTCTTTCATCTCCACTTGGGAGCAAAAAATCTTTTACATTAAAAAAATAATGATCTGATATTCATTGTGAGAACTATTTATATTTGTATGTATATTTATATCATGACATCATTTTTGGCTTTATTGCTGCCTAGAATGAAGAACAGAGAAAAAATAGTGTCAGTTGCCAAACTGTTGTTTTAAACAACAGTATCCATGAGGCCTGTCACAATAATTACGTGATCAGAAGCCTTGGCGTCATATCATAGGACAATCTGTTCAGTTAAAACTATGACCCATGATCTAAATCAGAGTGGTCTCAAATTTGATAAAATGTAGGTAGGTTTTCCCTTTTCTGCATGTGTGTTGGATTTTTGTTGATACCTGACTACAAACGGAGCATTTTTGCCTCATTTGGGACAAACTATCACAATATTTACAGCATTTAGCTAAAAACCACTATACACTAGTCCACATTTGCCTGTACAGTTGCAGTGTTTCCATTATTTAACCAGACTGTGGCAATGTAATTTGTCACACTAGAGTTTTGAGACAAAAATATTTGTACACTCCAAGATGCCTCTAAAGCATCTGCATAAATCAGTCACTGCAGGTCAGAGTGTAGAAGATGGTCCCAAAACTGTTTGACCTAAGGTCATTATTTCAACAACAGCAAAACAACAGGCTGTAATAAACTCACTGTCATAGTGACATTAATGCTACACACCCCGAAGTTAATGCATCATCCTCTGTAAAATACACTTACAAAAAAGGTCCATTAAAAAGAATGACAGCAATGACACTTTTTAGTGGCACAATCCCTCAGAAAGGTAGACACTATAAAAAAATGTATTAATCAAAATACAAGACCATATGATAGCCCAGCACTACATGATTGCTAGATCACAATTATATGAAACAATTGGAACCTGTATAAAGTTGAAATAACATACTTTATCATTATTTCAACAATTTATTTCTGTATCAATGAAACATTTAGTGTTTATGTCTGCAAATTACTTCCAGAAACTTACTAGTTTCTTCTTCGCAACTCAAAGTTACAACTTTACAATCTCCCAAATATGGGTTGCGGTTTTATGAGTGCGTTTTCTTTATCATCATTCACACAAATCTTTTGAAAGTAACCCATAAAAGATCCAAACAGCCCCCAGTGACCAAAACCATCTACTGACTTAAATGTCTAATGCCCGCCGGTCCACTAATCCTATCAGTGCACGTAAATAATTGGTGCAAAATGCACTTTGACATCTCTTCATGGTCATCAGATATGACCCGTTTGGATGTTCAGAGACTCTGCATTGAACATGGAAACACTGTTATCTTCTACAACATTGATTTACCAGTAAAACCCATGGAGTTGGATCAATGACAGTGGATGGACACAATCAGTTAATTGTCAATTAATGAGTTATGTCACTTATTCTTCAGTTTTCTGTTTATGATAAAAACCCTCAGCTTTGATCGGTGCTTTTATGAACATCTACACCTAAATATAGAAAAATACCTGCCCCCCCCTCCAAAATAAATATAACAGAACCATAATACATGATTATAAATCATGTAAGTAAGGTTAAATATGTGAAAAATTAATTTAGGAACTGCCACATGAATAGCACTGGTTCGTTATGGGTTAAGATTTGTACTGAATTTAGCAGCTGCATTAATTTAGAGGAAAGGTCTTGTAATTAAACTTTGTAACATTCTGTGTGTGTGTGTGTGTGTGTGTGTGTGTGTGTGTGTGTGTGTGTGTGTGTGTGTGTGTGTGTGTCAAAGTGCTGCAGGTCGGCCAACACCTTGTCTCCTCCTGAACAACCTTTATGGCTGGCTGTGAATCAAAGGGCAAAGAAGAACATGACACCAGAAAATGACATGTCTATTTTTTGGTTTGGGCTGCAGACAGCTGCCACTGACTTAAGAGCCCCCCCCTCCCATACACACACACACACGGACCTACATGTACAGTCATGTCGGTCCGTGTGGAGGTTTTCAACACCGGGTTCATCTGGGGTATAACCACAGGAAAGAGGCTTTATGGTGACGCAGCACGACGCTGAGTCAACACATTTCTTCTCCTCTGGTCATTTTAGGCGCAAAACACCGTTAAAAACATGTTATAACATCCGGACATGTCAGAGTTAGCTAACGCTTTGTCCGCGTTTCTGGTAAAAATGTGAACGGTGAGGCGGAAAGCTCATTCATTTCACCCCAAAACAAAACAAGCCCCGAGGCGAAAACTGACAAAGATTACCCGAATTAATAAAAACACACTTATAGTAGCTTTGTTAGCCGTGATAAAGACTCTACAAGCCTCCGAAGTGTCTGTGGAACTGGCTGTGAATCCAGTGTAAAAGCAAACAATCCCATTTTCCCGCAGAGGAATGAAACCAGCGGAAAACCCACTGTGACTACGCGGCCCGGGCTTCTCTTTGTGACTAAAACCTCCCACTCGAAACACCGTCTATCTAACTAACGAGATAAATTGGCATTAAAGCCTCCCGTGTAGATTAAACGAGATTAAGCCATCAGAAAAAGTGGTTAAATAAAGAGAATCTACCATCTTACCTAGGCGGTGCTGTGTTTCAAAATGGTAGCGCGTGCTTCCGTTTGAATGTCGGGCATTCTGCGCGAGAGGCTGCGGAGGGGGAGGGGGAGGGGCCTGCCGCTGCCTCTGCCTCTGCCGCTGCTGCTGCGGACGGAGGATGCTGAGTCCACATTAAACATACAAAACACTAACCATGGGAAGGGATTCTTTAGATGTAAACATAAAAGATTTTGTTAACCTTATTATTATTTTTTGCATAAATTTCATATTCATTGTTCGAAGTAGAAAAACTAAATCCCTTCCTTTAATTTGTTTAGATGTGATTTTATATTAATTATTACAGATGTCT
>JAPTYQ010000013.1:18254960-18266006 GCA_029814465.1 Ostorhinchus cyanosoma
ATGGATGGATGGATGGATGGATGGATGGATGGATGGATGGATGGATGGATGGATGGATGGATGGATGGATGGATGGTGTATACCGTGTAGGACTGCACCAGGAAGGTGGTCTCTGATGCCAGTCTCTGTTCCTGTTCGATGTTGTATCCTACGTAGCAGAGTTTCTCCTTCAGCATTCGAACGGTCTCAAAGTCAGCTGTGTGGTTGAACGCGTAACCACGAAGCAACAGCAGCTGGTAATAGATGATAAAAGAGGATCTGTTAAAGGTTTAGATGGAAGTGTGTGTGTGTGTGTGTGTGTGTGTGTGTGTGTGTGTGTGTGCTGATGGTTTTTGTGAGTTGATACCATACTGCCTGAAGACATTTTCAGAGTTTCTTTTGCTGTTTGTTAAATAAAACATGTGTGGCTCAGATGACCAGAGAGTCAGCCTGTGACCGATGGGTCGCCAGTTCGATTCCCGGGACTGGCGGAGAGTTGTTGGCTGATGCACCCTTGAGCAAGTCACTTAACCCCCTATTTGCTCCCCGGGCGCCTGATATGGCCAGCCCACTGCTCCTAGTCTGCACTATGGGATGTATGATCTAGTGAGGGTTTAAATGTGTGTGAATCTACTGACGAATAAAGATTCTTCTGTAAATGATCACTTTCTCTGATTCGACCATTTACAGGCCTGTGTTTGAGTAAAATGAACATTTTTGTGTTGAATTACATGACATAACCTACTAATTATGCCAGTTTGTTTGTCCACCACATTCATATAATGATACATAATACATTTATTAAACACAGCTGCATGTGTCATTATTTGGTTTAGTGGCTTCAAGAAAAGGTTTGTGTAGTTCAACAGATGACATATATAAGTTACACTGATTCAATATTGGGTTATACTTGGATTATATTATCTGCTAATTAATCCAGCCAGTGCTATAACTGGTGTCTTTAAACATTAGACAATGTTTTTGTCCACATCAGGGCGAATAGAAGGCTTTTATAGCAGCCGGGTCAGGCTTTGATTGACATGTTTACTGTCTTTTGTAGTTCTGTTTTATTTATTGAATGAAACCTTTTTTTTTTTCGAACAGACAGTTTAAAAGTAGTTGTAGTTAATGGTTTAATCTACTCAGACACAATGTTTTATGAAGTGTCCCATTTACCAAATCAGTAATGTCACTTAGCATTAGCTCACCTATAATCAGAAGAGTTTCAACAATTTTGCCAAAAATATCCAAATTTATTATTAAAGCACTTTAAAACGCCCACAGTCGACCAAAGTGCTGTAGAGAAGAATAATTCAAACCAAAATAAAAGAATAAAATACAGAATAGATTCAAAGACGTAGAAACTGTACAAAAACAAAACAAAACAGAAAAAGAAATAAAACCCAAGTAAAAGAATAAAAAATAGGGTTTTTCCTCTAAAAATTGAAAGCTGATGTCATGACCTCCCAGGGTTATAAACAGCCCACCTTGATGAGGTAGCGAGTGATGTCCCGTCCAGCGATGTCCAAGCGTCGTGTGAGGTGGGGTAAAGAAAAGCCCTCATATACCGGACAAATGTGGGTGACGCCGTCCCCTGAGTCCACCACCACACCAGTCAGCAGACCTGGAAGAAGAACCTTTGATAGTTTATCCCATTCCCATCCCATTCACTTGGTCTCCAGGGGCTGTTTGGGTCTTTTTGGGTTAAACATGCTCAAATATAACCACTTACCTTGTGCATACAGAGTAAGCACAGCCTGAATCGCCACATAAATGCCATGGAACTGGTACGTCTCAAACATGATCTCCGCTATCTTCTCCCGGTTTTTGATGGGGTTCATGGGCGGCTCAGTCAGAAGGACCTTATGAGGATCAGATTCAACCAGTCATTCCTCCTGGGGGGCTTTGACATGTTTGAATGTTGGGTCTGGGGTTGTACCTTGCACTCTGACGGGTTGATGTCGAGGCGATCTGGGCCGAAGGTGTGTTCCCAAAGGTGGAGCATGTCGTCCCAGCAACGCACCATCCCATTCTCCATGGGGTAAGTGATCTCCAGCATAGAGCGACATTCACTGGCCTCATCCCCCACCATCAGATCCTGGAGAAAAGTGCAGGGGTACTTCATCACAAAGTTACACAGCTGAAGGGTACTCTTTTTTCTTTTTCTTTTGAATGTCTTTTTTATTTCAAAGATTAAAACCTAAAATTCAAACCTAAAATCGTCAAGAATTTACAACAATCTTAAGATCCGAACAAATACATACAAAGGGACTCTTAAACATTAGTTTTCTTTAAAAAGTGCTTCAGATAGTTTGATTTTTTTTTATCACATTTGGGGGAGTCTATATATGTACTGTTAAAATTCAGCAGGAGTCTGAGTAAACTGGGGGTGATTTTCAACAGGGGTCTCAAACTCATTTTCTTCCAGGTTCCACATTCAGCCCAGTTTGATCTCAAGTAGACCGGACCAATGAAGCAAAAGCATAACCTATAAATAATATTAACTCCATATTTACGTCTTTGTTTTAGTGCAAAAAAACCCCAAAACATTAAATTATGAAAATTCTTACTATTATTAACTATCTGAACAAAAAAGATGTGAATAACCTGAAAAATGTTCACGTTCAAAATATGTAAGTACATTTAGGGGTGTTATTGTCATATTTGCATTACATTTAGATACAAGAACATTTTCAATTTTAGAGCAAAAGTCAGAAGAATGAATGTACACAAAGAAAGAATAAGTGTAAAGCGGTTTCATTGTCAGAAAATCTAGATAGCATTAGAAGAATCAACTTTTTTTTCAGCTGAACTGTACTTATTTATTTATTTATTTATTGTTTAACATATTGCATTCTTTTATCCAAAATTAAAACCAGATGCGAAAATGTTTGAACTGACAGCCGTTTTTTTTTTTTTTTTAGCTGAATGTAACGAAACCAATAGGGTATTTGGCAGTGACGTCATAGACACGCCCCCCAGCGCCATTTTCGAGGGTAAGCGAACAACAACAAACTCAATGGGGAGGAGAGGGAAGGAAATATAAAAGAATGGAGAGGAAAAAGAAGTACGAACGGATACTGTGACAAGAGAAACTTAGCAAAGATTCCAGGGATCGGTATCTTTGCTACGTCGGCCTCTAGAAACAACATGGAATCCTATAACCTGGAAAAACAACAGCTAACAGGAAGTCTTCCGTGGACATTACTAACTGATTTACGGCAGAAGTGCTTACACTTTTCAAGAGTTTAATAACTACAAATCTCTTGAGGCCCACGGACATTTCTCCAGTGGCTGGGAACAGGATCTTTACTCATTTCAACCGGAGAATTGTACAAACACAGTCGTCACAGCAAAGGTAAGAAAACCTAGTCAGTGTATCACCTGTAAACGGTTAAGACAGTTTGTGTGTTCACACATGCGCACTAAAGCATCCTGAAGTGTACGTTCACGTGAAAAGAGATGATCCAAAAATAACATTTTAATATTGATGCTACATGGTTTTATTGCCTTTGTGTATGTGTTTTGACACTGCCAGCCCTTAGTGTTTTTCATGTGCGCCATTTATCTGATAATTATGGTGAAGTGAGTTGGCTAAAATGGTTCTAACACTATTTTAAAACATGAAATAAAATCTTTTTCCTCCATAAGTATTTCACGAATCTGGTATTTTTGGTATTAGTACTTCATATACTATTAGCACAAACACTATGAGCTACTTTTACTGTGTACTTTTGGAGTAATCATACTCCAAATCCCTCCCAGACTGCAAAAGTGTTTAACTTTGAAATAGTGTTAAAGACTAAATTCAATAATGAATGAATTAAAAATTTCCAATAAGTACCTCATGAATCTAGTATATTTGGGAGTATGTTTACTCCAAAAGTTCAAAGTAGAAGTAGTTCATAGTACTTGTGCTGATAATATATGAATGTTCCTACTAATACCAAATATTCCAGATTCATGAACACTATTCTGAATGAATGGGAAAAGAATAAACCTGGATGGAGATGTTTTTCTAAATGATTAAATCAGGTTCTGCTTTGAGATGCTTTTAAGGAACATTGCTGTTATACTTTTAATACATTTTAAATTATTGATGGTGTTTTATATGTATGTACTTAGTTCAGTGTTGTATATATGGTTTTAGAGCTGACTTTTATTGTGTTTTATGTATATTTTTATTGTGGATGAGGGGCTGTGATTTCTATTTCATGTAACTTCTGCTGCTGATGCTGTTTTGGCCAGGACACTCTTGAAAAAGACACTTTTAATCTCAATAAGCTTTTTTCCTGGTTAAATAAAGGTAAAAAAAAAGGCACAGGCCTAACAAACCCCGCCCCTCACTTATATTGTAGCTTATTTTGGCATCGATCAGCTGATGTCATCATGTCTATGTGTGTGCTCAAATTTTGCCCATTATAAGTAAATGAGGCGACATGGCAAACACTGGCAGATAGTTTTCAATGTGATAATCCTAAATTAACATGATAAAAGCCATAAAAAAACATACCTTTAATTCATAGTTTCCCACTTTGGTGGTTGATCGTATGATGGGTCGACCCACCATGGCAGGGAAGATGTGGTCTGGGAAGTTGGATCCAGCAAAACCACACTTGACAAACTGTGGAAGAATGTGAGCGTGAAGCTGAAAAAACCGCTCATTCAACATGTTGAGTGACAAAAACTTAAATTTGTTTACAATGCATGCAATGAATCTCGGTTGACGCTTGAACCAAACTGACTTAAATGCAAACACTTTGCATTTAGAAGTCAAGTCTGTTCAGTGTAATCCAGCACTGAGCTTAATCTGCATCCTGTAAAAAACAAAACAAAAAACCCAGTGTGGAATTACAAGGCTTTTACCAGATTGGATTTGACTTACCAGACAATATAAATGTAAAATGCGAAATGATTCATTTTGAAGATTAAAGCTGCATTAAATTTATTTTGCATAGTGAGCGATTTAGTTGTGTTCTCTTTCTGTCATGACTAGTCCTTTTGCCACCATTACTGTTTCAACATGTCGATTTGACCACAGACACATTCCTTAGCCTGAGGGGGAGCAATATATCCCAGGTGGAGCCCACAGGAGGAGAGTTAAATACGTAACATGGAGCTTCTGACGGTTTACACCTTAATTTCAGTACAAATTAAGTCTGCATTTTCCACGGCAAAATAGAATTCAGTTCACAGACTTTTGTAGCCAACTGTCGCTTCCTTCTCCTCATCCAATGACTGCTTAGTTCAAAACATCACTACCTTTTATGGTTGTGTGAGCTCAAAACAGGCCAAGTGACAAGTCCAGACAGATGTGGAATCAGGCTGCAGTATGCACACATTCACACCCTGGAACCATTTTCAGTTCTGTTCTACAAATCAGTCCGAAATGTAAAGTTATCCAATCAAGAACATTCACGAGTATTTAAAAAATGAAGTGGAAGTTAGTTTTGAACTGCAGAAAAACAGTCAAGGTGATATGTCTGAGATAACTATGAGGTTTCAGTAGAACTTTGCAAGAAAAAAGTCAGTAGTGATAGAACTCATTTTGAACAGTCGAACCACTTACCCCCGTCCCATTGTCACAGACCACCACCTTCCGTCCCTGGCTGTCCATTCTAAAGCAGGGCTGCAGACTCCCTCCTGTCAGGACGCAGGTCGAACTAAGACAGAAACGATGTAGGATTGTTCCGGTCTACCAGTATGTGCAGAGGATACAACTGACAGACAGGTTAAGAGCAGGGGCTGTGACCACTTCTGCAGGAGGAGGAGGTGTTACAGGATGTGTGGACGCCCTTTTGTGTAGAGGTAGAGGAGGAGGAGGGACGGCGGTGGACTGATGTGGACGGACAGGTTCAGCCACTGCTGAAGAAAATCTGAGACACATTTAAGAATAAATAGCTTTTATTCTTGCTAGTGTTTATATCAAATAGTAAATTTGGTTACTACATTAATTTAAAATGTAACAGCTGCCGTCGCCTGTTATACACCAGAACTTTAAGGTAATGATGTATAAACCATGAAATAAATAACTTAGAATGAATATATACATACACACATGCATTCATACACACACGTATATGTATGCATGTAGATACATACATGTGTCCGTACATACATCTTACATATGTGCACGCATACATACATATACACATGCATTCATACATACATACACGCACACATACATACACATGTACATACACACATACATACATACATACATACATACATACATACATACATATATACATTTGTACATACACACATACGTACATACACACATACATACATACATACATACAAATTATGAGATTAAATACAAACCCTGTTCTAAATTTTAGACACAGAATACACCAAAGTGTCTAGTGGGTGGATCTACCATCATCATCTAAACTCCTGTTCTGAGGCGTCCTTTATCCAATGGTGGGAGAAGTAAAATCCTCTTAAACTGGGTGAATATTGTCTTAGTGTACACGTACGCAACTGAGGATATTCACAACAAACCAGACACTTTTGAATAAAAATAGGTCAATTTATTTACATTAAACATTTACAAAATACACGTTTCCTTTGAAATTGACTATGAGAAATGATGGTTGTAAGAAAGCAAACAGTAGGCCTTGGAGTTTGTGTGTAGGTCTCACTGTTGTCAAATATAATAGGCACACTGAGTTAAGACCGGTTAGTGCTTTAGATTCCCTCGCTTTCATCTTCTTTTCTTTCAGCTCCTGCATGTATTCATCACCAGAGCAGCTCAGGAGCGTTTTTTTTTTTTGTCCCGCACAAAAAGCCATCAAACCATCCTCAAAACTGAGAACAACAGCTGATAAAAACAGTTTTTTGAGCAGCACATCACATGTCACATTATATCATTAATTACATAAGGTCATGTATGTCTAAACATATTTATCTTTGCATTATTCAAGTTTGATGCCCTTTAGTTCCCTTTAAGGCGCTGAATTGTGTTGCATTGGTTATTAATACTAAATACAAAAGTGAAAACTTTGAATAACCCGGTTAGTTTTGCAGTGCCGTGTACCCAGGCTGTGCTTTAGCCGTATGCTGAACACAAAAATAAAACATGTTAATTCAAATGAAGTCAAATACATACGGTTTTGACTCGCACTGACTTTGTTGCAGCTCCTAAGCGAACTTTTGCTTAGGATTCAGGTTCCATGAAATAGATGGACGTCAATGAAGATTTAATTCGATCAAATGACAAAATGTGCACGGAAAGATACAGCGATCGCCCACAGTTTTTGTCGTGTCTTATTGCAAACAAATGGCTTATATAGATCACACAGCTATTAGAAAGTTATCTATCTCAAAAATATTTACTGAAAACAGCGTCAAAACTTGTAATATATTGGATATTCACATTATCTATAGACCATTGGCTTCAACTCTATAAATACTTTGCGTGAGATTTAAAAACAAACAAACCAAAAAAACCTGTTGTTGATGTGAAATTACCCACTGGAACTGGAGCCAATACTTTAACTCATGTAACAGTCGAGGTCATGTGCCACGGTGCTCTTTTAAGTGCATTATATTTTTGCATATTGTTACTTTACATCGTCGCTCGGAGCCGTGTTACGTGGCCTCACCCTTGCATTCCTCCCACTGACATTGCCTCTAGCGTCCACGGCCACAGACAGTTCAAGTGTCTTGGGTATTTATTTCGCCGTGGCTGATGTCGGACGTTGCTCTCGGGCAGGAAACCACAATCTGTCCGTTGTAAAATAGTCCAACATCTTAAGACTCAAACTCGCTGTCGCTGCTGACGGAGATCTCCGGGGTGGAGGCCCCCGTTCCTCTGTGCTCGGCCCCGGTGCTGGAGTCGCTGGCCCCGGGGCTGTCGAGGCGCTGGGGGGAGGCAGGCAGCAGGTGGGGGTGGTGGCGGCGCTCCTGGAGGGGGCCTTCAGGGGAGCTCTCAGAGGGCAGCAGGGACGAGTCCTGCTGAAGTCTGCAGAGAAACCACACCACAGTCAGACCCAGACCAAATCTGGAACTTTATACAATCACTGGAAACTTGAACTATGTCTCAGTGTAAAAATTCAGTCAAATACTTTCGTCTTTACTAAAATATAGCTTGTTTTTTAATTTATTATTATCACTGATCTTTTAACCCTTTATCGGCATGTGACTATTTAATTTCCACGTACATGACAAGACAGTGACAACAATCATAGAGAGTCAACAGTTTCAGGTCTAAAATGGTCTTCAGGGTCTGGAAGGTCCACCTCTGCATGAACAGTGAGTGGACCTGCTTTGTTTGGTACCAGGAAGTAATGGTACTAATGTAAGGAATGATGTTCAAAGGGTTCATGTGGATGGAAAATTTTACAACAGTAATGAAGTTGCTGGCAATCTGAACTACATTTAACTGTAAAAAAAAAAAAAAAAAAAAAAAAGTCAAATGCTTCTTACTACTTTATGTTATTACTAAATTACTGCTTATTTTTTATATTAATTGTTACCACTGATCTTTTACGCCTTTATTGGGCAAGTGACTATTTTTGGTAATTTCCTCAAATATTAAATATGGGTCCAATCCTGTGCCTCATTGAGGTCCAGAAGCATATTGGTTTTTCTAACACTATACAGTGATTCAGAGAGATTTTATAGACATGTTGAAGCTGTAAATAGCAAATATGAGTGATTGTTTTTTTGTCAGTTTATGACCTTATAACAGTTGTTTTATTGTGTGTGTTTACTTTTTAGCAAGTGCTGCTCGGATGTTTTATGGCAAGAGGAGGGAGACTGTTGTCATGGCAACTGACGAGGAGGTGGATGATGACGTCCAGTCACACAGTAAGGTTAAAATGTTAAATTTGAGAGTATTTCAATGAGTGTCCTATAAAGGGTTAACCTGTTTTTCATTATGGTATGTGCTGCTGACCTCTTGGCCAGGTCGCCCCAGTAAAGGAAATCTGGATCTCAGTGGGACTTTATTTGGTTATATAAAAGTTGAATTAAACAAATATTTAAAGGGATGATGGCTAATTTCCTGTTAAAATTTTAAATCTTCTGTTAACAATAACACACATAGCCCCACTGTTAAAATAATGTATATCAAATTTAGTTCCCTTTAAAAATCAGCAAAAAAATGAAGCATGTTTTGAAAATGGCCGAAGACTGATTATATAATATGAAACACTGTTAACAAACTAATGCAAATACTTCCCAATTCCTGAGTATCTTGTCTTCCACAACAGTAGGTGGTGCTATGAGTCAGTTTAAAAGGACTAATGAAATGATAGTATCAGGGTCAAATAATGCGATAAGATAGAAAATGTGAGCATGAAATATAGAGAAAAATGAGAAATGTGGTATTTATGTAAATATAGAATTAGAATTAAATTAAATACACATGTCCTTGTAATTGTCAAGTACATTTGAAGCTAACTTGTATTGACACAAAAAGAAAACTCTATTAAGGCCCGTTTCCATGAAGTACTTTTTAAGAAAGTTAACCAGGCTGTGTAGCGTCAGTGGGTCCTGGAACTTCATTAGGCCACTCCCACAGCGCAGGTGTGGCCGCTGCAGAAAATTAAAAGTTTGATGTATTTTTGGTTTGCATTAAAGATGAATGTTCAACTGTTGGACATGTAATAGAGCCTAGTGTTAACTTTGAAAAGAATTAAGCCTGTTGATTGCTTTTTTTATGACCAAACCCCCCCGTGCGACAAATCGCACCCTAGTAACTCTATAAACTACACTGATTTCCATGTAAAAGTGTTTTTTGAAATGTAATTATTTGATCTGTTTGACAATTTTATATGTTGAAGAAGACGTTTAGTTCAGTGCATATCCTCTGTGTGTATATTTTTTCTCTTTTTGTGGAACTATCCTTTGGTCAAATTGAGCTCCTGGGAATTTATTTTAACCATGTCACACCTAATAACCGCAGGACATTTTGGGACGTACCTGTTTTTTGCGGAGGCAGCGCGGTCTCTTTGGCGTCGGTTCTTGAACCAGTTGCCGACTTGGGTGGGTGTGAGTCCTGTGGCCTGGGCCAGGTGACGCTTCCGGGATGGGTTCGGGTACGGATCTTGAAGATACCACTCTCTGAGTAAACTGCGAGTTCTTTCCTGTTTGGGGAAACAGTGAAACACTCAGTTTCTATTTGTGGTAATTCGACAGATCAGTACATATATGTAGACACTGTCATGTTCAGCATCTGTGACATGGTTGGTGTTGTTTTGACATCATCCTATTAAATAACACTAATCTTATCACTCTCATGTGCTCATTATAATCATATTACACTGGATTTATTAAGAGATGATGTATGTTATGTATGTTATAATGTAGGTCCAGTAAATTGGATCGTATTAAGGGGCTTAAGTATGAAGGATGGATTAGAACAGTACCAGACCCTGTCACCAGAGGGAGCGTCCACACACAAACCTAACAGATGTGACTTCTGAACCGAGAGGGAGATAATACTTTTAAGTTATAGAGAAAAAAATACTCATTTTGATGTTTTAGGGAAAGAACAGGAATTCCTTTAGTTAAAGTGTAGTTGGAGGAAAAGGTTTTTGGTTCAGAATAGAATAGAATAGAATAGACTTTATTGTCAGTGTGTATACAATAAAATTAGAAGAAAGTTGGTCTGTTTTTTAATTTTCAAAATGAGGACGATTTGTAATAATGGTTGTTTCTCTAATTAATTCCTTGATAAAAACAGAAAAAAAAGTGACTTTACGTTTTCATATTAAACTATACAATTAGTATGTTACAGGAATATGATAAAAATGTAGTGAAAATGTTACTAGCTGTGAAGAACTAGGAAAGTTAAACTTTGGAAAAGTATTTGGAACTTTATCCTGTGTTAATGAAACGTGTGTAAGTTAGAAAATATAAGTAATACACAGTTTCAACACACTCACATAACAATGTAGTTTCTTTATTAGTTCAAATATCGGTGAGATTTAAGAAACTGACTGTGAAATTAAAAAAAAAAAGCACATTAAAATGCATACGATGTGTTCTAACAACAGCTGTGACTGAAGGAAATGAAGATATTTTAACAGTATTTAGTATTTAAAATCGATTTGATTT
>JAPTYQ010000013.1:18293845-18310647 GCA_029814465.1 Ostorhinchus cyanosoma
CAACCAACGAAGGGTTTTAAAAGAAACATGAGGCAGCATCTGTGGACACACCAGGAACCCAAAATATTTTTGAATTTTGTACGAGACAGAGGGGTCAGATATGATAATAATGAATATATATATAAAAAAAAGTTAACTTCACACTTTAAGTCACACAAAGGATTGTTTGGTGTGTAATTTTAAAAGCTAAAAGTCCTGCATTATCCAGAAACGACTGAATGGAATGTCACTAAACTGCACAGAAAACAGTTTCTGCTCAGTCTCTGCTCGTCTGAATGGATTCAATCACATTTTTCCAGGTGTATAGACTGTGTAACTGATCAAGAGGAGGTTCTGGATCACTGAAACAGAAGGACGTATGTTCCACCTCAGAGCTATGACATCTGACACCTGCACCACAGAACATATCGATAGACTTTAGCGTCAGGATATTTGATTTTATGTTGCCACGACATGCTGTATTGATTTTACTTCTCCGTTATTTGCATATGTAAAGAATCCTGCAAGCACTTTTATTGTCTTTGGACTGATATTGACAAATGGTAATTCCTTTAAACTATATGTTGGATGTTAGAGGAACTGCACAAAAGAAAATGAAAATATATTTGTTTTTCATCAGTTTTTCTTTCTATTCCAAGTGTAAAAACTATTTTGCCACAAGGTTTTATTCCACTTCATTTGCGATATTGTGTTGATTCCCAAAACACTAATGATTTTAAATTAACATTTTACAAGCACAGATTCACAAAAGGCAATTTTATATATATTTTTTTTTTGTTGAACTCACGACCTTTACGTCATGTTCAGAGTTCAAATGTCAAACTTCTTTTTTCTCGTCAGCAGCAGCGGTTGTAATAAAAACTGAAAATATGTCCAAACTTTGAGCCGATTACTTAAAATGTTCAGTTATTGGTTGAACGGGACAGAGCAACACAGTCAAAAACCTAGAGGGGGCGTGGTCATCGGCATTTAAAGGGCCAGCTCTTAAAATGGACCTTTCTGGTGTCATTACTCAGAAATAGGGTCTTAGATGGACCTGTGGAGTTGAATTAATGAAGAATTCAGACCCAAGCAGAGCATTTACAGTTTATGTAGACCACAGGGAAATGTTTGAAAATGCAGAATTCCTTTAAAAAAAACAAAAAAACCCTTAAATATCACTTTTTTTAAAGTCTTGAGTTTACAAACCTGCCTTTACTGCTTTAAAAAAAGTCTTTAAAAGGTATTAACTTTGATAGAGCAGGTCTTATGTTATGTTGTCATAAAGTTATCAGCTGTGTTGTGTTTAAATGCATAATTCCATTAAAAAAAAAGCCAAACATCACTCCTTTAATCGGCAGCGGTAGTAACATCAGCAGCTTCACAACATCATGTACTATTTATCAAACAGTAGTCGGGGCTGGATAATCCCTGGTACCAGAAATGACATCATGTGTGGAATCTCCGTGCAGATGTTGGGACAGGGACTACTCAGTCTGGCTGGTTCTTTCTGCTGCTGTAACCTCCATGACAGTTGTTTGGTTCAATAGCAGAAGCCTCCAGATCAGTTTACTAAAGGCCTGCAGGGGCATCTAATCCCCCCCCCCCTTCAGCCACACAGGAATCCAGAAACATGATGTTAATGTCACGGCCTGTGTTGTCGTCCATGTGTGGAAGAGTAAGACGTTTAACACAAAGGTTAAATACAAAGGCCCGAGAGTGAAAAGGGTGGAAAGACAGAGGGACGAGAGTTTATGGACAGACGGTTGAACGCTGACAGATTGACTTTACTGTAGCTCTAACAAACAGATGGCATTTTAATAAAACCCACGTTACTACTGGCAACACATGTCACAAATACTACCGATACGGATGGAGAGGCTGGTTCAACGTAGTTATGCAATAAAAAAAAACAACTGGTCAAGAGGGTAATTTCACTAAAAATATTATGACTGTTGAAAGGAAATGCTAATTTAACCCTTAAAGACCCAAATGTCCACTGATGTACAATGTTAAATACCTGTTATTCCACTAATCGGATCAGTACGTGTGAATATTCCAGGTAAAATGCAGTTTGTCGTCTTTTTGTGGTCATCAGATTTGACCCATTTGTGACCTGAACAGCATCAATCTGATTTCTTCAAATCCGTCCCAGGCCACTTTCATATGTGGTCCTAAATCTGACACGTAGCTGATATTTTGTAATGTGACTTCAGTCTGGACGGCCTGGTCGCATTTATCCGACCTTTACGTCATTGAAATGTCACAATTTTGCGTTATGCTTCTGCAAACACAGTACGTATTAGCCTACGTCAGGACCTGTTTTACGCATGTGGGTCACTTCAGGGTCACATTCAGTTCATACTCAAAACTGATAGAAGACGCATTGAATGTGTAATATGAACGAGCACACACACAAAAAAAATCTGATTTCACCAAAAAAATCAAGGCGTGCTGTCTGGACGTAGTCTAAGTGCGCTGTTCGACACCCACTAATGCAGTTTGTGTAGACGTGTTGGCAGATCTAACACGTGCACTCAAAGCTACTGGATCTTCAGGTGCGTTTCTAGTTTTTCCTTCATCTGCAGCTGTTTGCTCGCTCTGGAACTAAACATGAAAGACATGTCAGCTAATGTTGTCCCCCAGTGGACAGCCAGCTGCTGAAGTTACTGTTTTATGTCTCATATTATTTTTCTTCCATGAACTGAAACCACTATGTCTAAATGTGTCACAAGGAAAACCTATGATACGCAGTCACCAAAGGTTAAAAGTTTACAAAGTGCAGATAAATAGTCCGACGGATTGATAGTCAGGGGTTAGTGGTGCTCTGGTGGAGGAGCATTGTCAGCTGACGTTTAGATCTGTTCCGGCCTCAACTCGTTTATCTGTATGAACACGTGTCATGTCTTTTTGTCTGTCACCAGTTCCTGAGTCTGATCTGTAAACTACTGAACACAGTGAAAATGTAAACTTGAAAATGATGAGTTTCTGAGTGACTGACCTCAAACACTGTGAGCCTTAACGATGGCTGTTCCTGCTTTGAACCATGAGTGGACAGAATGGTCCGTGTATCCTTTGGTAATTGGATTTTCTTTTCAGAAACAAAACAAAAACTAGTGGTTAAATGATTTTCATCTTAAAATAGAAGAATTAAAATTGAATTTTAAGGCGTTTTTCTTTTTCAGTGTCAAAACAGATAAACCCAATTTAAAATTAGAAAAGCACTTGGAGAGCGCAGACCAGCACCAAGACTTTATCATTTGTTCTTTTGTCAGGATCAACATTTCCTGAAGATTTCATCAAAATCCATCCATACCTTTCAGAGTTATCTGGCTAACAGTCAGACATTCAGACAAACAAACCCAGATGAAAACATAACCTCCTTTGCGGAGGTAAAAACGGATTGATTTTCATTTTCTCTTTCTAATAACAAAAAAGAAAGTTACTACCTGAGAAATGGAAAAACGGACCAAAAACACCTGTTTCCCAGTTCATACAGTTCTGGAGTTCGTAGACATTCATGGAGGGAACATGTGTACGATGGCCAGATTTTGTATAAACCCATCGTTGGTACGAATCTCTGTGACCTGACGGCGTTAGTGTTCCTCCATGAAAATGACAACATCCAGTCTCATTAAATGAAAAAAAACCAAACAAAAACCCAGCCATTTTTGATCTGTTTTTCCATTTCTCTCAGGTAATAATTGTCTTTTTGTTATTAGAAAGAGGAAACAAAAATCAGTTTTTTAAATTTGGTTTATCTATTTTGACACAAAGAAAAACACCCTGAATTTCAAGTTTCATTCTTCTATTCCAAAACAAAAATCAATTAAACACTTGCTTTTCTTTTGTTTCTGAAAACAAAATCCAATCACCAAAACATACCTGGACGCAGAAGCGGTCCCACTCTGGTCTGGTCCTCCTCATTCATCTGATCCTTTATTTTGACGTGTGCTGGTCTAAGTCACATGTAACTGATCATGTATGTGTTTCCAGCTCTTCTTATCACATTCTGATCTCAGGCCACATGTGTCTGAAACGGACCCTTCAGTAGTAAATAAACAGATATAGATCATATATAAAAAAGGAAGGAGCAGCAGCTTTTTCAACTAGATAATATAGTGTGAAGATTTGGCAACAACAAACCAAAGAGGACCAGAGTTTCCAAAGGGTCAGTTATTTGTCTTAGTGCTGAAAGTAGGAATGCCCAAACGTTTTTAGAGTTTGACAATAGTTGGTAGGTTAGTCATTGATGTAAAACCAACCAACCAACAGTGGAGTTTCAACCTTTTGACTTATTAAAGGTGGTTTTAAGGTTCACAGTGTATGAAGCAGCTATGTAGAGATTTTTCAACGGGTTTATCCCAACTTTGAACCATAACACGATCCTATACACTGCCTTTGCAAAAAAATAAAATAAAAAAACAACCCAAAAAGAGTCCTCCCCTGGATTTAAGTCAGTAAATAGTTCAGATCCTTCCAGTGAATAATTCCTGCAGTGATGAATATGTTTTGGCTGCAACAACTGCTTTAACTCTAACTGATGCACTGAGTAGTTTTTCATTTCTAAAACACCATCAGTTTAATAGAGTAAACATTGGATAAAGTTTGAATGGAAAAGATCCTGTGGTCTGATGAGTCCAGACTGACTCTGTTCCAAAGGGATTACCCATCATGCTTAGTACCTGCAGTACAAGCCTATGGGGGCAGTGTTATGGTCTGGGGTTGGGTCAGTTTGTCAGGACATAAAACTGTTTTCTGAAATGATGCACTTCGAAACTTCATCTTTCTCTTCAAATCGTCGCTGTTGGGCGGAAACCTCTAATGTCCAAAACGGTAATTTTTGGGGGAAACTGGAAAATTATGTATATTTTAAACAAATCAACATGAGGATTGACCAAAAGAAGTGTGTTATGACCCAAAAAAAGACTTGGCTTCCACCAGACAGCGATGAAATGTAGTTCCTAAGTGTTTCTTGCAGTTTTTAAAGCTGTGTATGACTTTCATCACCAATTTTTCATCAGATCTCTAAAACTTGAGTCATAAGTTTCATGAATCCATTAGACTTTCTATGATTATGCACCTGAATCTTTTCCCTCATTGTGAACAATTTGGAAGTGTACTCGCGACGTGCTTTGTGGGAAGTTGACCTCCACATAACCGCAGGCTATAGTCACTTTTCCATTGACCCTCAAACTGCGCAAATATAACTTGCGCATAAAAATGTACCAAATGGAAAAATGATAATTTCGATAAAACCCTCGTTTTTTGATTAAAAGTTTTTGCGCTGGCAAGAGGTGTTTTTTTTTTGCAATGGAAAGACCTTTTTTTTGCAACTCCAGTCAAGTGAATTAAAAAAAAGGATGTTGATGGACGTTACAACAAGCAAAGAAGAAGAGTTTGAAAAGAAACATGACGCAGTGTGTGTGGACATGCCAGGAAACTGAATAGTTTTTAAATTTAGTACAGGATCGAGGGGTAATATATAAAAATAATGAATATATGTGTAAAACAACATGATATTTATGTTTGTCACCATGTTTATGGAATGACTTCTCATGTTATATCGTGATAATAAATAAATAAACCATCGCATTTGTGATTTAATGGAAAAACAGACATTAATGCACTTCTTTTTTTTCGTTATTCAGTAAATATCGGTAAAGTTTTACGCATATATCCAATAGAAAAGCGACGACCTAAACTGTTTCAGTGTTTGTTGCAGCTGTTTCCCACAATGCACGTCGTTACAAATTTCCGAAAATTCCCAAGTGACCTACTGGTTGCGTGTGGAAATGGACTGTTTATGGTGGAGTACACTTCGAAATTGTTCACCATGAGGGAAGAGATTCAGGTTCGAAATCACGGAAAGACTTACGGATTTTTGATTCTGAGGATATGACTCTGGTTTTTACAGATTTGATGAAAAATTGTTGATGAAAGTCCTGCTCAACACTAACCTGTCCTCATAAAGTGAGTCTAATATGAGTTGTGCTGTCGTGTTTGTTCAGGCTCCTGTTTTTGGGTGGCAGTGCTTGATGGACGCGTCGTAGGCATCGTGGCGGCGCAGGGCCGTGAGGACGACAACACAGTGGAGCTTCGCCGCATGTCGGTGGACTCGCGCTACCGTGGCAAGGGCATCGCGAAGGCGCTGGGCCGTCGTGTTCTGGAGTTTGCCGTGCGCAACAACTACGCTGCAGTCGTCCTGGGCACGACGGCCGTCAAGCTGGCCGCCCACAAGCTGTACGAGTCGCTGGGTTTCCGCCGAACGGGCCAGAGCGAGGACTACAGGCTTCCAGGGATGAGCCGCTCACCACTGGAGAGGCTCTTCTTCCAGATCCGCTACTGCCGCTACCGCCTGCAGCTTCGTGAGGAGTGAGAGGTGACAGGGAGAGGGAGAGAGAGAGATGGAGAGGGGGAGATGGAGAAAGAGAGGGACAGAGAGAGCGAGAGAGAGAGAGCGAGCGAGAGAGAGAGAGAGAGAGAGCGAGCGAGCGAGGACCCCCTTCACCTGAGAGCCCCGACCGCATCCTCTCCTCTGACAGCTTTTATTTATTTGGTGTCATTAGAGATAACTCCAAGTACCACATAACACTTCTACTAGTTCATCTTTAAAGTCACTAACGTTTTTTATTACACTTTTGTTGCTGTTTTTTTTTTTTTTAATTATACTTTTACATTTTAAATAAGAGTTTGTTTTTTTCCTCTATTTTATTAATCTATTTTTTGTACCTTTATCCCTCCTTTCCATTGTGTTAAAGCTAAAGCAGTTTATTGACAGCATCCTACTGGCACCCCAACTAGTCACCCTCTCCGGCCCCTGTGGTCTTAATACCATTTGGCTCGGATCAATCGACCCCTCGTTACTCAATGACCCCCTGAGCCCCTCCCCTATTGTCTGCCTGCTCCCTCTGCTCCCCTTAACATCCTCTGTGCCAAATTCAAAAGGCACATGTAATCACAGGATTGTGCAAGGAGATATTTGCATTTTTGGTTTCGTCGGGGGTGTATGAAGACATGTGTTGGGAGGGGCTGATACGGCCTGCACACATGACACACAGCTCTTTGGCCTTTTGCTGTTCTCTCAAGACACCATATTGAAGCACAGCAAGAGTGACCCCCATAGTGAGAGAAAAGATGACAAGATGGAAAAAACAGAAATGTGCCCCTCCTCACACATTCTGGCTCTTTAATTATGTGGAAGCGACTCTTCCTTCCTTTTTCTATTCTTCCTAATTACCACTTTTATCTCAGCGGAGAGGGTCTCTGATTGGTTGTGGTGACAGGAGGGTGGAGCTTTTCTCAGCAGTGTCACACTGACCAATCCCAAGATACAACTTAGCTGCATGTCAGAGCTAGTTTATGTGTGTGTGCGTGTGTGTGTGTGTGTGTGTGTGTGTGTGTGTGCGTGTGTGATTGTTGTGACTATGTATGTGTGCTTGACAAGACTACGGTCACACTTTAGACCAACAGTTTTTGATGAACAATGAGCCTATTTTTAATTTTTTGCGTAGACAGACATGCACCTTTCTTGCCATGAATCAAGTATTAGTTGACAAAACATCACTACTTTCTATTACCAATTGTTTACTGATTTAAAAGAAAGAGAATTCCTAACATTTTGGATATGTTTAGTATTTGACCAATAATGAATTATTTTATAAAACAAATTACAATAACACATTGTTATATGCAAATTTTGCTGTTAAACCAACAAAGTAGCTGCAGAATACACTCCACTTAATCTGGGTTATTGGGGAACAACTTGGGTGAGACACGACTACTAGCAATACCTGCAAACTTACAGTACACAACTGAGCACAAACAGCAAATAAAGATCACAAAAATAAGTATATTGGCATTAGTAACACCCCTCCCACCCCGCCCCCCCTTTGCCCATGTATTTATATTGTGTATACTATTGAAGGTTTCTCCCATAACTTCTCTCTCCATCTCCATCCTCTGACCATTCAACCAGCAGTAGATTCAGCCATCCACTACTCTGAGCCTAAGTTGTGTCATCATACATTTGTAAAAAGTAAAAGAAAAAAAAAACACAACAAAAAAAATCATATAAGAGGAAAAAAAACAAAGAATAAAAAAAAAAAAAAAGAATACAAATTGTCATAAAGTTAGCACTGACCCTCCTTGCCTTGCGAAACCCCCTTCCCAAAAACCGCCAAACACACTCCTCCCAAGTCCCATTCATGAATCTGTCTGCAACCCTGGGCTAGACCCCACACCTTCCATTTGAACCCTGCACACCCTACGCTGACCTCTGACCTTTCCCTATCCCTGGTCCCGCCCATTCCCCCCCCACCCGCCCATCTCTGCATGCGCCACAGAGCCTTGCTGCACTGCTTTTATTATTCCATTTGAAGCTTGTTGGACCAACCCCGGACCCCACCCCCACTCAGATGTCATCTAGGCAGTAGTCGGTTCTTGGTCTGCCGCTACGCTACCGTTAGTGTCTGCTCGTAAGGGTGAGCTGCGGTTGGATGTGAAGAGAAAGTGTGACAGAAAACGGACGTGTTTGTGTTTCAGCCTCATGCTAAAGATAAAACCTAGAAGACGTTTAGTCCAACACATGCATATGCTCTTAGACTTCTTCTGTGATAACCCGAGCCCTAATGCACCTGAATATTATAGTTCAATGTAGTGTGAACCAACACTGGAGCTATAGATCTGAAGTGATTATGGAGGGAAACTCAGTTGTTCATCCATCAAAGACCCATTAGAGGATCAGAGACGGGAAAAGGTCTTAAGTCATTTACTGACGTTAAAGCCATGTTTAAACTGAAGGAGTTTAGCTTGTGTTTTCGCTCCACGCTAAACACAGAAGGCAGAAGCTACCAGAAGACCAACCCAGAGCAAAGCATTCTGGGTGGGCATTAAAAGGCTAAAAAGTACAGGAGGGTTGTTTTTTTTTGCCAGATTACTTGAATAGTGCTGAGTTTGTCCATCAGGTGACCATGAGCCCTTTAAAGAGTTTGTGTTAATGTTCCATTTGAGTCAGGTTCAACATATCAGTTAAAAACAGAGGCTACCAGAACTTCCCTTTCAAATGAACTCTAACACAAGCCTTTTAGACTTCTTCTGTTGCAACCGCAGTAAATACAATTTTATCTGTGGTTTACGTTCCATGATAAATGGCAGATGTTGAAAGCTTAACACAGCTGTTGACCTACCACGAAGGCGCTGTGGATAAAGTCCATGTTTTAGCTCAGTATCATCTTTTCTTTAGTGAAAACTCAACGTTGCCCATTCTGCGATGTGATGTTTCGCACGTGTGAATTGTGATGCTGAAGTGTTGTTCCGAGTAGCCCTAGAGTGTGTGTTTGTGTGTGCAGAGATGGTACCAAACACTCACCAACAGCGGCACTGCCTGGATGACATCCTGCCTGCCAGCCAACCAACTGTAGAATGCAAAAGCAATGCAAGTGTGGCATGCCTCTGTACCCAGTGTGTGTACAGCGCCTGCCCTGGAAAAGTGTAGAAAAAAAATACTGATTAATTACTCATTTTTATGTATATATCTATATCTATATAGATATAGCTCTATATCTATATATCTATATTATATATATAAAAATTTGTAATATATATACTTTTTTAGACAAACATATAAAAGAAATGTGTATTTCTTTTGTTTCAAGAAAAACAATTGTACCGTTTGCATGAAATGTGTCTCTGAATGCAAATATAACATTTAGGGGAAAAACTCCTAGCACATGAAATACAGTGGAACCATAGACGTTACATTTTGATCATTTTCTTTCAAATAATCTCAATTTTCTGTGAGACAAAGTGTGTGAAATTCATATCAGACACTGGCCAGTGCTCAAAAAGACAGTCCATAATAACCCTGTTGTTAACGCAGTGGACAAACCTTAGCTACTTTAAGCCGTTAAGACACTGATGTACGTCAGGTCCTATTTTTTGCCTTCTTTGCCTGTCACCAATATTTAAAGAAATATTGTTTTTTTTTCCTTTTTGAAATTGGAGACAACCTAAGACTTCCTATATAAAATCATACTAGACTTAGCATGGCACAAATGCACTGAAATATTTAACACTTACGTTAAATCAGATGTTCTTATCTGGCCAACATGTGGAGGATGCCTCAAATCACCTTAATGCATCTGCTTTAGACTTGGTTGATGCTGGAGAATCAAAAGAAGACTGGACTGTGTGTTAGACATTTGCTGAAGCAACAGCTACCAGTTGTAAAGGTGTCAGTGGTGCTAAGGCTTCAAATGTCAGTGCAGTAACACTCTAATGTCAAATTCAGAGCATCCAATGACTTTTTTTTCTCTTTCTGCTGAAGGTTGTGTTCAGGTCCTTACTGTAGAACTCCACCCATCATCTTAAAGACTTGAGGTCTGACAGTAGAGAGTGAGGGGTGGGCTTTTTGCTGAGGTGGACTGTACAATTAACTGTGGTTGTGGAAGAATGTGAAGTCTGTCAATTCTGAGCCATTTCTGCTGCTGCCAATCTCAGTTTTTTGCCTAATGAAATTTTCAAATGCTCCTTCATGTATGTTGGGAGAACTAACGATCCATTCACGCTGGTACATACAACAAACAGAGGTATTATCATTCAAAAATGCCTTTGCCAAGGCCTTATGCACTGGAAAAAAAAAACTTTGTGGACTGCATGGCTTAAGGTAGTTAAAGGCTGATTTTGAATTGTAAAGATGAAGTGCACTGACTATTATGCATTTATATCTAGTCTGAGCAATGTCTGTTTTCTACTTCATGTGAATGCTATGCCCTGTGAAGTCTCACCTCCCATTTCAAACTGGTAGTGCATACGTAATGTTAGAATGTAGTGATTAAAAATGTATGCAACTTTTACCAGAGTGTAAATTTGTTTTAAAAACCATTCCTCGAAAATACTCTGCTGATGTACAATCCAAAATCTTTTGCTATTTGGTTTTTTGTGATTAATGAATTAATTTGCGGGTGAGTGTGTTGTTTTCGTGTTTGTTTTTTTCCACTATGGGTTGAGGTTTGAGAAGGTATGCTGCATAAAGAACCTCTCCGGTTCGGAGGTGGCTCTTTTGAGTGCTTTAGAACCCAAAAATCATCTGATGCTCTCTCTTGATGACAAACACAAAGGCACAAGCTGAGGAAGCAAAAGCTTCGACTTCAGCGGTTTTTATCAAAAAAGTGTGGCTCTGTTCAAGTCACTGAAATAACCAAACTGTAAAAAAATAACAGTATTTCTCTCATGATCAATATTTCATTCAGTGTTATCTGCTGGTGAAGGAGCATAGAACTGAAAACTGCACAAATGTACAGATCCTGGGGGTGTGCTGTGTTAGTTCAGACGGTGTGTGTCGATGCTCAGCAGCCTCGGGCCAAATCAAAACGCTCATGGGCATGAATGTAAACTGCCAACATTTAAGGTCTTAGAAAGATTTTTATGTTTTCAATCTCTTCTGGTTGCTTTTTTACTTTGTGAATGAAAGGAACGGTGGATAAAAAAGATGAAACAGCAGCTATTGTTTCTTTCATTAAGTGACTAAACCACTATACTAGATGTTAGACATTTTTGTGTGATTGTAAATAGCTGTATCTCTTAACCTATCGCTAATGTATTATTTACTGCAACCTTGTATTCTCTTGCTGTATTATTTTTTTTTAACCAAACTTCATGGAGTTTCATTTGTGTCTCAGAAGATGGCTGTCGCCTGGAATGTTCCACCTAACGAGGAGGGCGAGGGGTGAGGGAGGAATGTGCCACATTGGCAGTTAAAAGGGTGGGGGGGTGTCGGTGGGATGGGGATCTGCAGCGACAGAGCTCCAAGAGCATGGACTCCCTCTCTCTCTCTACCTCTGGTGAAGGATTTCGCTCCACTGTGGCAAATACAGAAAGACTCACTCTGGACTGAGGCCACAGGTGCCAAGAACACATAAGCACTTGTAGCACAACTGTGTCTTGTTTTGCTATTACAGTACAGGTTGTTTTGATTTTTCTTGTTTTTTTTTACATTTCCTATTATGAATATGGATAAAGTTCTCTTCCTCCTGTACACTGACTGTATGTATCATAGGCATATAGACAGGACATGGTAATGTAATTTGTAACATGGCCCAGAGCTCTTTTAAGGTGGAATTTTGCCAAAGTTGACAGTAATTCAGTAATACTTTTTATCCTTTCCTGGCTATACACATAATCCTGTACTTACTTGGTAAATTTGGGGGGGAAATCCTGCCTGTGTGCCATCTAATCAAGCAATAAGTACAAACAGAAAACCAGAAATAAATTATACACTATCAACAAGGATTTTACTGATAACAATGCTGCATTCATGTTCTAACCCTTAATAATGTACCACTTAGTGGCAGAAATACTGTCACAGTATTGGCAATGCAACAGTACCGACCACTCTTTATACGGAGACTCAAGGAGTGTTTGATTGTAAAATGTTATTTTTTTTATTAATTTATTTTCTTTTTGCAATTTTTCTTTACAAAGAGGTGTCAAAGATGTGTTTTTTAAAACTTGAAATTGAAGTACACAGGTGTACCTCTGCATATTTGTACAGATTTTAATAGGAACACGGGGGAAATGACAAGAGAGGGATAAGGGATTGCTAAATAAATACTGTTCAAGCAGACAGGAAAAAAGATAGTGTAGCGTTACTCTGAAAGTGGTTTTGCTGTTTAGTTTCATTTTCAGCTCCTTGTATTGCTAACGCATGCACTGGAACTTGCTAACACTTAAGAATAAAGTGAAAAAAAAAAACAACAAACTGCAGCTACCGGAATCGCAACAACCACTTTGACTTTTCGTACAAGTGAGATTCAAATTCTTTCTTTTTGAATCTGCAGGATAGTAATGTAAAGTTGTAAAATATATTTTACTGTAAATAGCACCTGGGGGTCATTTTTACTCCTTTTGTAACAGGAACTGTGGATTTAAAATATATAAAATATATATTTTAAAGATATTTACAGCACTTATAAAGAGATTCTACAGGAGCGCAGGTGTTCTCATCTGTGTTACATACGACACAATAATCCCACACTGACGGACAGCGCTGCAGGGATGATGTATTTTTGTAGACTAACCTGGAAGTTAGCATTGCCCTGGTTCCATCTTCAAAAAGCCAATGGGGTTTTCCGTTGCATTTTGGATTATTACAGAAAAAATAAGTTCAGTGGTAAACAAAAGTTTATGACTTACATTTTTTTTTGTTCACCAAGATGACGTTCAAGAAAAAATTCAAAAGAAAGAAAGTTAGGCTGCCATGGCAGAAAATGATGTGCTAATGCTAAGCTATAAATTAGCAACACTTCAAGTGTACGACTTCAGCGTCTCAACCTCAGAGCTTCCAACTTATTTTCTGATTTAACGTACTTACCTCATTTACAAAAACCACCTCATGTTCTGTAGAACGTTCGTTAATGTTCCTGAAGCTTCTCTACTCTTGTTTCTAATTGGGAGCCTTTTTTAAAGCATAAAAGTTTCAAAATTCATGAAGGAGCTATGATTTTTTTTTTTTTATTCAAATGCCTTTGTCAAATAGAAGACTATGAACAATCAAAACTACGATACAGTTTCATAACTTTGACCTAGTTTTGAGCATGATCTAACCCAGCTTATGTACAGAGCTAGCAAATAAAAACCAAGAGGCTCGGTGGGTGGATTGATGAATAGATAAGATTTCTGAATAGTATGATGATGGTTAATGTCCCTGAAAATCTCACTCTAGTCTCATTTAATGACTCGGCAGCAAATGCCACATTTGACTCAAAGATTATTATTTAATTGAGTATTTTACATCATAGAACAAAACCCTTCCAAGGCTTGGGTTATCCAGACTTTATTTTTACATCAAAACTCATTCTGTAAACCCGCTGACTTTGACCTGAGTGAACTGGAAGTGCAAAATGCTAACTCATTTCTGGGTTTTAAGAGTCATTTACGCAGCGCTCTATGGCAACCACTTTCAGGGACCAGTGTACGCTATCTTCACCCTGGTGTGTTTTGTTCCACCTGTCTGCCTGAACTCACTAGTCAGAGAGAGTCCCTGTAAACGGTAGCAGCGCTGCTAGCTTCAAGTGCACACCAGCTACGACCACCAAAAAACTGTCGGTGGCCTTGGCCTGGACTGAGCCGTTTAGCGACGGCAGGCTGCTGGGATGCAAAGGGCTCTCTCTGTCCTCAAGGCCTGTCATGGCTGTTGTCTGTTGCCAGGAAACCGACCCGCACAAAGCACAGCAGGGGACTGATATGCAGCCACACTGTGGGGAGGCAGGCAGGTCAACCAGCCGGTCAGGAGAGAGCCACGCAAGGAAAAGGACTGATGGACAGATAGATGCCATACAAGGACTTAAAGGGGGAAGGGACCCAAATCGTGCCTGAGGGAACTTTGTATGCAGGGGTTAGGGGACCTTTAGGGGAGCGCTTTGGCTACGGTGAGGAATTTGAGAGAAGAGGCCCTTAGGCTTATAAAGTAGAGCAGCGAGTAAATAGTGCCTGAGGCCCAGTTAGTTGGAAAGGTTAGAGAGGAGACGTTAACCAGGGGAGGAGTCAGATTACCAGCATGGATGGAGTGATCAGAGACCGTATCCCACTGAGGCCCAAGAGGTGATTATCAAGGCCAGTTGGTGCAAAGTGCAGTCCCACAGAGCCACGTTTGACCTGATACAGAGGTTCCCTTTTCTGAAGAACTGGAATCCACACATTTGGATTAAGTTCTAGATCAGATCTAAAAACACAACCCAGACTTTGTAGGAGTTTTAAGGCTAATGATGTTCCTTTTGTCCTCTGTTAATGTAATGTTACGTCCAATAACATCTACAACTAAACCTTGTCTGAACTAAAGAAAAAAAGAAAAGTATCATTTGTTGTAGTTTTGCTTAGAGTTGTTCCATGAAAAGGATGGAAGTTTAGGGACATTTGCAACTTCATCAAAATACACTTTCAGATGACAACGACTTTCCTGGAATCGAAGCTTCTAAATTTCAACTAATGTAAATGAAAAGTCAAATGATTTTCCCCCAAGCGTTTCCACCATCGACTAAAGTTCAACAATATAGTTTTAAAAAATATCTATTGGATTATGTGCATTTTTTTCTACCTAAATGATCAAGCTTTATGTAAAAGTAAAAATGTCCTGCATTTTTTTTGTCATTTCCTGATAGTAATGTGTTCAAAAGTCTGAAAATCTATTTTTAGCTCCAAGCAATGTCAGTGGGTAAACTTTCATGACTCTTATTGCAGAAAATGCAGTTTTTCTGGAGTTTGCTGCAGCTCAGAGCTTTGACAGCCAACCATGTACTACGATTGGCTCAAAGGGATGGAAAATTATCTCCTATTCAGACGGTCAGGACCAAAATGACTCATGCGTAACATACTAAAGGGACATTTTGTGAATATTTAATCTAACAGAAGGATGTGGATTTGTTTTTGTAGTTGTGGGACAGCAGTTTGCACCAACGTTTGGTACAACTCATCAGATGTAGTGATTCCAAAGGAGATGGTGCTGAACGGAATAAAAAGGGTCAAAGGGTCCATGTCCTGGTCCAACCGGTCTGCCCCGATCTCAGTGAGACTGCAGTGAGCACCTGGTTTTTACTGGGGTCTATTAGCTTTCAGTTCCCTTTCTGCCATTTCTTTGAATGATTGCTGAATTACTACATTGGGATTATTATTGTGATTATTAACTCTTTCTTTTATACTGACAACAACTGGAACTCTGTATAGGTGTAAAGATGGGATTTCCTGCATTATGATGACTATGATTGAAACATGGATGTACATATATTGTATCAATTAAAATGACAATGCATTAAGCTTTTATATGTTCCAAGATGCAGCGTTTGTGAAGCCCAAAGACCCAAGGAACAGAAGGGAAACGATACCTACTGACAGTAACTTGAGAGAATATTAGATTTCACATGATAGAAGTGTCAGTAATTACTGTCTTGAGGATAAGTCCCTTGAGATCTACTTACACATCTCATGGTTGTCATGGCAGCTACACGAAGCTCATCCAGTTGCCCTTGACAACCCAAGTCTCCAGGGAGATGCTGACGCCTTGGCTCCTGTTAGCTAAGAGCAGAGGTCATTACTCATATGAACACACTCATATCCGCCACAGCTTAACACACACTACAGGCAACATAAAAACCCTATTAACGTCCGAGAAATACACAATATTTCTCAATTCTTTTTCACATGAATTTCCATTTTAACAAAGCTAAATCTAATTTCATCATATGACTTTCTCAAAGAAATACACTTGATCTGGAGCTGTGTGTTGGCACAAATCCACCAAAAAGATCATATCATGACACAGGGTTTACTGAGCACCATAGAGGAAAATACAGAAAGAAAAGTCCATGGGCCAGACCAGATGTTAGTGCCACACAAGGTGGGAAAGGCTGCTTATATTCTTTGAAAAGATACATGTCTGTAGCCTCCATTTTGGTATGAAAGCCCTTCTGGAGCCAAAGCTAAATTAGTGTTATCATCCATTAACCCAGAAAGACCCAACGCTACTTTGGTGGCAACTCCCAAGTCTATTTTTCTCTCTATTTAACCTTTCTTAAGTGATTTATCACCATTTATTATATGATCCTCTGTATTTAGTATTTTTTCAGTGTAAATTAGGTATTTTCTTACATTCAATCCACTGATCATGTTGATGTTCATTAAAGTTCAGAGTAAATCCAAAGGTTTTTAAATTAGAAAGAGAGAAAACTGAAGAAAAAGGGACATTTTCAACAAATATATCAATAACTGAGTATAAAACAAGTGTGTCCATTGACTTTTTTATTCAGTTAGTGGGATCAAAACTTGCATTA
>JAPTYQ010000013.1:18310747-18356495 GCA_029814465.1 Ostorhinchus cyanosoma
TTTTTTTTTTCATTTGAGCAATGCAATTATGGGCAAAAAGTGTGTTGTAACGCAAGTTACCGAATAAAATATTTCTGAAAATTGATTAGTAATGCTTAACACTACTGCCTTGCAGCGAAAAGTAATGCATTACTTTAGTAACATGTTACTCCCAATGCTGCTTATGAGTAACAGACAGAGTAAAGACATAAGTCAACTCCCATCATTTTTGTCAAATAAGTTATTTGTAATCTACAATCTGGAAAGCCATTCCATTTTTGTTTGAAGCGCGAGATACCTTTGTGTTGTACATAAAGACCATCCTCCTCCTGAGATTATGCAAACAAGCAGCACACAACCCCCATCAACACCAGCAGCCCCCTCTGTCCCCGGGGACCCCCACCAGGGTCTGCTGAGGGCTCTGCAGTGCCAAAAAGCAGGAAATCACAGCTGTGCTCATCCCCCTTTTACTTTGTGTGAGTGCAGGAGTGTGTGTTTTCATGTCTACATCTGCATCTGGGCCTAGTTGTGTGTCTCTACATATTTTAGTCTCAGTCTATATGTGGACTTTTCAGATCCAGTTTATCTGGTCAGTACAAAGTTTTACTTTTTTAAAATTATTATTATTCAACAAGGAAAAATCCCATTGAGATTAAGATCGTCTTTTACAAGAGAGTCCTGACAAAGATAGGTAGGAGCAAATACAACAAAGTTATAACACATATAACAGACACATATGACAGTAAATAGTAAGTCAAAATAACATTTACGAGCATATTAAGAAAAACAAGTGAAAGTTATGGAGTCGGCCTCAAGAACTGTCAGTTTGGCTTTAAAAGCACTCAAGGAAATTAACTCTGTTTCCACAATGTTCAGTCCAGTTAAACAGGACTGTGATGGAGACAGAACAGCCAGCTTAGGAGCAAAGTGTAGGTCTGAGTTGTGTGTCATTGTGGCCTGGACACACACAAATTACATTTTTATTGATTCTGTCCCTTGTCTTGTATTTCTCTTAAATATTTTTTTCCTTTTATAATCATTTATACTATTCTTTATCTTTTACCAGAATTTTCCTCCCAGGTTCTGTTCATGTCATTTTCCATATGACTTGTTTCTCCACCTGTAGACTATACGGGAACTCATAATTTTTGTAAGAATCTTTCATGCTCCCCTTGTCTACAGCGGCAGGTTAAAGCATTTAAAATACCCCTCATGGTACAATAAAATAAATATAAAAAATAGCAGGTGCATTTTTATCCACAAAAAACCCTCTAAATACTGCATATAGTTTCTATTCTTGGGAGAAGTAGAAACTTTGATGTGTTGATAAAAGGTAAATATGAATAAATGACATGCAACAGATGTTGATGAATTTTACAACAAGTGAAGAAGAAGAGTTTTATAAGAAACATGGTGCAGTATGTGTGGGCACACCAGGAAACAGAATCATTTAAAAATTTAGTACGCGATGTAATCATAATGAATATATCTGTAAATCAACATGATATTTACGTTCATTGCCATGAACATCATGATATTAAATAAACAAATCATTGCATTTGTGATTTAATGGAAAAACTGATATTACGCACTTCTGTTTTTTTGATGTTTAATAAGTATCAGTAAAGTTTTTGCATATGACCAATGGAAAAGGGACTAGTTTTGAGTATGAACAGAATGTGACCCACATGCGCAAAAGAGGTCCTGATGTAACATGTGACCATGCAGGTATGCACTGTGTTTACAGAAGTAAATGTGTTTTTCCCACCACTCCTCCTGGGATGCAGAATTGTGATGTTTGTCTCATTTCAGTGACAGTCGGATAAATGCAACCTGGCTATTGAGACTGAAAAAACTAGATTTGTGCTCTTCAAACTGTCTTTAACAGATCGGATACAGGTCATGTATGGGCAAAAAAATCTGATTTTGGCCACATCTGCCTGCAGTCTGAATGTAGCCTAAAGCAGGTTTTACATGACTTACATGTTCCTTCGTGTATGTTTTCCATCTTATTTCTTCTGTCAGTTTTTGTCTCTCATGCCTCCTATCACATCACAACCTTTCTAGTAAACACAACATGCACTGTGTGCATCTAACCCCCTTCCTTTGCTGAAATGTGATCATCCTTTGTTTTATTGACTTTAGTTCATTCCAGGCAGTAAATCACTTACAGTTCATCAGACACTACTGACTCTGTTTAAACCATACAATATAACGATATTATGTTTATAAGGTCACGTTTCGTCGACTGATGCAAAAGTTCAATTTAGCGCCCTGACAGAATCAGGCTTTTTAAAGTTTATTCTGATTGTAAATAATATTTTAAAAGCACATTTAACCATTTGGTTTATTCACTCAGGAGGACAATTTAGCACTAAACTGAATATAATAATCATTTGATTGTTAATTATTGATATCAACAGATCTAAATGTTTTCGTTGTATATTAGTGGAGGTGCTTGTTTGCAAACCAATGAATACTTCCTCTCTCTCTTAGTAAATCCCTCAGAGTCAGGGTTTTTTTGTTCTGAACCTTTTTAGTTGAAGAGGTATTAACTTTGAGTTGGAGTGGGTGAGTGTAATGCACATTAATACTGAATGGCATTCTTTATAACAGAGCTACTGTTGAAACATGGAAATAAAACTTGGTTAACGGACTGTGGACCCACTCTCACTGTAGTTGGGTGCTTCTATGAAACTGGGTTCATATTGCTGCCAGTCAAATTTAGAAATATTTTCCCCCAGGATGTACCTAATGATGACCTCCGATAAATGCAAAAAAAATTATACTCTGAGCCATCCCAAAATTAATGAATTTTTAATCAAATATTGGTACCAAAAATAGGACCAAAATTGGTACAGTTAAATCTACCTATAGGTGTCAATGCATTTGATCTGAAAACATGGCTACAAATGGTCATATATTGCACTATAAATAAAGACACTGTGTTAAATTTGACCATCCTAGTGGTTTTTGTAATCCAGACATGCTGATTTTTCAAGAATCGGCAGTCTCATTCCAGATATTGCATGTAATGTGAGTGGACATGATGGGTTACATGGAAAACCTGTAATGAGACTGCCCATTTACACACAAATACATGGTGAATGAATTTGCAACAGCAGTCATTTTTGTGAAACACTCTGCCATGTATAATTAGTTTGTTTAAAAATATACTAGAGAGAATATATATATATATATATATATATATATATATAAAGGACACGAAACACGAAAATTACACTATATATATATATAGTGTAATTTTCGTGTCCTTTTTACCGTGTTACATGCGGATTTTTCTATTTAAAAATAATATAAACCAATACCCCTTGCCTCCCCTTTGGGGGGTGAGGTAAAAAATATAAAAATATGTTTTTTCTGAAAAATATTTTGTCCTTTATCTCAGTAAATATTTATAATTTATTTAATAAATTATTAAACATATTATATTGTGAGATGATTTTGGTTGCCAGTGGTTGTTTGGGTCTTTATGGGTTAAACACAGATTGTATTTGGAATGCTGATAAAGGCCTGTATCTTTTCAATGAGATGTTCAGTTATTGCATATCATTAATATTTTGGTGTTGTCATATTTTTGGCCATGTGTTGTAAACTTGTCTTTATCCCGCTCCCTGTGTGTTCTTCTCCACCTTGTTTTCCTCCTGTAGCCTCATGATTCATGTCAGAGACTTGACGAACCTCTGCAGCTCCCTGTGAAGCCAGCACTTTGCTGTAAATACGAGGCCTTTTGGTTTAATAACTGCAGTGTTTCTCTGTAACACCGGCTGCCTTTTGTTTTGGTTACAGATAAAATCACTGAAGGCAAACAAAACAGCAGAGAAAAGGAGAAAAAGGGGGAGAGGCTGTAAAAATGAGACGAGGATATGGAGAAATCCAGCATTGTGAAAGCGGTGGATCTCTGTGGTGCAGTAGTAATGGACAAATGCAGCAAGCAAGATGGAGCATTCTTTTTTGTTTCTAACAAGACAGATAGAGAGAAGAGAAGGGAGGAGGAACAGGAAATTATTGCTACTAAAGGAGTGATGATTTGACAAAGCACTTATCCAGAGCAGACGTCGCTGCTTCCTCCATCTGAGGTACAGACTGAGATTTCAGCCTGTCCTCTTGAGTTTGCCAAACTCTGCATCTGTCTGCGACTGTTTCTCACATTTGTCCCATTCTAACTGACTCATCTTTCTCTCCATGCTCAACTTTAATCCTCGCATCGGCTCATGATCTCATTCTGATGCGATCATGTACGTCGGCAGTGGACATAAGGAGTCAATCACCACTATTTTTTGTCCGGGAATGTTGACGAGATGACAGGAGAAGACTCCGCTCCGACACCAAGCCTCACTCTACTGTCAGGAGGCAAAAGTGAGAGAGAAAGGGGGAGGGTGAGAGACAGGAGGAGATATGGAGAGAGGGGGAGGTGAGAGAGGAAAGGAGGAGGAGAGATGAAGGGGAAAAAACTGACTTCACGGCCACGGACTGGACGGACTGCCCCCTTTTTCCCCCTCAGCCTCTCTCTCCCTCTCACCCTCTGTCTCTCAACTTTTTTTCCCTCCTCCTCCTCTGTGTTTTTTTTTTTTTTTTTCAATAATTTGGGGAGAAGAGGGGAACAAGCATTCAGAGCTTGGCTGACGGTGCAGGCAGTAGCTTCAGATACAGGAGCCTGAGGGAAGAGAACACTGAACCTGATGAGGACTGAAGAGGCTTTTGTGGTTCTGATCGAATGAACTGACAGCAGCAGAGGTGCACAGTGGGAGAGACAGAGGACAGACGGACACTTCCTCAACAGCAATTCCTTTTTACAGACAAGACTGTACTCCTGATATATTATTGTAGAAAGGACCAGACACTTTGGGAGCAAGCCCAAGTGTTTTTCCAGAAGAGTCTGGAGTTTTCTTCCAGGAGCAGATTTTGAATGAAAAGGGAAGAATCCCTAGATCCCGCAATGCTTTTGAGGAACTCTGCACCTAACTCTGTCTGTCTGTTATGTACCTGGACACTTCGGCAGGCGTAGGACATATCAGCCTTCGCTAATTCCCTGTGAGACCCAGCTCAGCACGGAATTGAATTGTATTTATTCCTTGTTTTTGGTGCAGGTGTTGTACTACCTGTCACTATGTTTCTTCAGAGGTACTCTTTGACACCATCGTGGACTTGTTGGTTTGTGGTCTTCTGCATCTTGGACGTGTGGACCACAGCTTGGCCGGATGTCCAACAGTCCCAACCTCAGCTCCGCTCAAGGCACGTGCCATCCTCCTCCTCCTCCCCAGCCGGCAACCTGTCAGAGAGTGCAGAGAACAAAGTGGAGCGCTTGGGCCAGGCCTTCAAGCGGAACGTTCGTGAGCTCCGTGAGAAGAGCTCCTGCCTGGACCTGGTCTTTCTCGTGGATGAGTCGTCCAGCGTTGGGGCCAACAACTTCCTCAGCGAGTTGAGGTTCGTCCGCAAGATGCTGTCAGACTTCCCTGTGGCGCCCGAGGACACACGGGTCGCTCTGGTCACCTTCTCAAGCAAGACCCACGTCGTTACCAGGGTCGACCACATCACAGCGCCCAAGGCCCATCAACACAAGTGTTCCCTGTTTAACAAGGAGATCCCGGGCATCAACTACAGAGGAGGTGGCACCTACACTAAAGGAGCTTTCCAGAGAGCAGCGGTGAGTCCCTGCACCTACAAGTGTTTCTGTCATTTGTTTAGGTTTTCTTTTTGAGCTTGTGTGCAGAGCCAGTGTGGGTTTCATCAGTTCTCTGGCACATTTGAGAGTTGATTACCGTCAAGTACCAAAAACTGGCTTGTTTTTCATCACCAAGTTTCACATTTTTGCTTTCAGTTTTAATTATGCTGGTTACTGTCTAAAGAAATGTTACACTGACCCATAATTTCCCTTTACTATCACCGTCCAATGTGTATCACCACAGTTTTGAAATGAACCCAAACTATATTTGCACTTATCATAACATAAACAATCTCCAGTGTTGTGTTTTTCATTGCCGTGGGAAAGATTCCGTTGTTGAATCAGGTATCTATGTCAAGGTATTTGTATCAGTAAAGGTAGTAAAAACATCTGGCTTGATACCAACTCCATGTGGCATCTGGAGTCTTCATATCAGTTCCATAAATATTAGGCTGTAGAAGTAATTTAGTTGCCAGAAATTGGAATTTGTGAGGTTTTCCTTGCCACAGACATGTTTTCTAATTTTTGATTAGCTATCTTTCAAGCCATCCTTTCTAATATTACAGACCTGTAAAGCTAACACAGAGCCTAAAACTGTCTTTTCCCTTTAGATTTGCTCATATCTTTGGACAAAAAGTTGTTGTTGTTGATTAAAATCGAGGTTTTTTGCATACTTTTGGACCAATATTTTGAACTCAAACAAAAAGAAATGTGCACATAGATGAGGTCAACACAAATTTCCCAATTTGCTTAAATAATATATTTGAGACAGGTTTTTTTTCAAAGCATTTTTCTGCAGATTATGTGCCTATTTGTGCTAAGATGGTGTCTTAGAGAAATCTCAGCAGGGTTTCTGTTTTTCAGGTTAATTATTCTTTCATCAGCGTTTGTGTGAGTCTTCAAAATGTCTCAATTTTAAAATTCCATGACTCTGAATGTTTTGCCTTTAAATATCCTAAATTGTTTTAAATACAGTGATCTTGATCTGATTTAATCCTTGGATGAATCCTGTTGAAAATGCTAAATCTGAAAGCTCCTGGAAAGTACTCAAATTAGAAATTCTGAGGGGTCCAGATAAGCAGCATTTAACGACTACCAGTAAATACCATTATCATCATCTTTTGTTGTTCTAAAATCCACATTAAGAACATCATGAAAGTCTGGCCCAACGGTAACTGAAGGTAAAATGTGCACGTGTGGTATTAAATGTTCCTAAATGTAACTTTATGAAACTGTTGAAATCTTGGATGTAAAGCTTAATTCTGCACAGGGCCATGTATATACCACTGACTTTTAGATTCACCTGCAATGCTCAAATAAGTAAAAGAGAAATTACCCACTAATCAGGCTTGAGTTAAAACTGATCTCAAAAAAGCATTAAATTGAAGTGTCTGAGACCTTTCAAGGCCTTGGTTTGACTAGTGCCAGTACCTATTTGTGCCAGGTCGCCTGCAGCTGGATATGTGCAATTGTGGTGTCGTTAGGTTGATGTTAATGAGGCCCTGCATGGCCTTACGGTTACTGCTGCTTCCCCTAAATTATACACCAGCAGATAGTGGAGGGAGGCCCTTTGCCAGACACTTTCTAGTGATAAAAATAAAACCTGGCAGGATATGCACAGAAAAGGTTTGGAATCCACAGGTAAGGAAGTAAAGTATTTGCAGTTGAGCTCACAAATTCCAGCGAAAACACAAACACTTTTTAAACACTTTAAAATCCACTCATCAGGGAAGCAAAGGTCATACAGGGAGCCAACACAAACAGATGAAATGGTCTACGTTGTCATGTTAAAAATTAAGGAGTATTGAGTGATTCACAACTTGGAGTAACATGCAAGACAGTATTCCCTCTTAAAGGAGTGATATTTAGCTTTTTTAAAATGGAATTATGCATTTTAAAATATTTCCCTGTCGTCTACATAAACTGTAAATGCTCTGCTTGGATCTGAATTCTTCATTAATTCAACTCCGCAGGTCCATCTTTTAACCGTATTTCTGATTAATGACACCAGAAAGGTGGTTTTGAGTGCTGGGCCTTTAAATGCAAATGAGCCACTTCAGGCCCCGCCCCCTCCAGGAGCCAAGGAGCTGGTAGCAAGTAGTGACGGAAAAATGTAGTACAGCCAACTTTGATGGTATTAAAGTGGTGGAAGCACCAGATTGAATCTAATCTAGGGTGCAGAAAAAGGTTATTTAATGTGGTCACATGGAAAAACATTTCTCTATTTTTTTCCATTCATTATCTCAATAATAATCCAATTTCCAAATGTAAGATATTGGTATACAGAACTAATCAGATCTAAACATCTGAAACAATACTTAAGTGTTTCCCATAGTTCCATAAAAACCCAGTCAGATTAAGCTATAAACTGCAGAAACGGTTCCTGAACATACCTTTACGATTTCCACAGTCAGGAAGTTGTGAGTGTTTTTACATTATGACTTTAACATTCGGATAAAAGTAACTGTAAGTGGATGGAGACTGGATGACACAACCAGTTTTTGGCACAGCGTTGATATTGGCAAAGAAAAACAGTGTAGGTGTTGTGGATCCGAGTGTGGTCCCTGATGGATTACACAGGAACGTAGCTGGAAAAAGTTGTAAACGCTACAAAGTGAATACAGTGTTTTGTTCATTCTCAACAAGATAAAACAATCCATAAAGTCTAATGTTTGGTCATGTGGTTGGCTCTAGTTGACAAATGTATGTAAACTATAATGAAACACATGAGTAAACTCTGGTATTTGAACAAATGAAAGTCCACCCCTGAACGTACTACACATACATAATCCTGCTATCATCTAAAAGATGATAAAAACAACAAGAAATGACTACATCAACTGCAGGTCAAATATTTTCATTTGGTATTTGTGATGGGTGGGAGGGCTGTTCACTCCAAACATGCTTGGTGAATATGAATAGCTGTAGATAAAGTTTTGTTGTGTACTCCTTGAACTCAGTTATTTCATCAGTGACAGTTCAGAACAGACCCCTTTGAGCTTTTCTAACTGAATTAGTCTCTGAGACAAAGATTGTAGGGTTACATGGGGTTAAAAAGGGTAGCAAGAGGTCAGTGTGTTAGCTTGTTTATGGTTTGTTGATGTGAGCTGCCTGACACCCAACCGTGCACACATGCCCTTAAACACTCACATGCATCCTCAACATATGGCACAGTTCATTCATCAAGTCCAAACAGGCCAGCTGTAAAAGCTGTGTTGGTGGTACAGGCTCTGGTCCTGTATAAACACACACCTCAGAGTCGTCCTCTGATCTGGAGCCATGTGATGCACTGAGCCTTACCTCCTTCACATTAGATGGCATTCACATATGAGCTGCAGCGTTATCAAATTTAACCCTTAAGTTTGTTCAGACAATTTTGATATCAAGATTTCAGAAAGCTGTATTTTGGAAGTGCTTAGAGATAAAGGCATATTGTAAATAAGAAAAATTTTATGATGGGCATAAGTGTACTCATCTAATTTACATATTGTGATGTCACAGGGTGGCGGCCATATTGGATTGTATAACTTTTGGTAAAATTGAACTTGTGTCCCAAAAATATTTGGACACATCATAATTTTAGCTTGTAAAATGTCCTGGTCTTAATGATTTGAGATATAATGGTTTACACTGCTATGCTCCACTGGATATTTTTGGGATAGCCAACTCAACTGCCATCAGTGTGTATGATTTAGTGGGATCAGGAAAGTTTAATTGTAGAAAGTGAGTATAATATTCATATTTCTATTTTTATTGGTGTATTGCAAATCACTGTTTTCTTTAAGTTACAGTCATTTCTATCACGAGAAGCTCAGAATGGACTCCCTCTTCTGTTTTCCATCTTATAGCAGGTGATCCAGCTTTAAGGTGCATAACTGCTTCCTATGTTTGAGTTTGGATCAGAATCACTATACACTTAACTAAAAAACCATAACCTGTAGTGGGGAACCTTACTGTTTTTTTGTAGTCACTGTAGGTGAGGGTGAGTCAAAGCAGAGCTAAAATGAATAATTTTAGCTAAATCAGGTATTTGGTACCTATTTCATTGAGAAATAACATTTCCAACGCTGTTTGTTAGCTTATGGGATTTGTAAATTTGCAGGCAGTTGCTATTTGACTTCTTACACTGTTGTTAAAGTTACTGATAGCCAAAACATCCACACAGATGAAAGCAGAAGTAGCTGGCAATATGGCAGTCAGTCTTGTTTTCCATTCAGTGTGATAGTAAGACTACATAAACTCTTCATTAATACTTTTTAGATCTTGTAAAAATGACGGCATGCCACTTTTGCAGACAAAGAGCTAGGTGAGCTTATTTTGGCAGGTTCATCCTGGACTCCATGCCTGTTCAAAGCTAATAGTGTTGGAAGGCGTCCCCTAGCTTAGCGCTGAAAGCTTGGCCCTCAGGACAGGTTTCAGCTCTACCTCCTTAGTTAAGTGCTGATAAGGAGCCTGCTGGCTGCTGCACACTTACCAAAGAACAAAACAATACCAAGAAAAGCCTTTCGAGGGGGAGCTCTGGAGTCTTATCATTATCCACTAACACTCCAAATGTTTTGGGTGATTTATCTGCTGATGCTTAGACTAAATCATCCGAAGATGGCTTTTGTTTTGCCTTTTTTTTTTTTTTGAGAGGATGTAGGACATACTGCCCACGCTTTTATTCCTCAATTATGATAGTGAGCAATCTCTTAGACCTCTCATGCTGCAATTTGCAAAAGCATGGTCAGCATCAAATGTCAAAACATTTAAGAAGCTGCAGGTATGCATTACACACATTTTTCCTGTACTTCTTCCATTCTGGCATCTGCATGGCTGATTAGAACAATGTATGAGTAATGGGAGAGCTACGTGCAGCCTACACACAGCACAGATTTTTTGGAAAGATAGATGAGCCTAGCAGATACAGGCCCCAAGACGCAACACGATCAAGAACTACTCCAGAAACCGCCTCAACACCTGATAGATTTAGTCTGACGTTTACTGTGTGTCTTTGCATGATCGAGGAAGTGCCGTTATAAAAAACAGGCCCATCTGTGATTTATCGCCCGATCTGTGTGTGTTTTTATCTTCTGTCTGAATCTCAGTGGAAAGAGGGGAAAAAAAAAGTTTATCGTCTCTTTCCATTAGCTACATAAAAGATGGATCTGTTAACACTAAACTACAAGGCCCACATCCGCCTGTCATCACGCACAGACTGTGTTGAATTGGGGATGGGAATTTGCAGCGCATGTAATTAGTAATTTTGTGCTGCTGCCCGTGCACGTACCTTCATATGTCTGTGCCACTGTGTCTGAGTCTGTGCATCCATCTAAGGTTTCAAGGGAAAATGAGAGGTTACCATGCATGTGTGTGGATTTGTATTTATGGGCTTTTAATAAGTGCATGTATGTGTGTGTACATGCATGTTACAGAGAAAAAGACAGCGAAAGTGAGACGGGGAGTATAATTGATAATTGTAGCATAATGATAATAATGCCATATGCTATTCCCTTGGCTGGTTTTAGCTTTTCTAAGTGCTGCAGAAAGCTGGGATCCATTAAGAGAGACATTTTTCCACCAGCCGTGCATGTAGAGACGGGGCTCTCCTCCAGCATGCTTCATCTCTGTCTGTCTGTCTTTAAGTCCACAAATGCTCATTTCATCTCATAGAAAAAAATCTTTGTGGATATTATTGATGATGCAAAGGGGAATGGTAAAAACTTTTTGGAGCAAAATCTTAAAAAATTTCTGGGTAAAGAGAAAAAAGACTAAAGAAATCAAGCTCAAAATGAACAATTACATAGTACAGGGTTCCAGCGGGTAGTCTTGAATTTACAAATCTGCATTTAATACATTAAAAAAATCTTTAAAAAATATAAAATTTAATATGGTAGATCTTCAGTTCTGTTGCCATAACCTTTTTGGCTTGTGTTGTTTGACTGTGTCTGTTAAATGTCCAAGCTGCAAAAAAGTAACATTATTCTTCTCAGTTCCATCAGTTCCAACCTGGCAATTTATATTGAAATTAGGAAACAGTTATCGATGACTTTGCAGCCCCTGGTGAGAAATGATTTGGAATGGTGGGAGTCGAAGCATTGGAGTATATAAACTAATTTCCCTAAATTCTAGGAGCCAAAATTTTTGCCAGTATTGCCATGAAATAGGCTGTGAAAAGTAGTCTTAAAAAGGTATTCAAAAGTCTTCAATTTAACTTGTCAGAACCCTGATATTAGCAAGTCCAATTATGATAGCTTGTGCTCCAAACAGAAGTTAAAACAGCAATTAAACACTTGAAGAAAAACGTGGACTCATAAAAAGGAGTAAGACAAATACAGAGAACAAACTGTCATCTGTAAGTCGTTGTTGCACTCAGTTGTTCATTAAACACAAAATTGGAAAGATGGCTAAAGATTGAATGAAGAACAAAGCTTCAGTCTATACACGTTCCATAAAGAGCTGTAAGGAAAGCCAAGAGTAAAGCTTAACACCTGAGATGAAGGACTGATTAATAAGTCAGGGCTTAAGTGGTTCCATAAAGGTTTAAGTGGTCAAGGTTGTTGTCTGTGCAGCAGAAAGTCACAGGTCAAACCACTGCTGTCACAAAACCAGGGTCAGGCCAACGTTAAGCTTCTACAAAATCCTAAGTCACGTGGTACTGTTAACATAATTATTATTATTATTTTGTCATTAGTGCCCTAATGGTATTCTATTGAAGCTAAAATTGCGGTTCAGTAGGTATATTTCCATTTAGAAGGTTTCAGTGTGTGTTAAAAAAATGAGTTTCAACAGTGAACATAAAAAAAATTGTATAAAACCTCAGAAAAGTTGCCACTTTATTAAAAAGCAAACGTAAGTGCAATGAATAAAGATATAGCAAGTAATTCAGTGCATGTGTGGATTGATGTGACTGTAATGTCCACTGAATTAATACAAAAGACCAAATGTAGATCGAAACTGTAATGATAAACTGTCAGGTACGAAGAAGGGTAGAAACACATGTTAAACAAAGGTTTTGACAAACTGTATAAGAGTTTGAAACTATGTTGTATATTCCAACCCAGGGCTTCAGTTCAGGAGGTTAAAGCTGAAGCTGCCTCAGTATATCCAACAGGCAAAGGTGAGGATTATGGAGCAACAACTTTTAATAGTAACACTAGTGGATGAAACCTTTAGAATATGGCTATTTCTCTTGTAGAATATCTGAAAATTCAGTTGCCTTATTTTATAAAGCTAACATTAGCTAGTTAGCACTCTCCTTTGTTTTGTTTGGCAGCATTATTGGCCCATCAAGTACACATCTTTAATTTGTACACTTCCAATGCAGTGGTGTAAGAAGGAGACCCCAACATACAAGTAAACACACCCAAAGTGGAGTTGTAGCAGAGATCTCACTATGTTCCCTGATTGAAAAGCATATCTGAGTTTATCGTCTTTCCAGAGGTGATCTAAATATTTGTGGCTTGATCAGGATGGAGCATTGACAGGTCTCTGTACTGCAGTTCTGTGCCATGTCCGGTGTTTTGCCTTCCACGTCTCCACACCAGTCACACCACCAAAAACTCAGAATTGGAACCAAGTGGAAATTTCTCTTTACCGTTGCCAGTGTGATACATAAAACCATTTTCTCCATAAAAGAAACTGTTTTCTTAAAGCAAAGTAGTCTTCCATATTGTAACACATGCAGCTTTTGCACAAATATAGAAGTCTACAACTTAACAAAAGGTTGAAGTTAATGACTCTGTTCAGGAAACAATCATTATTAACATTTCCTGAAAGTGTGACTCAGCATCCAATGCAAACTTTGCATCTTTTCCAGAGGGTTTTGTGCACATTTCTGACCAACAAAGAGCTGAGGATTGAAATATAGACATTTTGTGTTCGGTTCACTGATACAAACCAGCTCGTCATTTTGTGATTCTGTCATTACACAGATGAGGGTTGTGGAAAAAATTATTAGACCATCAAAAGTAAGCAAAAACAATGGTTATGCAATCAAGTTCTAACTCCTGTGTGTATCATGTGACTAAAACAGACCATGATATCATGAATTGCGTACAGATAACACGCCACTTTTAATTGGTGTGTTATCTGTTCGCAGTATAAGCCGTGTCAAATACCATGCGATTAGCAAATTAGTTAGCAGTAAGGTTTAGGGTCAACAGTTATGCATATGTAAACCAGAGATCTTGGCATACATTGATATGCAGTCAAATGATGGTGAATAACACGTGAAAGGATGAAAATGCGTATGTATAGCACACCAAGTGTCATAAGAACTGGTGTGACATGCAACACGATTTAATGAGATCAGTCTCAACAGACAGAAAAGAGGGAATGCCTAAAAGCACTGTTTTTGTCAGTACAATGCCATTGATAGAAGATAGATGGATAGATGGAAGAACTGAAGTGATTTTGGTTATCTAGAAAACATGGAAAATGGATAGATATCAGCTCTGAAATTAAACTACTATGAGCTATTATTGTTACATTTGTCCAAACAAATGTACCTTTAGTTGTACCAGGCATTAAAATGAACAAGAAATTGAAGAAAAATGGGGTGGTCTAATAATTTTTTCCACGACTGTATAAACTGTGGGTTTATTAAGAGTGCAGCTCTAGGTCATGATGATTCATGAAGCCTAATTTCAGCATCTGTATCTCCTCAAGCCACACATCAGACATGATAACCCTGTAGCTGGTGACTTCACTCAGCCTCTAGTTCTATAGAAGAAGATAACCACTGTCTTTCTGCACATGTTTTGAAGAATAGCCCCTGTCCTGTACCTGAGACTGAAATAGTTCTCATCAGCCTCCTCTTTTCCTCTACTTAGTGTAATTGCTCTGAAAAGTCAACCCATTTTCCTGTGTTCTTTATTTCTTTTCCATACTTCTTACATGACCAGATATCTTGGGGGCTTTCTGGCTGAAGCTCCTTCACTGAATTCTATTGGACACTAGTAATCTTCCTGATCCAGGAATTATGTTTTCCATTGTTGCATATATTTATTAAATATCAACCCTAACAGTACAGGGAAAGACGTGATTGCAGTAGCTAGTCAAAAATCCCAGCGTCACTTCATTTTCATTTTATTGTGTGTTTGGAAGGCTGTACAATTAATCGAACTGTGGTATCAGTCAGATCAAGGATGAGTTGTGATATATTTAGTGAAACGGAACAGAGACAGATACTATTTAAGATATTTATCTAAAAATCACTATATTTTGTATGTACCAAGAACTTGTATTATTAGGTCTTATATTTGTCTCATGCTGCTTGAAGCCCATCATGGACATTCATGTGTGGATTGCCATGTGCTGCCAGATCAACCCCACCCTCCACCCCACACACACTAGGTTTTTGCAAAGAACCACGATTGCTAAACTGGACTTGGCAACCACAGTGAGAACACTTTGTCTACATAGTTGGACACTACACTCGCAGGTAGGCAGCCTGTCGAAAGAATAAAGCAGAACCAGAGAGGTAAAATCCATTGGTTGTGGTAGTGAAAGGACTGTGGTTATTCAGAGTAATGTTTTTACCTGGCTCTGGGCTCACCGTGCTGAATCTGGGTCAAAACAGACATTGCAGTATTTTACTTCATAAAAGGAACTTTTTGCTCACAATGCCAGTGTGTTTTTGGGACTGAAATCTGTAGGCAGGTGGGCTGCTTTACTCTGCTTCTTCAGTGAAAAGTTTAAATGAAAACACACATGTTCACGCATAATAAATCCACACACATGCACATACACACTCACAGACAGTTTACAGACCAGCTGCATGTCTTTACATGATTGTCATCATACATATGTCAAAACCAGAGTATGGGCATATGTGCATGTACTTGACTCTTTACTGTTGGTTTTTAGGCCTGGAAATATCCACCAAAAATGTACTGAATCTGGTCCAGATCAGGTAGTGTTGATCTCACACTGTTTTGTTGATTGCCAAATCCAACCCTGTCACCAGAATAAATGGCGGGGATTTAGTATTTTTAATTCCACAATGCTCTTCCTTATTTGCACATGTTCCACCAAAACAACTTCTCTCTTGAAACTATTTTGCAAATTCATTGTTGGAGCATTCAGCGAACACTGTTTCTCAAAAACTAGCCAAAAAAGAAAAAAACTAAAGGATTACTCCTAATGTAGAATGATAGCAGAAAGTACCAGACCTTTCTGCTACATCTAGGTTTGGAGATGTGAAGCTAGAACTGAACATCAACTGACCAATAAATCTATCCAAGAGCTGCTTTAAACTTCTGAACTGTTATTTTCCCATCAAAGTTAGTTTCCAATTTCCCATTTCCACTATTACGGCTGATTTAATTTACAAAACATACGGTATTATTGGTCTACCTCTAGTTTAATCCTTTTATAGTCCTTTCTGTGTTTTGAGGGAAGTTAACAATGCCATATTCAAGCATTTCTTTCAGAACAGAATGATTCAATATTTAATGTTTAGGATTGTGCACTGGCAGTACTTGGTTTGACATGGGCTCGGAAAAGTGAACTAATTGTAGTTTAACACCATTCACAATATGTTTAATTATACAGGGTGTCCATAAAGTCTCTTTACAATTTAATACATTTAATACAAAAACAAATGAAGAGACAAATCTGTGGAAATGTTTACAAAATGCAAAGTTCATTTTAACTTTTTTTTTTTTTTGCCTCATTGAATGCATTTTTGCCTATTAACAGTGTGAAGCACATCCAGACAGTACTGGATTTGTTTCCATATTTCCTGTATCATAACCTCATCAATGGTGTCAATGACATCAGTTACCTTTTGCTTCAGGTCATTGATGTCCTGTATCTTTGTTTAATACATGATATCTTTAACATAACCCCATAGAAATAAATCCAGGGCAGTGACATCTGGTGAAGGAGGTGTCCAGGGAATTGGGCCATCCCTTCCAATCCACCAGTGTGGACATGTTTGATTTAGGAACCCACCAACAGGCAGAATCCAATGTGGGGGTGCACTATCTACTTGGAAAATGATGGTTGGTTGAAGGTCATCCAGTTGTGGTGACACATATTAGGTCTAAATATCAAGGTCAATAATATACAGTAATTGATCTCTCGTTTAGAAAAAATGGACCAATGATTTGATTGTACATGATCCCGCAATGTGATTTAAAAACTTTACAAACTGTTAAGTACATAGAACAAACCTGATTAACATATCTCATCAATTGATTTTATAATTAATGTTTAAAATTGTAAAGAGAGTTTGCGGACATCCTGCATTTTAAGTAAACTATTCTCCTTTCCTAACTGTTAACTCTTTAAAACCTGACGTGCCATCGCTGACGCACCCTGTGCATATGCAGTTTGGATGGCTGTAACTATTTCACTGTTTGTGCAATTGGGAAAAGTTCCAGCAATTTCTGAAACCTGAGATGATGTGCTTTATAGACTTTATTGGTTCATTATGGTAATTTCACCCACGCCTGTACTAGAAACTTGAGAAGGAACAGTTTTAGCAGAATTATAAGATGCAGTAAAGTGTAAATGATTGCCCTTTTTTCCAGGGCACTTTTTCCCCAAAGATCTTTCAAAATCTAGCAAATGGACTCAGCATATTTTCTAACATTTTTATAGTCAAAATAAGAATAAAAGTCCAGGCAGACTCATTAGGCTTAAGGTTTAAAGGGTTAACCAAAATACTATTATTGCCTAAACCTAAAAGGGTCTGGGAGTAGGGATTTGAACTTCAGTCTCAGGATTTAAAAGATAAGATAAGATTAAATATGACATTTTATTCTGACAACTGGACTAACCAAGCCTCATAAACAAGTACTCACATTTCAATGGCCAGTGTAGATGAAAGTGTATCTGCTCTTTGTCACTATTTCCCTAAAAGTGTGCTGAACAGTGCAGCAATCTGATAGTTTCCATTGTCCATCTTTGCCATAATTGTAATCAAATCTACCTCCAGTCTAGTGTTGAATAGTCTAACAAAACACTTGTCATTCACACTTCATACGGCCCTCTTGAAAACATGACTTTCTTTCCAGAGCCTTGCCAGACCACAGCGAATCAAACAAATATCAAGCTCGGTCTGTGCGGCCTCCGATTCATTCCAGTGGGTCAACGCTATTTTTCCCATTTCTCCCATTTCACTGCCCCTCCATCATCTACTTCTCCAGAGCCGCAGACCTCCCCGGCAGACTGTCAGGCACAGGGACGTCATTGGTGTCAGACTGTGACGCATTACAGCCAGAATATGTGGTATTGTTTTTCAAAACATTGTCTATTAGATTAAATGAGGCTTGTGTAAGCTGCTTATGTTTGGCTCATGAAGAATGGAGATATACTTGTAGAGATTCTTAGCGTGCTTGAAACACACAAGCTTGATGTTAATGTCTCTGAGCCTGGATTTGTGAAGAGCAAATAGTGTGAAATGGAGCAAGTGGAAACCTGTGGAATGGAACAATGATTACAACAAGATGACTTTCACAAAGCTCCACAGGTGACCCCATACTACAATGTCAAACTTATACAGCAGAAATAAACATATTAACCCTTCAGATGCCCAAGTTTTTTCCATAAATATTCAATTTTGATATCAAGATTTCAAAAAGCTGTAGCTTGGAAGTGGTTAGAGATAAAGGCGTACTGAGGTGTAATGAGAAAAATATTGGGTATGTGTGGTGTGTGGTTTAGCATGAGCAAGACAACTTTCACCATTTGCTGTTCCCCTGTGCTATCATTTTATCCAAAGATGGATATATGAGACTTCCAGAAAATGGCGAAGCTTTAGAACCGTATTCCGCAAACCACTGGGTGATGTCAAGGTTGCTGTCCACTTCTTATATACAGTCGATGACAGACAGCTGCAAATTATGGCAGGAACTGAACATCATGCACTTCCTGAATGCTGGGAAATGATGTCTAATACAAGTAAAACATGTGTTTACAGACTGCTACATGGGCTATTTACTTTGACTCATGGAGCAGAAACAGCTGAAGATATAGTAGTCAATACTCACCAGCAGCTGACGATGGACTAAGGTTAAATATGGAGCAATGTGGAAGGATTAGAACATGTACAAAGGGAAGCCTCTTTTGCTCTTCAAATATCCCAACAAAATATTCAGTAACAGGTAAAATATTGGTAAAATTGCATGTACTTCTGTTAAGATGTTTCATGTTGTTCATATTAGTTCAAGGTTCTTCGTATTTTTTGTGAAATGATAGTTTGTAAATGTGAACATGTTTATATAATTGTACTTTTATCACTAAAACAAAAACGAAAGATTTGAGTTGTCATGATTCATAGGTTATTATAATCGTATTTGGGATTAATCTATCCCCTTGTTTGTCACTCCTTGATTGTTAATATCGTCAGTGTAAATATTGCATTTCACAAATTCATCCCATGGGCCAGATTGTCCCTTTTGGCGGGCCAGTTTTGACCCATGGGCTTTATTTTATTTTTTTTATACCAGGTAAGCTAGTTGAGAACTGAATCTCATTTTCAGTACCATTCACTCTCACTTTTTCACCTATGGGAAATGTAGATTAACCAGTTAACCTACTAGTGCATGTCTTTGGATGGTGGGAGGAAGACAGAGTACCCAGAGAAAACCCACGCAAATACAGAGAGAACATGCAAATCCACACAGAAAAGTTCCTGGTGTTGGAATCAAACTCGGGACATTCTTGGTGCGAGGCGACAGTGCTAACCACTGCACTACTGTGTGCTGTATGTTTGACATATACTTTAGACAGGGAATAAAAGAGTCTTGCATCAAGAGATAAGACTCATTTATTCTTCAAAGATCCCAATTGTCCCTCAACAGAGAAGTGAAGAGAGGCAGAAGAGAATAAAAGGCCAGAGAAGAAAGGCTGAAGTCAATGCCTGCAGTTTCAGCAGAGGAGACGATTGAGACGAGTGCCCTCTGCAACAAATGAAAGCAAGGTGCATGTCTTTGATCCACTCCCCACGGCGGGACCGGCTCGTGATAAGACGATAAGAAAAGACTGTTTCCTGTCTGTGCAGCAGCCACTTCCCGACATCTCACCCTTAATCATTTCCTTGGCCTCAGTGAGTCTATGTCTCCCTTCTGTTCAGCCTCTTGGCCTCGTCGGTCCACTCACCCGGGTTCGCGGGAATCGCTGGGATGGGAGGGATCGATGAGACAGAGGGAAGGAGTAGACCGGCTGCCTCAAAGCCCTGATAAGACTGAGACCAGACAGGAACGTCCTCAGGCAGACAACAGGTTCAGCTGCTCTCCATCTGCACTGGGATGTGGGCCACTACTTTTACTGGATATAGCACCTCATAAATCTGTGACGCATTAATCAGGTCACCAACACAATGCACATTAGCTCTCGTCTCAACTTCAGGAATTACTGGTTTGGAGCCAGTTTGTATTTATAATTATGTGGAGCAGGGACCACTTTTAGCCCAATATGATGTCAAATGGGCTGGACCAGTAAAACAATAATATAATAACCTTTAACTAATGGCAACTCCAAACTTTTCTCTGTTTTAGATTGAAAAAAGTAAAATTGCATCGTGAAAATATTTACAGTTTATCATTTGCACATGTGCATATGATTTTAAACGTTCTACCTCTAAATTTCTAAAATATTTTTCATGCTCTGACTATAATCATTTTCTACCACAATTAACCATCTACTTTCTTCACATCTCACTCAGGAAGAAAAATTTCCCATTAAACTTTAAGGAAATATTGATGTTTATATCTCAAATCAGCATGAACAGGACATTTTACAGCTGTAGACATGATGCATCCCAATATTGTTGCCCATATAGTTTATAAACATTTGTATCCCAGACCCCTGTTAGAAAAGAAACATCTGAATTCAATGCGTCCAAATTCTTTTGTCCATATAATGTATTTCAGACGGTCATGGTGATAAAGACAATGGAATCAACATGACTGCGTATTTTCCTGCCTCTGTGTATGTTTGGGTCCAGAAGGAAGAAATGCATTCGTTTCGGAATCAGTTCCCCTGATCCTCCTCAAATGGAATCACTTCGACAGAAATATCCTTAACCATTTGTCTATTAACATCAAATATGCTTTTTTGTGGCCTTTCGGAGCATGTTCCTTGTGAAATATTTTGACTGAGCTGTCTTGTCTGTGCGTTCAAGCTTCCTTTGTCCCTTAGAAAAGAATAAAAATGAGGTTGAGCTTCCTACTGTCACAGGACTGTTTAGCAGCGTACAGATTACCGACATGTTTTTATAAGACTACGTGAAAGAGAATTGGTTTCGCAACTGTCTTCCAGGTCATTCAGTCTGCCTTTAATGGTCCAGTTGAACTCTATCTCACTGTGTCTAATTGGGCAATATTTGTCTTCAGTCGTTACTTAACAGCAGCCTGTTCGTTCTCTCAGTTCGCTCTGTTCACCCCTGCCCTTCTCTCTGAAATGGATACCGAATATTTTCCAGAACCAGGGGCCTACTTTCCGACCTCTAAACGTCTTGCAGGACCCCGAGGCCTCCTCATTTATTCCCCATTTGCCGGTATTTCACACACAGATCAACTCGCTCACATGCAAACCGTCTTAACCTAAGACCTCAGAGGAAAAGTACTGTGAGCATAAATCAAAGTTTTAAAAATACTGAGACAATAGTGAAATGCAGTGCTTGATGAACAGCGAGGGAAAAAGGATGTAAGACGGCATTTTGGTGGAGGTGGGGTTTGTTGTACGTGGGGAAGGGGATACAGGAAGAACAGGGAGAAAGAATTTAAAGAAGCAATTTTTATTTAAAATGTAATCAAAGTTTAGCTCTAACTAGCAATTGGGTTTAATGACAAAAGAATTGAACAAAGCAATAAGACGACAGTGAAAACCAACATTTAATGAAATTATCAAGTCTTTGCAGCATAAATTCTAGTTTTTAGAGAAAGTATTCTTATTGTGAAGGGTACTTTAGAGCAGTTATACAAATATGTCTGGGTTGGGAAAAAGCTAAAAATAAGCTGAGTTAACAATTCTTCTCCACAGAGAAGCTAAAAAGTGAATGAAATTTAGAGGAAGAAGACGTAATGAATCTAAAATGTTTAAATTTTATACTTTTAAGAATACTTAATTCTACCTGCCTTCTCTTGCACTTGTGTGTTGCATGTTGCTGCTGTCAACTGTGAAATTTTCCCATGGTGGAATCAGTAAAGTCTAATCTCAGCTTATTTTATAAAGTATGAACATTTTACACATGTAAGTAAAATGCATAACATAAACCCTGTCGTCATTTAGGTCCATGTTCCACATTAAACCCATTATGATCCCAAGTGGGCTGAACCAGTAAATCAATAACATAATAACCTGTAAATAAAAAGTCAAAATGTTCTGTTTTTGTGCAAAAAAAAGTGTCATTTTTCAATCTTATGTCTCAGTTTATCATTTACACAGGTGCATTACAATTTACAGGCAGAACATTGGTAAAATTGCACTTGAAACATCAGGTTGTTTTTGCTTTGCTTTGGTTTGTCACACTTTTTAATTAGGATAGTTTGTAGATTCAAATGGTTTTATTATGTAATTTTACCATTTTCACACTAAAATAGAGAGAAGCATTTGTAGTTGTCATTATTTTTAGATTATGTTATTATATTGACCTGACGCACTTAAAGATCAGATTGTTCTGTATGTGGAACCTGAACTAATATATTTGACCTCTTTGATTGTTAATATCTTCAGTGTAATTTTTCCACTTTGAAAATTAATCCCACGGGCCAGATTGGACACTTTTGGGGGCTGGTTTTGGCCCACAGGCCGCATGTTTGAGACCCCTGCTATAGGAAGTCTACAGACATTAATTATAAAGAGGCGAAAATTGGTAACAAGTAGTTTGTCTTAAAATGAATTCCAAACCAACACCACAGCCATTATCATAACTATTAAAAATGTACATATAGGGAAGAATAAAAGTACTTTTGATGTGGTCGGTCGATGAGTCTAAGCTGATCTGTCATTATCTATAGATAACCCCCAGCCCCTCTGGGTTCTCTGTATCATGTATCTATAGAGAAGTGTTGATAGATGACCAGGTAGGACTGAAACTCCAGACACTGAGAGGTCAGCTGAGTTCAGTCACTGGTTCATCTTCTACAGCTCAGACAGACTCAAAGGAGGCAAAATGTGGCCCAAATATGTGCAACCCGTCACAAATAACTATTTCACGGAGGTTTTGCCAAAACCCATATCATATCCAGAGCTGAACCATTAAACGGAGCGCATAGTTTTTGAGGTCCGATCCCTGTTGACTGCTTCCCTTAAACTCTCCAACCATTGTCCCGTCTGTGGTCACTTCAGCAGCTTTGCCAATGATAGAACTTGACAAATTGATCATCCTCTTTAAAAAGGTTTTTGATCTTGGTCACGATCAGTAGTCTTCCCAAGGAGGTTTAATGACTTACAAGGCTTACAGGTCAAAATAGTTTCCGTCTTAGATTTAGGGAAAAACAATAGTCAGCTTCCTCATCCGTCACATTGGATTCCTGTGTTGATTTGAGTCTAGTCTGGAAACCAATGTGGTCCATGTATGCTCTACATCAGGGGCTTATGGGCTAAAACCAGCCCACCAAAGGGTCCAATCTGGCCTGTGGGATGACTGAAGATTACACTGAAGATATTAACAGTCAAAGGTGTCAGTCGTTTTAGTTCAGGGGCCATATTCAGCCCAATTTAGTTTCAAGTGGATCAGACTAGTAAAATACTATCATAATAACCTATAAATAAGGACATCTCCAAATTCTTCTCTTTGATTTAGTGTAAAAAAAATAACATGAAATGTTTACATTTACAAACTATCCTTTCACACAAAATGTGAATAACCTAAACAAATATGAATAACTTAATATGTCTTAAGAGAAGAAAGAGCAGTTTTAAAAAGTTTCTGCCTGTTACTAAATGTTTTTGCCTTTGCAGATCCATTGAGATCCGTAAGTTGTAACATACATGTGTAAATCATAAGATGAGGCTTCAGGATATAGTTGAAATTGCATTTTTTTTTTTTTTTTTTAATTTGAAGTTGTTTGTGGTTGTTGGCATTTTAAAAGCATACTATATAGGTGGAAACATTTTTGTTGTGTAATTTTACTTTTTTCACTGTTCTCAATTGACTGATCTTGCCTAGTTGAGATGAAGTGGGGCTGAATGCGTCCAGAGTTTGACAACCATGCTCTACATGATGATGCCTTCTTTTATTAAACACCCAAATGGCTCAGACTTTTATTGGTACTTTATTTTAAACTGTCTGTATGGTTGTTATGGAGCATTCACACACTATGCTATATCCCTACAGTAACTCCTTTTTTGTGTTTTTGTGGCCACTCTAAAAAGACTCCTGAATGTTCAAGGTCTCCTGTCTAGGTCTGAACGTCTGAAAACAGAACCCAGAGGAGCTGCTCAAGGCTCCTCTCTTTTCAGACTACTTGAGTTACAGCATGTTGAAAGGTTAGCATTGACCACCAGAATCCTGTCTACTGAAGCTTGAAGTTGTAATTAAACCTCCATGATAGCAAAGGGGCAGAGTAAAACTAAACTTTTGTCTATAGAATAGAATTTCATTCATAAACACAAGGCTAAAAATTAGTCAAAATTAGAGAAGAGAAGCCAAAGAAGACATGCTATAACACTGCAAATTTTATATAGAGAAGCTACAAACAAGCTAAGAATGCTGCAGATTTTCAGAGACACTACAATGAAACTAGCCACTTTTAATTGGCCTGTTATCTGTACACATTATAAGCTCTCCTTGTGTATGTTCGCGCTGCGTAAAGTAACATGCGATCAGCACGCTTAGGGGTTAACGCTTAGGGTTAAGCTTTGGGTTAGCGGTTATGGATATGTAAACCGGAGATCTAGGCGTACACTGATAGGCGATCAAATATTGTCGAATAACACGTGGAAGGATGAAAATGTGTACGTATAGCATGTCAAATGCCATAAGAACTGGCGTGACATACAACGCGATTTCATGAGATCAGTCTGAAAATCTTGAATAGAATAGATCTTCGTCATTGTCACAGGAACAATGAAAATCAGTTTATACTGGTAGGCCTATAATTTTGTATTTCATTTGTCTTGGTAACAAAATGTCATGAGACAAAATATTAGGCTGTGCTCTTATTGAGTAACTGAATTTATTTATTTGGGTCCAAAATTTGGCCAAAATATGACATAAGTTATTATGCTATGAGGCTAATGATATGTGGATCCTACTATAACTGGATAACTGGCTGCTTACAAATCTGTGTTTTTGCACAAATTCAGACAGTTTTGCTGTCTGTCTGGTAAAGAACAGGCCTAAATCTGTCTTTTGTGTGTTATAAATAACTGAGTTTTGGACTTGGCTTCTTCTGTTGTCAGCATGTTATCGTCCGCTGTCTGAATAACAGTCTGCTTTTCACCGTCTGAGTTGCCTTTGCCTGTTGCTATGTCATTTATTGCTGTTTGCAGACTTGTCTCAGTCCTGATTTTCCTACCTTCCAGCGTCTTTCAGTAGAGGTCAGTGTATGCAGTCCGGTCTGGTTTGGAGACTCACAGCAGTTGTCCCACTTGGCCTCAGGCTAAAGCTGTCGCGGTCAGGATAACTGGACTGTGCTCAGGCCAAAACCAGCGACTCCAGTTCGACAAAGAATTAGAGAATGAAAATGAGGTGACTGAGGCCAGTGGAAACAAGTGTGTGTGTGTGTGAGTGTGTGATTTGTGTATGCTTGTGCATGTTTTTATGGCCTAATCCCACTGCTTTTCTCCTGACACGCATTCTTACACAAGCATACTCTGGAGTGTGTTCTTGAAAACATTTTTGGGGGAATTTGCAGTTGTAACACTCACCATTAATTTATTTGAGCCAAAACTTGGGAAATTCCTCTAATAATCTAAAATCTGGCACATTTTTACAAACTTCCTCTCCCACCACTGACTTTAAAAGAGTGATATTTTGCTTCTTTTTAAATGGAATTATGCATTTTCAAACATTTCCCTGTGGTCTCCATAAACTGTAAATGCTCTGCTTGGGTCTGAATTCTTCATTAATTCAACTCCACAGGTCCATCTTCAACCCTATTTCTGAATAATGACATCAGAAAGGTGGTTTTGAGCACCGGCCCTTTAAATACAAATGAGCGACTTCACACCTCCTCCAGGTTGTTAACTGTCCTTGTCTATCCTGTTCAGCCACCAACAACTGAACATTTTAGGTAATTGGCTGGAAGTTTGGACATATTTTCAGTTTTTACTGCAATCGCTGCTGCTGACAAACAGTTATGTCATACTTGGATAGATGTTCCTTGGAAGTCTTGACCTTATATGTGCAAATGTCATCACATAACTAGTTATAAAACCTAACAAATGAAGCCGGAATGGAAATAGGTTGTAGAAATCGACTTGATTTTTTGCCAAAATTAATATAAATATAGCTTTGCAGCACTTGGAGGGTTCAAATTCAAAATTTATGAACTATTAGGGTCCAAATACACAAATAAATGAATGAAAGATGAATAAAAATGGGCTGAGCGAAATATGACCCCTGTAAAGAAACATGCCAAAACACACATTTTACAGACAGAATCTAAAAATAAGGTAAACATTAGATATAGATTTGAGAGAATCTACAGACCAGCTGCAGGTAAGAATGCTTCAGATTTTCAATGACACCACAATGAAGCAAAAAAAATGCTCAAAATTTTAGAGTAGCTAAAAACGCTGCAACTTTTACAAAGAGAAGCTAATATCAAGCTAAATACTTTGGAGAAGCTACATGCATCAAAAACTTTTAAAGAGAGAAGCTTAAAACAAGCTAAAAATACTGCTGATTTTATATACAGAAGCTAAAAACAAGCTTAAAACTTTAGAGAACCTACAAAAACAAAGATGCTACAAATTTTCCCGACAGAAATTTAATGCAATAGAAACTGCAAATGTCAAACAAGTTTAGCGATGCAGTAAATTTGATTTATTCATGATGTATAAACATATCTGGGCACAAATTCTTCCTTTATTTCAATTTCTGTTCCCCCTACACAATGTCTTGTGTGTACATCTCTGAAACCAGAGGAAACAGCTTATTTGTTTTGTTCTGGAGATGGAGAACACACACCACTCCACAGCCCATCATCAGAACAGTCATTGAGCCACATTCCCAATGGAAATAACACTGTGGTCGTGAATGGCCATCAACATGAAAATGAAAATGAGTTTGGGGAAGAAATGTCAAAGGTTAGTGCGATCAGTTCAAGAGATAATGTACAACAGGAAGTGGAATGATTTTTTTTCAATGTTCCATTCCTCAATTTGATCTTTGGTTTACCCTGTTTCATGCATTATTATTAGTCATATTGTCATGATGTTTTGCCACAGATGAAATTACCACACATGGATGTGTCTTCCAGTCAGGACTCAAAAGAAATGATTCACATACTACTAGTACTGCTCAAGTCACCATTATCTCCTAAATCCTCTTTTCCACTGCTTTACAAAGAATACCATTGGAGTGAGATCAGCACATTTCCTGACTCTGTTTTTACCCAAGTCGGAAATGTAAAATGTGAAATGTAAAAAAATACCCCTGAACAGATGTAAATTGAATCAGACACAGCCCTAAGCATTCATCACCGCTTTGCATGTTCCTCCTATGGTTAATTGTTCCCTTGACACTAAGATTTTACTTTAATGACTACTGAGAGAAGAGGAGTATAAACCCTGCCAATAAAACCAGATCTACTCTATGGGAAGTCTCCAGGAGGGGCTCTTGAGTCCTGCCTGGGTATGCATCAGTTTTACATACTATGCTCTTTAATTGTACTTTGTAGTGAAGCCAGAGTGCAAGTATCTCTCACTAGTCACTTTTCCATTGGATATATGAGCAAGACTTTTACTCATATTTACTAAATGTCTAAGAAACAGAAGTGCATAATGTCAGTTTTTCCATTAAATCACAAATGGGATGATTTGTTTTTTTATTATTGCGAGGTGACGTGAGAAGTCATTCTATAAACATGGCAATAAACGTAAATATCGTGTTGATTTACAGATATACTCATTAATATTATATATTACCCCTTTATCTTGTGCTAAATTAAAAGATTATTCGGTTTCCTGTTGAGTCCACACATAGCGCACCATGTTTCATTTAAAACTCTACTTCTTTGCTTGTTGTAATGTCCACCAACGTCATCTTTTTTTTATTCACGCGACTAGTTACAGAAAAAGGTCTTTCCATTGCAGTTTTGCGTGATTTACCAATTTAGCTACACCTCATGACAAAAACTAAAAATGAGAGATTTGGCGAAATCATTGTAGATTTATATGCACAGGGTATATTCGCGCAATCTGAGGGTCAATGGAAAAGTGATTTTGAAGTGTTCATTGAGTGGCAATTGTAACCCGGTGAAGAGTGAACATAAATAAGAAGGTAGAGTTGACTTCCATTGAAATCTCCTCTGGAAATACAATGGTGATACATTATTTTTAGGAGTTGTTTTAGTCTTATTCATAAACACAAGGCTAAAAATGTCTTAACATCAGAGAAGCAAAACGAAAAAAATTTGCTAAAACCACTGCAAATTTTATATAGAGATGCTACAAAAAAGCTTCGAAGGCTGTAGATTTTCAGAGACACTACAATGAAGCTATTAACATAATTTTAAGGAGAGAAGCAAAAAACCAAGTAAAAACAATGAGAATTTTACAGAGAGAAGCAAATGGTGAGCAAAAACGATGGCGAGAAGCTACAAAGAAAAATGCTACAAAAAAAACCTCATTGAAAATCCTGATAAAACAAACAAAAAATACAGTAAATTTTGAACATTGGTGATGCTGCCATAGAAAATCTTATAAACAAGGTTAAAAGTCAGCTTACTGACTGGACGTTTGTGGTGTTTCTTAGATATTATGATAAAGTGCGAAAACATATCTCGTGGTTCAATTGATGATGGAATGAAAAAAAAAACAAAACACCATTTTATTTGTTTATTAGAGCTATACCACAACAACTGCTGGATCCTTTGGTACCCTTTTTTCATAGAGCTTCTTGTATCTTTCTCTCCAGCAGGTTTTTTCACAGTAAAGATGTGGACTTTACGGTGCACAGGTTTGGCTTACAACTTCAATGATGCTTCTGGTCCATGTGTAGTAAACCATGACAGTGGGCTTTCCTGCACAGGACCGAGGCCTTGGCTGTAGAACACTATCTGGAACATGAGCTCAATGAAGGTTATTAATCGCACCTGTGCTTTTATTGCTATGAGAGGTCTGCTTCAGAAACTCTCCAAGATACATTTACAAATGGATTTATACCTTTGCCTCATGTAACGTGCATCCAATATACTACACTACTGCCCACCCGCATTTTTTTTTATTACACTCACCAATCGTATTTTCATTTCTGCCTCATTTCTGACTGACTGTGTCATTCACTTTCCTGCACACATCGTGCTCACTCACTTGACCTCAACACATTTTTTCCACTTACTTAAAATGCTGCTCAGCAATTGATGGGTGCTGCTGACACGAGTCTTATGAAGCTCTCTGTCTGTGTACGTATGAGTGTCACTGTGCAAACGCTAAGTATTAAAAATGAGGATAGGGTCAGTGAGAGTGTAAAGGTAGAGGGGTCCAGAGTGCAAATACACAGCTAAGAACAGAGTGGTGAGAAGACATTTCAATCCTGTACTCAGCGTTCAGTCAGAGAAGTCAGGGAGGCGTCGGTAAGGACAGGAACTAACTGTCAGCAACTTTAGTGGTACATGTTTAACGGCCATATTTAACTACTGTAGGGACAGCGTTAGCAAATAGTAGCAGTGGTTCTGATCTCACTGGAAAAATCATGTTTCCACTGGGCCACCGTGCTGTTAAAACTTTCCTTCTTTTAATAGTAGGTGAATATTTTGTTTTAAAATTCTTGATGTCTTTCTGCAAAGTTTCATGACATGACTGATGTTGGATTTCTGGGTCCATCAGAAATCAATACAAAAAAAAGAGTATTGACTGATTATTAGTTTTCTTCTGTGTTAGGTGGTTGTTTTTTCAACCCTCCTCCTCTCTGAAAGTACTTTAAGTCTCTCCAGATTGAAATTAGACCATCAGTGCTTTGTGGTGGATGTACAACATAATAGCAACACCATCTCCTTGGCGTGAACCATCTGCTGCATACCAGTGCATTAGATTTTTTGGGTTCAGCCATCAAACAGAAGGAGAAAAAGAACACCAAGGAAAAATTAGCAGTTGCTGTAGCAATTGAGGATAAAACAACAGGTTTTAGACTCATCAGGTATTAAAACCTTAAGCCACTGCTTATTCAGACCTTTTTTTTCAGAGCTTGTTTTTGTGTTTTGGCTGTTGTCACCTTGGCTTGGTGTGAAGCCATAAGTGACCATATAAAGACAACATGGGTGAAATGAGGATGCATGAGGGTTAATGGTTGAGCTAATGCTAAATTTTAACTTGCAGACATAGTAAGATGGTAAACTTCATGCAAGATTTGCAAAACATGATTATTTGATGGTCTTGTTAATGTAACAACAAACAGCAGGCAATGAACTCCCATACAGCTAACATTTTATTTAAGAAAACTTGGCATTATTAGTATTGAATAAGTTCACTTGTAGTCAAGTGGAGGCCAGTGTTTTTGGAGTGACTGTTATTAGTATTACATTGACATTTTACGTATTCCATTACATTTATGTGTAAGAAGGCTTGTAGTGAAGTTGATGATAAGTGGGTGTTTAAAAAAAATGCAGTTTGTTTTGGCGCTTTCTGATGATGTCATATCCCGATTTGTTTATACTCAATTAGTACAAGAGTAAACGTCAAGTCCCAGCCATGAATTTTCTGGGCTGCTCAGAGTATCTACCCCGAGGCAGGGACTTCTTTAGCCCCCGTAAAAGTTCTGGGACATTGTCAGTTGGGGGAGATGTGTACCAATGGCTCCAGTCCCGTAAAATGACCCCGAGGTTCCTGCAGTGGAATGTACAGGAGAACCCAATAGTAACGTAGGACTGAAACAAAACCCAAGTCACTAAAAGAACTCCATGTTTTGATGATACAACAAATTACACAAATTTGTAACACATAGGGATTTATTTTGGCATCTTGAGATTAGGATTTACCAAAAGTGTCATACACTGGAACATGAATAAACCAAAACTATTTCATCGAGCCAGTAGTGGCAAACTAAATAACATGTTTTTTATGGGCTAAGGCGTGTAGGTCTATTAGTAAACCACTTGCTATGTTGAGGTTAGAGTTTGAGAGTGCCAGGCTGCATTGACTTGTTTTTTTTGGTGACTGAGTGTGTGTACGTGTTTGTTTGCCTGTCTCTATGTCTATGTTTGCTTGAATGAGTATAAGTTGGTAATTGGGACATGTAAGCGAACCCACAAGTATGCCTGCATCCTGTAGTCTTTGTTTTTGTGCTTTTTTTGTGGGTTTTTTCATGCCACTCAGGTCTGATTGTACAAGATTTCGATTTCTGCAGCAATTAAGCGAGCTTTCTGCTTTAATACGAAGCTTTGCTGCAAATAGTTGCAGAAATATGAAGAAAGGGTACGCCTTAACACTAATCAGTTCATGTTTGGAAATGCCATATCCTGGCAAGGAATATGTCCCTCACATCATGATACGGATCACCAAAAATTCCAAGTACTGTTGTCAGAGAACGCAAAAAAGTAGAAATAAAACCATTTCAATTCAAAAGTTTCCCAGCAACGGCAATATTTGTGTTGCTATTTTAGTCAGTTTTCTTGGAGAAGAATTAAATAGAACAGTACAGGATGTTCCCAATTTCTCTTGAGTTATGTTGTGAATTTTTGATTAAATCCAAGTGAACTGAGCCCACACAGTCTCAGAGTAATGGCAACCCAAATCTGTCCTACTCTTCAAAAGACCTCTTAAAATCAGCAAGAGCTTGGTGCCTCTTGATAAATATAAAATAATGTATCCTTCCAGAGTTGGACATATCCAGTACAAACAAGAATCAATAAGTTACATCAATCAGCAGCATGTCATTAAGCCTTGAGCTTTACTAAGAAACTTCATGTCATACTGAAATATGAACAACAATTCCATACTTGCCTCAACTCATTTCATGCTTGCCGCATACCGGCAACAAATTTGTTGTTATAGGCATCACCAAAACCTCCCATCCAATTTTCAGAGAGAACAAGGAGTAGAAATCCAACAGTTTCAATACATGGTCTCCAACAACTAAATGTAGGCGTTTCCCAGCAACTGCATATTTGTATTGGTCTTCTAGTTTTCTTGGAGAAGAAGAAAGTACAACATTGCAGTATGTTCCAAATTTGCCTTGATTTATTGTGACGTTTTTATTTTTTATGAAATCCAAGGGAACCCATGCAGTCTCAGAACAGTGACACCCCAAGGTTGTCGTCCTCTTCAGATGACCTCCCAACTTGTGCAGGACTTCTGCTTCCTCTTGATGCTACAGGGTCCAATAAAATAGCTCTGGGCCAAGTCCAAGACAAACAGGAGAATCAATAACTTGAAAGCTCTCCATTAATCTGACGTCCCTCCATTTCCCTGCTCGATTAATGGAAATCTCCACCTACAGTCAGCGCCAACATAAACAAATTCTTTAAGAGAAGAAAGACAGTGAAAGCAGAGCAATGCAACTACAGCAACAACACTGCAAATAACAAAGGAAAATAATGTGTCTGTCTCAGCGGTGTGGTCTGAGCTAAGTCTGGAAGATATGAGATACATTTTCATTGATGGTGTAAACTGACGACGGTCCCTAAAATCATTCCCTGCATATAAGCACTTTGAAAGCGCCAGTCTGGAGTCAGGAAACGCATGGTGTTTCACCACACTGATGCCTTTGTTTATTTTCAGTCAAAGCTCCGTCTTAGTGGTGATGCTGTGGCTACTGTGTCCCGAGGTAGTGAGGTAATGATCTTCTGAATGTCACATATATTATATAACTTTTAGTTAAAGGAAAAAATCCACACACAGAAGTAATTCTACTGAAAAATGCTTTTTTGTATCAAAGAAGTTAAGCATGGTAACATTTAGAGACAATATTGTCTGTGAGGAGCAATGATTGGGAACTTGCACCTTTTTAGATGTTGGGGGTGGGGTGTACAGTCATAGTAATTCATGTATGACACGACAACTGCATTTTACTTTACAAAAATGGAATATTCGTACCAAAGTGGTGCACTCCCTGTTGGTTGTAGCATATAGCTCTAAGACCCTTTTTTTTTTTTGCACACTGGTCCTGGCACATGTGCCTTCTCCTAATCCTATTTGAAACTGAATCCTAGGGTCAAAAATTTGGTAGGCTGAGTTGAGTTTTTTTTTTTTTAAGCATATTTATCATTTTCAAAATAAAGGCCAAGACAAAAAGTCATAGTTTCAAGAGGATGTTTACATTGACTTATTTCCATTAAAGTTTTTACTGTGATAAAATGTGATTAACACATCTGGGTTAATGTGGCCAGTTTAACTGTCTTGCTCTCCTCCAACTTTACAATCTCACCTAAATGTGGTCTCTCTAGAATCCAAGGCAGTAGTGGTCAAAGTGTGAATGTCCACAAACCAGTGGATGATGTCATAGTATCTATATGAATTAAGTTTATACAGTCTATATACATCCATTGTTGTTGGTAATTCAGGCACATGTTCATCACATAAAGCTCCAATGGTTATGTACAATATGAGGTGTGACATGAACTCTTCCCAAACAGTATTTTACTCGTCCAAATACAGATATACAAAAACCAGTCCTTGCCAGCTCATTAGCATGTAGAGCTGACACTGCACAGATTTATTCCACTCAGTCAGTTTTTGTCTTGTGTCACTAAAATGTAACCACAACATGAGAACGAAGACGGTCTGTTGTTCTTGTTTGTCACTTTTCTAGGATCTACCTTTCAAAACAAACACAAAAAGTTGACATTCCACAGATGATAAAAAAGTGCATCCGTTCGGAAAGCTCTCTCCCAATCGGTCGGAAGTGCAAGTGCTTGTTTTGACAGGCTATCTGCTCTTGGCTTGGGTGGTAAGAATAACAAAAACAACTCTGGAGGGGCCCAACAGAACAACATGAGCACATGAACACAAATTAAAGAAACTAGACACAGCGCTGGAATTATGGAGCCGCTCATTCTCCGATTAAAACAGATAAACAAGGTCATTTACAAAGACAGTTTGTTTCCTGATCAAGTCAAGGATTCACAGTGATCCCACTAACATTTTACTTTTGCCCTTTAGATAAAGCATGCCATAGAGAATAAGAAATAAGTCACCAATGGGTGATTCAGATGATTCTTTTTTCTAAATTGTACCAAACTCATAATGAACTGTGATACCTTAACTATGGCGTTAACGGACCCCTGACCTCTAATTTATACATCAATGGAAGCTCCAGACTTGGAGCTTGTAATTATTTTTCTCCTCTAAAATGCACAGTTGCATCTGCTATCATTGCATCATAATCTGTTTATGTTGTCCCCTCTATTGCTAACAGTTATGCCAAAGATGACTTTTGTGAGTTCACAATAACCTTGACCTTTTAACCACCAAAATATAACCTGTTCATCTTTGAATTCCTGTCAATGTTTGTGAAAAATTGTAAGAAATGAACAAACAAAATATTTCTCCAGTATTGTTGACCTGTCACTTTCTTAAGACTGCACTAACACAAGTTCACAGTAACTTTGAAATTTAATCTTTGACCACTAAATCCTTTTCAGTTCATACTTGGAACCAAGTTGTTATGGTGACAAATTTTGTTGCCATTTATCAAACCAGTCTGCATTTTAAACATTACCAATAGTGGGCACATGTAACAATTTTACAAGCCAGATCTCTGATCCTGGTATTTGATGACTGTAGTTAAGTATGTAGTTGGATTTCTTTCTTATAAAGCCCAACCAGGGAGTGGTGAATTCCCTAAATGCTATATATTCATTTTGCACAAAGTCATATGGTCTGTATCTCCACTTGGTTTCCCGTCATTGTCCCTGATGAGTGAATGAAGGAACAAATGACTTAGTGTACACATTTGGCTGCTATTATAGTAAAAAGCAACAACATTAATTTATGATAGAAAATAATCTATGATACAAATGTCCAAGTTCTTGAGCCACATTTTCTTTTTCATCTTCTGAGTTATGATTCCTTCTCCTCCTCTAGAACTTAATCTCTTGATTTGATAAAACTATTTTCCTTGTTTCTATTATTAACCATCCACCCATGGAAAAAAGATGTGTGAACCAACTGGCTCAAACACTGAGATCAACAGCAGAAAAAAACAATGCTAACCACCAAAACTTGGTTCCAATTTAGAACTGATAAAAAAAAGGCAAATACTCAGGACTCCTAAAACTGGTTCTGCTTATCAGTGCCTAAACACCTGTGCATATCTGTAAGAACTGTATGAAGTTATCTGCAAGGTCTGTGTGGTTGGGAGCTAGGATACACAGCTGTGTTGGACTGTGGTAAAGTATCAAAATTCAAATTTCACGTTTGCAAAGAAATTATTAATTTTGGAATTGAAACTGGGAATTCAGAAGAATCGCAATGTATAAACAAAATGTGAACTGGAGTCAGTCCAGTTAGGGCTGCACGATATTATAAAAAACTGACGTGATTTTTTTTTTTCAACCCTGTGATATATATTGCGATATGAAAAAATACTCATGAGTATATAATAGCTGTGGTGCTGACATAAATGGTCAAAGGTACACATTTGCATTACCTGTTATTGTGGCAACAAGTGCAAGGCACTATCGACACAGAACACGTGATTTTCTCTTGTTCGTTGCTCATTTTTCAGTGTTGTTACCAGTGACTCACTCCATCTACAGGGGCGCAGTCTACTTTGTCAGACTGATTGAGAACGATTGTGATTGGTGGCTGCGTGCAATGTGTGTCAGGCACCCAGGATGAAATTAGATGAGAACACGTTGAGTTCATTTGCCTCCTACATTGCAGGACTTGCAATGTGACTATTGCGCACACATACGTCACGATGACGATGGTCAAATGATATATTGTGCAGCTCTAAATCCAATGCAAAAAAGTACCTAACCTTGCAACAAAGCGCCTCATCAACATGACAACAGTAGTACACTAGTGGAAGCATTAAACACCACAGATTGTTTTTGTGTAGCTTGTGTTCATTATCAGGACTGTGGAGTCACTTGGGATGTAGCCAGACTTACTATCACCTCTGACTTTAAGTAGTAAATCTGAACACTACTCACACAACTGAGACAAAGTGTTACTGGAAGAGGAGATATATTGCTCCCAGTGTAGCGGCTACTGATAATGATTTACAAGTCTACAATAGTCATTAGAATGTGGATTTGTAAGAAGGCTAAAACAGAGACCAGCCTGCCTATGAAGTGATGCCATCCAAAGTGTTGGCGGAGAAAGTGTGGACAGTCCACTAATTGCCAGACATGGTAGGTTGGACGGCTGTGTGCGTGAGCCTGACGATTTCTGTCACAACACCATTCATCAAACTCAACAGCTAAACCAACAGCGCAACAACAGCAAAGGGAGAGACGCGGAGAGAAAGTGAGAGGCTCATTCCACAATGTGATGCCAAGGGGAAAGGCTATCTTGGCCGGTAAATGAGAAACTCATTCAATTACACCCTTCCCCCCCAGCCGGCCTCTGCACTGTGCTGGCGGAACGAAGCGCGGAGAGAAACATTTTAGGCACTGACCGTGTTCCAATCAGACACGGCATTCTGGGTAATTGGACGAGGAAAGCCAGTTTGATTGAGTGGGAGGAAGAATAACAATAGCAGTTATGGTTCTGAGTGCCAGCTGCACGATCAGGGGGTCAAACTGAGTTGGCAATCTGCCTCATGTCATGAATCTAAGCTCATTGAGATTTATTATATGCTCTTTTATGCGCTTGGAGCATGTTTGCATTTTTTGTTTTGCATTTGCAATATGCTAAATACCAAATCTGGAAAGTATATTGTATCCGCACCACGTGTGCTTTTCTATTTAATGGAGCTTGTACTAATTCTGACCTGATCTGTATTTGTTTTATTGTATGGCACTGACATTCTGAATGTTGTCCAACTACAACATTCAATTACAATAAGTCAAAATTACACTGCTTATTATGGTTGTTGGCTACTTTCATTTGCCATACATTTTTCTTCTGCAACATCTATGTTTTTAATCAGATAAAGGCAAGTGTACTTGATACATGTCACTACTTTATGAAGTTTTGTAAATGACTGCACTGTGGAGGCTTTCACTGTACTAAATCTCTTTCAGAGACTGGAATAGGCCAGTATGATATGGTCTGCATGGCCATGTTTTCAAAGAAAATATGCACCATTTTAGATCTTGTTTAAATTTCATCTAATGAATAATCTGTTACTTTCAGGAGTTGTTGGTGATTAAGTGCTGTGACTCATTTATTGGCCTCATTTCTTCTTCGGTCAGTAGTTTTAGGAGTTTTTTCAACATATGGAATGAGCGTTAGAGGGTAGATTTAACTGAGTAAACCCCAGCTCAGACCAAAGATTCACAGTGGAACAAGCTGGAAAAGAGCTGGATATAATTAGCCTCCTTAAATATAAAGGGTAGTAATAATGAGTTGCTGCTACAGTTGCATTTGTAGTATTAATTAAACCACAAAAATGTAAAGAGAGGTTGAGAATTTTTGTCTATTCCCAGAGCAGGTCAGTCATTCAGAGTTGATGTTAGCCATACACTGTACATCATAAGTGGATGGAGCCACCTTGATGTAACTGATTGGTATTTTGATTTTTGACTTGTTTTGAGGCTTGAAGTTTGCATTTTGTCCATCACCAACTTGGCTTTTGAGTCAGAATGTCCAAATGGTTGACATCAAAGCCTTCAGTTTGCCCTAAAATCTGCCCACCAGTGCAATAATTTACAAAAGAACCTGCTGTATACTTTTTAGAAGGTGTAAAAAATAATAATACATTGACACATTAATGCTGACATTAGCTAGTGTTCATTCATTCATTTTCTGAGCCTGCTTTATCCTCACTATGGTCATGGGGTCACCTGCTTGACTCTGATTGGCTAACAGGTAGTCAATGAGAGCCTGGCTTTTCAGCATCCTTTGCCCTGCACAATAAGTAGAGGAATTTTGCTCTAAACTTTATTTTTTTCATAATAGTTTGCAAAAATATGCTTTGCATTGTCGGTTTGTGTTGGTTTCGTCCATAACATGACAGCTTTGCGACAGCTGTTATCAACTAATTTTAGCTTCTAGGCTAGCGAGTGCTAGCATTGTCCAAATAGACATTAAACCTGCATAACCTAGTGCTTCCTTGAGTTGACAATAGTGTTTTATTTATGGGCTGAGCACGGGTTGTAGACTGCCATGATGGCACTGCTCCAGGCTTCAACAGCAACCTTTTTGCGAAGCCTCTACAGAACTCGCCAGAGTTGATGAAGTCACCCTCTTCAAAATGTGAGGAGCAGAGAGTAAATATCCAATTATAGTGTTGTGGCACTGTTCCAAAAATAAACTGAAGCCATTTGATCCTCAACTCTGGGTTCTTGGGCAACATGTGCAATGTTGAAGTTCTGTTGGAGCATACGTTCAGCCATCCTTGTGCATGAAAAAGTGTAACTGAGCTAGGTGAATTCAGTGGGCGTGGTCTCACCTGGGCGAGCTCATGAATAGTAATGAGCTTAGCCATGAACATGTCACACTGACCAACTTTTCAAATTGACCCAATTTCTCAGCTTATTTCTTTTCAGTGGCAACAGCAGACAGAGGAAGTAGAGGTTCATTTTCACATTCACTACATAACAAACACCTATAGCCTGAACATATTTTAAAAAATACAAGTGAAAATGGTTTGTGTGGCAGGGCACCTTTAATGTTTTTCTGCTGCAAAGAAAAAAAAATCCGGACCAACAGAGTCCTGGTGATGGGGGTTGGGTTGGACTCCTCATTTAGCATTCACCCTAGCTGCCATGCATATATAAGTCTTTGATTAACAGCTGGGGTGCCTTGGCACCATCTTTAGGCCCTCAAGGTGTGGAAAGGTTTCCTAGTCCCCTCTGCCAAATGCAAAGAGATGCCTGCTTTTGAAGTTTTAATCATACAAGCATCTGTTTGGATATGGTGAGCCACTGAGAATAAGGATCCAGTTATTCATCAGCAGACTGAAGGTTTTATTTATATGGTCTGTGTACTGTGTATTTTTTGCTCACCCATGGTTTGGAAATGAGTAACAGAAGGATTGAAGGATGACCTTATGGTTGCATTCTAAGAGCCACTTTAAATTTATTACCCTTTTTATTAAAACGTCCTTTCAAACACATATCCAGCGTATTTTTTATCTCTTCCGTCGCCTCTTACTGTGTAATTGTGTTTTCATATTACCCTTGCTCTTCTGAAAATCCTTATCTCTTCTAAAGACCTGTCGTCTTTGTGTCTGACTTCGCCAAAGTTCGAGGCGCTTTGTGATGGAGCTATAGTAGATCCTCTCCTCCCACTGCTAATCCCTCCAGGCCCGTGGGTCTCTGTGCTATCACTGCTGCTCTGACAGATATCATCAACTCCAAACCAGGCACATGGAAGCTGTCCCGGTGCTGCTGGTTTATTATCTCCTCTTTGGAACTTTGCCGGCATTAAAAGGTCTGCCAAGTGTGTAATTGAAGAATTGCATGGGATGTACAACACAGAAAGCCCTTGAGCTGACACACAGCAGGTCACAATGAAGAGTGGGGAGAAGGTGGGAAGTCAACGCGCAATGCATACAATACTGTCGCGTTATGATAATGATGGGAAGGGCTGTGAAGTTATTGGAGTTTGAGCTGCTGATTAAATGTCCTCCAAGTAATTTACATTCAGCGTATTATTGTATGCTGTTAACAAATGTATCTTTTTTATGGTTTTTACAGCTGTGAAAAAGACAATCTTAGAGTTATGGTTTAATAAAGACATTAACCCTATTAAACAGCGGTTATTAAATGTATAACATATGGATAATTTAGAGTACTCAACAGCCAGACTTAATCGAGCAAAGCCCCAAACTGTAGTTAAATGGTCACATTTTGTGGTAGATATTACTGAAATATTGAAAAAAACAATGTATTTTTCCTTTGCTATATATATATATATATATGTGTGTGTGTATGTATTGTAACCCTCACTTTTTCCTTTCATTTGTCAAACGTGGTATGCGCCTATTTTCCTTGGTTTTGACTTTATTTCTTGATGAGATGACGGTCTGTGTTCTGAACGTTTTTGTTGTGTTAATATTGTTTAAACCTTTTCAATAAAAAGTAAATCAGAAAAAAAATTTATGCTGTTAACCATGTGGTACCACTTAAAGCCCAATAATAATTCAATTTTGCACATACACCTTATGAAATCCACCCTTTATTGGCAGAGAATTTTGAGACACATAGTTGTACATAAAATGGCAGCTTTAATGAGTAAATCAAAATCTACACTAGTTCTCCACTGAGCTCATAGCAGAAGAATGAAATGCAATGAAAAATGTCCTGAAAAGAACTCCAATCAAATAACAATAAATAACACAGAAATAGTGATCAAATATGTTATTTCTGTTGTTTTCACCCAACTGTTTTAATAGAGGTGAAAGGATGATCGTGTTAAAAAAAAAAAAAAAATTACAATTATTTTAAGTTACTGTGGTGGTGACAGACTTAACATTCATATCCAGCAGTTGTACAAAAACTGCATACATTTAAGAATTACCAAGACACTTTGACTAATATGGTGCTCGATGGTGTAATATATTACTGCATTATGATCGGTATATTGTATCAGAATACTTTTTTAATCCGAGGGGCGAATGATTGTGTGTTACAATTGCTCCATTCAAGTTTAATAAAAAGTAGCAGGAAAAAAATCTAAATCAAAAATAAATGCATGTATACATTGATTAAAATGATTCCACTGAAAACGGGTGGAAAAATGGGCTGGTTTGCTGTGTGTCATCAGGGTTCCACAAATTCTGATCAGAAGCAGTTCAACAAGTAGTTCATTTTTTGTCAGATGACCGGCATGTGTGAACATTTTAGCTTTTTAATGCCCCAACACACTAATCATAAAATGAAGTGGTATATCTTTATTTCTAGCTGTCTCCTCCTTATGTGTAAAGGTTGTTCGTTAGTGTTTCTGGGTGTTTTTCGGCCTCTTATTAAGCGTCTGCTTAAAGTAGTATTTGGCCACAGTGGTTTCTGCGTTAGTCATGAGTCAGTGGTTGGTGTTAGCGACAGTGGAGATGCCACCAAACGGAGCATACGCATGCATACCCACTAATAACACCCTCCCAAATAGACTCCGCATATTTCTGGTCAGAGTATTAACATAAAGGCAACCACATGGGCCAAAGTGTGGGAAGGGGCTGCCCTTTACTGTAACTCTCAGCATGCACCTTATCATTCAAGGAGCACGGTGCACTGAGCAGCAGCTAATTAAGAACAAACACGATATGACGATGATGATGATGACGATGATGTACAAAAACATAGAGAAGAAAAAAACCTAAATCTAGAATTTTTATGAAAGAAATGCATTTTTCACCGGAACATGTGACAGTGGGTTTAGTGATTTATTGTTTGTTAAAGGTGCTTCATGTATGCATGTTCATGTGCTTATAAGATGTTTGTGTTGGAGTCAGTTTTGTTCTGGGGGACGTCCTTATCCAGGCATTTTGAAGGATTTGGAAATTGACATTTTTTAAGGATTCAGTAAAAAATTGCCATAAATGCCCAACACTGGACCTTTTTGTTTATGGGAATTATGTGGTAGGGTAGAACCTATGGGGAGCAGCCATTGCCGACAAGAAATGACATACCATCGTTAATTCCGGGTTCTGGAGTGCGAGTAAACCAGCAGGAGTCAGTGAGCAAGATTGAGTGGAAAGATATAACTGTTACATGTTTTTACCACAAAACTGATGCAACTCCTCTGCTGTCAATTGTCAGACACTCAGCTAACATCAGTAACAAGTACAACTTCAGTCTGTGGGGATCCATCCACTGGATCTTTGTAGCTGATTGCTCTGAAAATTCTCTTACACTGCATTTGCATGGAAGCCCAACTAAAACCCAATGTAGTGACATGTTAATTAAAGGATCCAAGGGGGGAGAGCCTTGTTCTTTAACGCATGAGCCTGACGGATTGCACTGACAGCCAGGAGCAGGCGTACTGAACCTTCCCATACGGTGAACCAGAGCAGCAGGCGGGCAGCGCTGGGAGCTTTGAGGATCACGGAAATCAGTCTATTCTGTGTCTGTCCTCCTCTGTAATTACAGCAGTGCTGCCAGAGCTGCTTGAAGTTTAGCCAATTAGACTAAAAGACCAGAGCTTTCTCTCCTGTGGTCACACCCTTGCGTGTCTCTTCATTTTTCACCTCTTGTATTTTACAGTCTATCATGTGTAACTATTACGTCCTTTCTGGATGGAGAATACAGAAAAATCATTCACCACCTCCTCACACACATCCGTTGTTTCCCTCCCATCCTTTTCTTCTTTACAATATACCCATGACATTCCTGGCTTTTCATCAGTAAGTAAATGGATATCTACACTTACTGACTTCATCTTGGCTCCCCCTGCTTCTTTAATTTCTTTTTTTAAATTTCCATTTATTTGCTGAGTTTCATCCACATACACTCTCACCCCTGAAACAGGATTACACCAAACCTAGACATTGTCAGATTGTCCCCCACAGAAAAGCTAGCAGATGTTCATGTTGTTGTGTTTTTCTTACTTGAGAAAAAATAAAGATATGTTTCTGTGACTTTAATGTCTTGTCTAATTGTATGTGGTGGATTGTAAACGGTGGCTAAAGTTAGTTTGGGAACTGTAGCCGGTGTCTGGGGCAGACTCAGCAGCCTGGTTTGCATTGCCCAGTGTTCTCTGGTGGTTTTCGACCTCTGGCAAGAAGTTGCACGGTCTGAAGGAGAAATAATTACAATTGTAGAGTTTTTCTCCTTTAAAAAAAATACTCCACACCATCCTGCCCTCGTTCTCTGTCCTGCTGATGTAGGGTTTTGAGGAACCCTAGAATTGAGGGCTGTTTTTAGTGGTTGTGTGTGACGTTGTTCGTTATTCAATTTAGTCATGTCACTGAAGCTGGAGCTATGTTGGTAGAGTGCTGGCAGGGCATAGCAATGTGTGGGATGTGTGTATTTTAAAGATTAATCTTTCTAAACACAAAGCAGCATGGCTATCTTAACCCATAAAGACCTACACATCCACCGTTGACTAAAACCATCTACCATTGTAAATGCTTAATGCTCACGAATCCTATCAATACATGTAAATAATTGGTGTAAAATGCAGTTTGTCATTTTTTCATGGTCAGCAGATATGACCCATTTGGATGTTCAGAGGCTCCATGGTTACCACGGAAACACCGTCATCTTCTACAACATTGATACACCAGTAAAACTCATGGACTTGGATCAATGACAGTGGATGGAGACACTTGGTTTATGTTCAGTTTATTATGTATTTTGCTAAAAAGTCACTTTTTCTTTGGTTTTCTCTGTTTCTAATATAATAACCGTCAACTTTAATCTGAGTTTTGATGAACATCTATATGATTAGTGAATTAAATGAAGGAAAATACATGATTTTCACTGAAAAAATGCAAAATAAGGAAGATAATATTATAATGAATGGTAATAAATCACTTGAGAAAGGTTAAATATAGAGGAAAAATTCATTTGGGAACAGAAAAGTAGCACTGGATCTTCATAGTTTAACTTCAGCACAATCTTTTCCTGTTAGTCAGCTTGATGTCTTGAGCTGTTTTAAAGGACGTTGTGGACATCGTTGCCCCTTATCTTTAAGTTACTGCTTATGTGTTAAGGGTTAAAGTTAGTCTTATACCTATAAGACTAACTAAGGCCAAAATGCATGGATTAGACTTCATTTGAAAAGCAGAATTGGAGAAGATGATGGTTGGAATATCTGAAAATACTTATATTGCACTGCATAGTCTAGCAAAAAAGTCCCACACTCTAACTTTTCTTTGGACTGCCTTTCGTTTTGATTACAGCATGCACTTGCCATAGTGTGGTTTTGATATGTTATGCACTGTCACGACATGTATTTGTGTCATTGTTTGGTGTTATAACATCGCTGAACTTAGACCTGACCAACTGAATCAACCTCGGATCTTAACATTACCTCCACATGCTTGTATTGTAGGCACTGGGCATGATGGGTAATCACTTCATCTGTCCCTCATCAGACTACATGACCGTTTTTCATTAAAACACAGCCCAATCTTTATGCTCTCTATCAAACTAATGATTGTTTAAGAAATAGAGCTACTCACTTGATCAGTTAAAGGGTTACAGAACATGTTGCAGCTGAAACATATTAATGACTGCAGGAATTATCCAATGCAGGTGCAGTTTTTTTGGCCAGGCTTTGTAGTTAAGCACACAAATTTAGATGGATTAATAGTACAACGGCAAGCAGCTATGATTAAGGCCCCATAACTTTTTGGCTCGATGTTATACAAAGAAGTTCAAATCAATTAAAGCTTATACATCTTACTTACTATGCCATCAGACAGTTTTTTTTCCAATGAGAACTGAAGCACCGAAGGATACTACTGCCTCTGTCTGTCTGTTGTGCAATTCTGTGGCTTAATATTTTAATGTTAAAGGCAGGGTAGGTGATCCTGCAAAAATGGTTAGAGCAAGTTACATTTTGAAAATACACAATTCGAAAGTCCAAACCCCTTTTTTCAGACTTCCCCCCTGAAGCCACGCCTCCAGAGTTATGGAATGCGCCATGCTTGTTCCCGAGGGTTCCTGAGCGTTGTGCAGCATCAATTGCTCCCCCCATGGATCCATGTGTACCTTTGGATTCAGGCCTGTTCATCAGTATATTAGATTAAAATTTGGATTTTCCACTTGTTATTTTGATATGTGTTCTAAGTAATCTCAGGTGAGTAAAAACAGCTGATTGCAGTAAGACTGACTGACTAAAGTTAGCTTTGAACGCTGTAATCTGTGCATTTCACTATTATGTTTGTCGGCAGATCAGCCCCAATTCATACCTATCTGGCTAACGTTACATTCCCTAGTCATTTGTTGGTGACACAACAGCTTGCATCGTACATCGTAATATAGCTAATATAGCTAACCAAGCTCTGGCTCTAGCTTCGTTTCCTGTACAAGTGCTCAAAGCCTCTGAGAACATGCAGAGGGGTATGCAGAGAGGGGGGAGGGACAAATGGCAGTTGAGTTTGATAGACATATCACCATTCAATAATTTTGGTGGACTGGTTTAAATGATTGGATGATGTTTTTTCCATCCTGTCCATTCCACAGGTGACTAAAATATTTATTTTTGTTTTAGAGGATTTAATTAATTGATTGCAATCAGGGTGTGAAGGGGATTTTAAGCTATATAGTAAAAAATGCTCCAGAAAAACATCTCCTACCTTACCTTTAACTTGGAAGCAAACTAATTAACAAACTGATTCACTAATCAAAGCAGCAGTAGACCAAATTCTGTATTATTTTTGGTTGAATTACTGTTTTACTGAAGCACAACTCAGTTAAACACGCTTAAGGCAGAAAAAAAAATGCTAATAGTGTTAAAAGTTTGGCTGAAATTCCTTAAATGGCAATACACCAGTTAAGCACACAACTTTGGGTGGAATAATATTTTTAATAGAACTCCAAGCAGCTATGATTGGACCCCCACACCTTGAAGTGCATGAGGGTGGGCTGAAGTGGAGGGGTTTTACGACAGCCTGTAAAGATCTGTAGTCCTGGCCTCATGTTGGATGTTGCACAAAAGAGTTAAATATCACTTCCCATTTCCAAACAGCAGGAGTTTGAGGATTATTGGACCCTGTACATCTGAGTCACAGTAACTTACTGTATCATGGAAAACCAATATCAAAACATTATTAGGTCCAAACTGTACATTGCAGAGGTCTTAAAAAGTCTGAAATTGAAGTTGCTCCGGTCAATTCATGAGGAAGAGCTTAATGTGCAAAGACTATAAATGACTTTTAACAACAGCAGAAACCACTTTGTAATTTATTTGAAGTTACAACCATTTTAGTTCCACTCTGAGCTACCCATGCGATCTCTTGAAGAAACAGGAAAGATTTTGAAG
>JAPTYQ010000013.1:18362756-18373831 GCA_029814465.1 Ostorhinchus cyanosoma
CTCCAACACGTTTCTGTCTATTAAAAGGCAGTTTTTCCTCACCACTGTCCAAGTGTTTGCTCCTGGAGGATTCTGTTGGGTTTCTGTAAATTGGCTTAAGAGTCTGGTTTAAATCAGGTCTAATTGTAACGTGCCATGACTTTTGTTATGATATCACGCTATATAAATAAATTTGATTTGAACCATGCCTTTTCCATGTTAATCAAACTATTTCAGCTCACGGCATTTCCTGCTAATGACTGGAGCAGTCACCTGGAGGCAGACATGGACAGTAAACAGAAATAAAAATCACTGGGCCTGAATTTAAATAGTGTCTTGTGGCACAGAATTTCCTCCTGAAAGCCATTTATCATGCAGTGGTTTAATACCCAAACCCTGTGTGTCTGTGCCTGATTATTAAAGGTGGAAAAGAAGAAAAACAGAAGCAGTATGGTGTGAACATCTTCCCTCTCCACTTGTGGCCAATAAGAAAAACTACTCACATCATGGATTGTTTCTTCAACAGTGTTTGACAGGAATGATAAAATAAATGGAAACCAACCCACCTGTGCATTAGGGCAGAGCTGCTCCTCATTGGAGGTAGTCATTGGACGTACCTGTGGCCCTAAGACCATCTCCTGCAGCTCTGTGTACATGGTCCTATGCAGGGCCTCACAATCACCAGAGAAACGGGCAGCTGTGTAGTGCTGCTCACGGCTAACACCTGCTAGTGCATCTCGGGTTGCTTGGAGGTCACCTGCTAGGTCAGAGGCAGCCTGGTCCAGTGCTTCATATGTTCGGAAGGGCTCTGAACGGCCGTGGTCTAATCCATGGTCAAGGATCTGGAGCAGTCTGGGTAATAAAAGAGATACAACAAAAAAAACACTTCACAACTGAGAAGGTCAGCATTTACACAAGTAAAAAGCAACACACACTTGTATTCAAAATAAACATTTAATAAGTTTAACCATTAAACGCTAGTGAACTTACACTATATAAGAACTATATAATAAATGGTTGCAATTTCATCATTGAAGTAACATTTTTGTTAAACCTTTTGAATTAAAGCTGAAAGTCAATTTCAATTCAAATGACATCTGGATTGTTTCATTTCATATTAATGTATGTGGTAATACAGCCAAGGAGAGGCAGTCGAGGTTCTGTCCAAGAAAACTGCAGAAAAGGACACATTCAACTTCTGTCATTGATAAATCCAGTTGTATTCAGTATGGTGAATGACACATTAGAAATATTATTTTTCTGATGTAGAAAGGAGGTTTTTGAGCTTTCTGGGGGATGCCAAAGGGTTTATAACTGCACTAAACTGAACCTCTTATAAATGTCGCTGTCTGAAAAAAAAATAAAAATTGCAGAAAATAAAATGACCAAAACAAAATTATTTGAATCAGTGTCAAATGAGACAGGAAATCCTGAACACAAGACAAGGCAAAAGCGGTGTTTCACACAGAAAACTTTAGAATGGCAGGAGATGTAAAAATCTGAAATGACATTTGCAGGCAACTGCACTGAATTCTGATTCACCAGCCGACAATACCTGTATCTGTCCTCAGGCCATAGCAATAGCTTACATTTATTCTGCATGCATAGGGCATCAGTCAGAGAGGAAGCATGGTGAAACATACCCCAGAATCCTGATACGTGGAAAAAATAGCCAACATTTCATGTAAGTTTAAGGATAACGTGAAACCTTATGACACTTGTGTAAAACTAAGAGTTTGTTAAACCCCTGATGAAGGTCTTGCTTCTGTGTGTTTGGGTGCAGAGGAGATTCCGTGTCTCCTTCTGGTTGCAGTTGGAGGTTCCATCTTTAATGTGAACCGGTATGTTGTAAGTGTGTGTTGCATTTTATGCTACCTCTTGGCCAGGACTCCCTTGGAAAAGAGGTTCTTAATCTCAATGGAATCTTTTCCTGGTTAAATAAAGGTTAAATAAATAAAAACCATGTTCTTGTAATGCATTCTTTTGGCATTCCAAATAAAGTCAAACAAATAGAGCTCTGTTCCTAGTGGTGTCTCCTCCATGCACAATTAGCAAGTGCAAAATAGATGAGAAATGTATTTTTTCAGAAATAAATAAGGGCATTAATTTGATGACATGCAGGATTCATGCATTCTACAAATGCAGATGCAATAACGTCAGCTGCAAAAACATCTATACGCACACTTTTTTAACAACAGTTCAAATGTACATCTTCGGTAAATCCTAACAGTTTAAGAGGAGAGTTTGCGCTGTAAATCTGGCCTCCTGTACGAAGCTATCATCGGATTCTCATCTCATGGGTGGTTTTTTGTGAGTATGACTTTAAATTGAGCTCAGCTCTTCCTACCTACTGAAGGCTACATCCTTGCAGCTGATTATAGGGTTTGGTCTCGGGTTGAGTGCGAGGTCAGGGTGTGCCAGGGTCCCAATCCTGAGCGATGCTACTTTCTCTTCTTCTACCAGCCTGCTGCTGATTTCTCCTAGCTGTTTCAGACATGTCCCCCACCTTCTTAACTCCATCTGCTGCGCCAACAGCACCAGATCAAAGGATGCCTTCTGACGGAGTAGGTAGTCACGAATCTAGATGAAAACATTTAGCATTTTCTTGAGTCTTACTCATGAAAAGACCACCAAACCACTTGAAAACAAGACAAAAATTATTCTATTGAACATGTCAAAGTTGAGCTTTTAAAATGTTAAAGGTAGACTGTATATCTGCAGTACCTCAGCAGCATAAAAGGTACATTTGAAGGTTAAATTAAGAAAATACAATGATTTGAGGATGCAGGTGACTATACTCTGGTGACTATAATTCCATTTCTGCTGATAGATCCTTGTCAGTATTACACACTGGTCCTGCAGTTCCACAAACTCAGAACCCTATCACCTGTTTCTAGGGTAAGAAAGTAGGTCACAATTCAAATCAAGGGTCATGGCTGTGATTAAAAACTTAGTGAATTGTCTTTTGACCGGATTGCCCACCTCTACACTTGAAATCAATTCCAAAGGAAAATAGAGATTGAATGAATGTGTAAAAAAAGGTCTAAGCAACTTTGTGTCAAGATGTAATGAATGATTGTAGACTCACCTGGTCTTGTCTGGAGGTGTAGTAGTCTTGTCTGGCCAGCTGCAGGTCCAGGTCTCCTCTCACCACTGGCACATTCAGCTGTCTGGCAGACTCTCTGAGGCCTGCAGGTACTGGCCCCTGGAGCAGAGCCTCCAGTTCTGCCTCCACCACCTGCAGCTCCTTCTTTAACACAGTTTCGCGTATGTGCAGTGAGGAGGACATGGAAATGCTCTGGTTGAGAGAAGACAGAAATATGGAATAGACAGCCATCACTATTATTACATAATTCCTAAATCACATATCAAAATCTAAGCAAATTAAGGTGTCATATTTGATCTTCATTACATTTTTCCACAGTTTGAAATTGGAGCTTATAATTACATCTACAAAAACCAAAAATTAGTAAGTTGCTGCTGCCCCAGACCCCTGGAATCACAAACGCAGAAGATGAATAGAAATCATCAACTACTAAAGTTACTTACAAAGTGTGAAAGTCAAACAAATGTTACTTGAGGGTTGGCCAATGAAAGGGTAATAATTACTGATACAAACTATCTACTATAATATGATATACTTTCACATTATATTGTGATAATCTTTGAGATTAGTGACTGCGCTGCGTCTTGCCATCACAATATACAGTTGCAGAAACAAATATTAGATCACCCTTGTTTTTTTTAATTTCTTGTTCATTTTAATGCCTGGTACAACTAAAGGTATATTTGTTCAGACAAATCTAACAATAACAAAAGTAGCTCATTAGAGTTTCATTTCAGTGCTGATATCTATTTTCCATGTTTTCTTAACCAAAAATCCCTTAAGTTCTTACATAAATATCTATGTCATTGTACTGACAAAAACCGTGCTTTTATTCATTCCATGTTTTCTTTTCTGTTTTCGTCACATGATACACACAGGAGTTAGTACTTGATTGCAATCACTATTTTTGATTACTTTTGACGGTCTAATATTTTTTCAGTGACTGTAGTTTAAAATCAAAATTCACAACTGTCTGGTTTCTTCAATTTTTGCTTCAAATTTTTTTATGCTTACTAGTGGTGTTTCCATTTGTGTTTTCTGTACCTTGGTATGAGCAGACTTCTCAGAGAGCCAGTCCAGTCCAGCTTTGACGCTCTTCTCCTCTGCCATAGCCTGCATCAGTTGGTGTTGTGCCACGATATGAGCCCACTGAAGTCGGGCCACTTCTGTTCTCCGGCGCTCCACCAGTCGCTCCCCACTTGGATCCCCCTCATCCTTATTTTCTTCCTTCTCTCCAGCTTCACAAGAGCTGAGATCCAGCAGCTGGAGGCGCTCAGAGCAGGAGGTCTCGACAATATCAGAGATGCCCCTGAAGAACTGCTTCTGAGTGAAGGCAGCCAGCGTTTTGGTGTTGAGCTCCTCTTGTTGCAGGTATGGATCCAAAGACAGCTGGGAGAGGAGTACAGCTGGCTTTCTGGAGTGGTTTGATCTGGATACTTTTTCTTGTTTTCCATCTTCTTGCTGAATTGGAAGATATGATGCCAGGTTGCTTACCTCATCAGTTAGATTTTGCAATACAGTGTTGGTGTGAGCATTCTCAGCTCCAACAGAAGCACTGGCCTCTTTTAGTTTGCTCGCAGCACTCTCCAGCTCTGCAGAAAGTCGAAGGTCAACATCTGCACTGGAGGTGGCTATAACCTGTAGCCTGTTAAAGCGTTTCTGCTTTAGCTCCTTTTCTTTACGTAATGCCTGAAGCTCTGCCTCCAAATCATCTGTTGTCACTTCCCCCTCTGCTGCAAACATAGATGAGGAAGATGAAGAGGAACTACCACCATCTGAAGGCCCGATGGTCCTTAGGACTTCACCCAAAGATGCTTCATCCAGGATTGCTTTGCCAGACTGTCGCAGGGCCTGAAAAGCATGGGCCTCCTCCAGGGTAAGAACATTGCTTGAGTTGAGGGTCCGACAGACAAAGCGCAAGAAGTGGAGATTCTCTGGGGCGCAGTCAAACAGCCAATCGAATTCAGATGCCTTCAGTGATGATGCACCAGGATAACCTAGACGGCCGAGGGCCTCCACAAATTGGCCACCGTCTAACATAGTGGTTCAGCATTCAGTGCTGAACAGGTGAATTATAAGTCATTTAAAACAATTTAAAACACACAAATATCAACACATCACCACAACCTGCAGCGAATATGGATGCCCTAGGTCCACCTGCACCATTTATCTTGCACCTCACCAGTCTTTCGATTACATAAGTGTAGGCCCCCCCAAAAAAATAATAAAGACTGGAACAATTATAAAATATTACAGTGAGGATGGAGAGCCATCTTGAGAGGTAAACCCTCCATTAGCTCTGCTTATTGAAATGGTTAACTGCTTGTTGTTTGACTGAAAGGATTTTCAGTGAATAAAATGAATAGATACTGACAGGAACACAGAAAAGAGCCCTTAACAGGAGAAACTTCTAATTGAGCAAACTACAAGTTAAACAAAAAGCATGGCTTGCCTTTTATTATAAGTTGTAGTTTGTCTATTTGAATGGACACTTAACTGATGTCCAAATTCATTTTCCATCAGAAACTTGGCAATCAGGTTTCAACTTCTGTTATTCAGACTGAATTAATAATTTGATGCATGCTCTGTGGTCACACACTGCTTTGCCAATTGCCATTCTGAAGCCTTGAGATGTTTTTATAGAAATTAATGCAGCTAATGCAATTAGTACAGGTAAACTTGACAGAATTCTCCGACAGTCTTAGACTAACTCCTCATATACAACCATGGCAGAATTTCATGGAGGGAGAAAATTTTGTTTTTATTCAGTCAACAAGAGTGTTCAATGTTGGACTCAGCAGCCAAGCTATTGCCAGCTGTCAATCAAAGCCCACACAGCACAACAGTCACTGACAGACTCACCTGTCAATCACAGCAGCTACTCTCTTAATCATACATACATTTTTGGCTTTGTAAAATCTAAACAGGTGAGTTATATAAAAATTCAAGTCCTGTACTGTTGACACAGAGGGGAAAGTGAACTATAGAGATGAGTACCTTCTTCAAAACAGGGTTTAAACATGCCAGTTTCTGCGATAAACATGACAGACCTATTACACCTTTAGGAACAACCCTCAGAGGTCATTTAAATTACTGTAGATTTGAACCTCTGGCTTGGCCTCAGTGATCAAGAGGTTGACACTTTTTTGTTATGACATGACTGCATATAATCCATCAGCCATCCTGTAGTGACAAATATTCATGTCTGAGAAAATATGCATTCAAGATACATGCATGTTATTAGTAGCAGACTTTCTACTATACTGAACAGACATAGGGCATTAGTCCTTAAACTTTAACCCTTAACTCTGAGCTACCTAAGATGAGCTTTCTCCATCAAAGTTGAGCAAATTAATCTATTTTTGAGCCAAACAACAAGCAGCCAACCACTTTAACAGACACAAGTAAAAGAGGGCATAAATCCCATGAAAAGAATATGTTCATCTTCTGCTCTTGAACCAAACATACTTTAAGTTTTCATCAAACCTTCCTGCAGTTTTCACAGAAACACTCAGAGCACCTATAATGTAACAAAACTACAGGTAATATAAGGGACATCTTACGATATAATGTAGACTATTTAATTACACATCAGAACTTCACAACTGCATTATTGTGCAATATGAGTAAAAGACAGAGGTGACCGAAAAAACTGTCAACAGAATATCTTTCCTTGAGGGTAAAAATGTTTATGTATACTAAGACGCTGTGAACATATAGAGAATTCCTCGTGTAGGTCTTTCGAAGTACATTTAGATATATTAAATGAGGGGTAGCTTAAAACTTAGTAACAGTCTACCGTACAGCGTTAAACTTTACTGTATAATTTTTATGCCTTATATATAGGAAACCAAAATAGGCAAATTCTATTGGAGCCATTTCAGTACAAGTATCATAGTTATCCTATTGGGCTAATGCTCTGATAAACAACTAGCAAAACTGAACCGTTAACTACGTATGAGACGATGACAAGAAACTAATAAACATTCTAACTGACATGGCTCTTTTGCTTGACTTGCACCATGTTATTGTCGTAATAACAATTTGAAAAGTTAGTTTTTTCACACTTACAATTGTATTTTCGTTGTCTCTGGCTAAACTTGGTAGCTCGTTAGCTGCTCGCGCCAAACTTCGAAACTGTCTACTGCCGCAAACGTACTAACGACGACTGGTGTACGTCATATATTTAAGGCGGAGCTAAAAGTTCTCGACCAATCACGTCAGCGGATGAAAAATTTCCCGTACTTTCTCCCCACATTTCTGGATGAATCCGTGTGTGCTCACAGTGAGTCCTGCTACTTGTAAAATTACGCAGAGAAACTGAATAAAATATAATCTAGACAAGAGCCGTAGGGTACAATGGAAATTAAAAATAAAAATAAAAAAAATCCACCAGCTGCTGTTCTCCAGTTTTATTCCATTTTCTGTTTTCAGGGCACAAACTTGATTATTACAGTTGTATAAGTCATGTCCAGTAATGAAAATGAACGTGAATAAACAATACAACAAACAATCAACACAGACAGTTATGTACGTACTTTTTTCCAGCATGTATTTCAAAGGCAATATTATTTCAGCCCCTTAAAAATATCATTTATTATTTTCTGAAAATTGCTAGATTTAATCTATTCAGCAATTAATACTTTTTTCTGTTGAGTTTCTTCATTTCTTAAAAGCCCTGAGTATCTTCAAAAACAAAAATGCCAGCAAACTTTTTAATATCATTGAAAAATATGACTTACAAAAAAAGCACTTGCCTGTTTAACTTTATTTCTGTTCTGAAACTCTTTGTTTTATCCCTCCTATGCCCTTTGCACCTCTTCCTGTTTTGAGTTGTGTAAGAATTTATGCCATGAATGTTTTGCACATTAACCCATAAAGACCCAAACATCCACCATGAACTAACATCATCTACTGGTCTTAAATGTTTAATACCTGTTGATCCACTAATCCTATCAATACACGTATCTAAAAAAAAAAAAAAGTTGTAAATACAGTTTTGCATCTTTTCATGGTCATCAGATATGACCTATTTGGACGTTTAGAAACTCCGTAGTTACCATAGAAACACCGTCAATATCTACAATACAGATTCACCAATAAAACCCATGGAGGTGGATCAATGACAGTGGATGGACACAATTCTATTTATGTGCAGTTAATTATATATTTTGTTGAAAAGATCACCTTTTCGTCTTTTTTTTCAGTACATAATTAGTAAGTTAAATATAGGAAAGTACGTGATTTACATTGAAATATGCAACATACAGAGGATAATATTATTATAAATGTTGATAAATCACTTAAAAAAAGGTTAAATATAGAGAAAATTCATTCGAGAACTGTCACAAAAGCAGCGTTGGGTCTTTATGGGTTAAACTTGATGAATAATGACTAAAAAAAACAAAAAAAACAAATAAAACTGTCCAAGTTCATCGCACGCACATGCACGTAGCGTAACGTCCTACGTCATTAGATCGAAGCCCGTGCCAAATTTTCTCCACCAATCACAGTGAAATATAACCGCGCGCGCCCCCGCAGCCTCTCATTCTTTTAGTAACGCGCCGCTGTGAGTGTGTGGAAGTTCTGCCATTAGACTGTGGACAACAACAGCCTGTAAGTGATCTGTGTTTGTTCCTATATATGTGATTTTACGCGCTCAGATAGACTGAACTAAAGTGAAGTGTTAACTGCGTAACAGATAAACTGAACAGTAAAGTCCACGGTTCATAGTCTGGGATTAATTTTTGAGCTTTGAACTCAGTAAACCTGTTATATTTTAATGGTGCCCCTTTAATCCATTCACTTTCATTATGAGCTGTTCACTTTTTTTTAATAACCTAGAATATGTGTGTAGACATGTTTGGGGGGGTTTTTTGCACTTAGTTTTTATTAATTCTGTATCATTTTGTCATACAGAACCTAAACAGCAATCGACAACAGATAATAGTCACAGTCTAATAGTAATAATAATTTCGGTTACAGTTACAAAATTGTGCACAAGTTACTTAATTAGTTAGATTCTTAGAGCAGTAGTTTCTATAGCATTTCACAGGATTATGAGACAAATCTCACATTACTTGTATATTTAAAGAAACTAATCCATTGGCCCTCATCTTATTATGTAAAGTTCATTTTGTGAATTTATCCAGTCCTCCAGCACTGATGCATCAAGTTGAAGGCATTTATGAGGGATTGTTTTTTTGGTTTTTTTTGCTGCAGCACCACAGATTTTTTTTAGAAAATGTTTATCACTTATTGTCAAATCATCCTGAAGATCAAACAATAGTGACAAAGTGGGTTTCTGTGATTTAAAACCCAGAATCTATTGTATTTTAATTCCAACATCTATCCAAAAAGTTGTAATTGTGTGCAGACATGTTTGTGTGTGAAATTCAATGCGCTTCACTTATTCACTGCTATTCCATAAACTGCAAAACAGTGTTACCCGTTAGAGTACATGTACTGTGTCTTCTGTTTATTCTTACCATTATTTTTTACATTGAACTGTATGTTACTGCTTGTTTAAATAAGTGCTGATGTTCTCCAGCAGCTGCCCCCGATCTAAGAGTCATGGTTCAAGCTAAATCCTGGATTCTGACCAAACATTTCGATGGCTTCCCAAAGGACAGCGACTTTAAGCTCAAGGTAGAGGAGTTATCAGAGCCCAAGGATGGAGGTGGGATTAGTTTTTTTTTTATTTTTTAAATCCTTGAAGCTGAGGTTCTGAAATGTTTCTTCATTTTAAACGCTGACATCTCCTTTTCCCCTCAGAGGTGCTCCTGGAGGCTGTGTTTCTCAGTGTGGATCCCTACATGAGGTAAGATTTAACTATGACAACATCCTCTGTCACATATTCCTGCCTCAACATATGCTCTCTGTGTCATCAGGCCGTTTAGTCGGGTTCGGATGAAAGAGGGGGACGAGATGATTGGAACTCAAGTGGCCAAGTAAGGAAGCCAAACACACCCACATCCACTCACCCTGGAATGTTTGTACATGTATTAAAGCGGTGTGTTTATCTGCTGTTGACTGAAACGCCATGATCTGCACCTGTTAAGAATTAACAAAGCCTTTGATTTACTGGAAGTTACAAGCAAAATTGGACAATTGTGATTTATTTGGCAGAGTGTTCAGACACATCTGTTTCAGTCTGTTCTTGTGGGGATGTTTTTGTTGATGAACACATAATTAATTACGCAGTTACTTGTTTTCCACCAAGTCAGACCCATATGGTTTGTATTTTCTTCACTTTGTAGTGAACCACAGATGCATGAATATCATCTGCTGTGTGGCTTGAAATCATGCAGCTGTCCTGATTACCTAACCACAATTAAATGCTTTTTATGTTTTTTTTTTTAATCGCTCAAATCACAGAAAGCATCAGCTAATTTAGCAAATTATAAGCATCGGTGCTATCAATTGACTTCCCAGTTGAAATGGAATGCATCTTTACATGTTGACTGAATACTGTAAACGTGTGAAACATTTCTAGAAACTGAAATAATAAAAAAAAAAGATTAATTACTGTTAATCTTAAATTTCACATAAGGTATGTATTTGCAGATCTAACCAGAAACATATTGAAATGTTTGAAATTTTGAAAAACAGTTTGTGTCTGAGCTCAACTTTAGAGCAGTTACTGAGCAACAGCTAATGGACCGATGAGTCTTTTATTTGTCTCTTTCTTGCTTTGTTTGTGTTAGAGTGATTCAAAGTAAGAATGCAGCGTTTCCCGTGGGAAGCCATGTTGTGGCTCGATGCGGCTGGAGAACCCACACGGTCTGTGAAGTGGCAGGCCTCATTCCCATCATGCCTGACTGGCCTCAAGACGTATCGCTGTCACTGGCTCTGGGCGCCGTCGGTATGCCCGGGTAAGACCCATGTTAAAGGAGTGATATTTAACTTTTTTAAAATGGAATTCTGCATTTTCAAACATTTCCCTGTGGTCTCCATAAACTGTAAATGCTCTGCTTGGGTCTGAATTCTT
>JAPTYQ010000013.1:18396523-18412479 GCA_029814465.1 Ostorhinchus cyanosoma
AAACAATGAAGTGGCAATAAAACCACTTTGCTCATAGGACGCTAAATTAAAACATAACTTACTATGAAAAAAAGTCTTTGAAGTTTGTTATTGTAAACCTTTAACCACAGTGTTGTATTTGTTATCCTGTTAGTGTTATTGCGTTAACCCCTCTGTGACAGTGTGGATTTTTATACTTAGGTACTTACAGCCTTTCCAAACGTTCTGCAGCCACCACAGCTGTGAGCAGTCCGGTGTGTGTTGTGACAGCTCAGTCCACTTGGAAAATAGATGGTTTTATGGATTCAGGAGGATAATGGAAATAATCTGACTTTTATTGCTCTGCTGCAGAATGGAAATGAAAAACACCGCGTGCCTTAAGTGTGGGAATGAAAGCTGTTGGACGCTGCCAGTTTCACATAAGAATAGAGGTTTTTGTTCAGCCAGTTTGCAGAAATCTGCCAGTTTGGTAGCAAGGGAAAGATCCATGCTGCGTTTTTCCGACTTGTCTCTGCTTACATTGTCTGTGTTTTCCATGGGTGTCATTGTCAGGTTTTGGCTCCAGTTTTCTTCCCAAGGAGGAGAGTGTGACAGCTGCTCCAGAGGTGGAGGTCATCGAGGACTACCAGGCCAGCAGTCAGGTTCGAACTCAGCTTTTCTAAATGTGTTGAATGTCCGTGATATGACATTACACACTTTTTTCTACCATTTTCACAAGACTTTATCAGCTCATAGTTTTAGCAATTTTGTTCACACTCAGACTTCTGTGATTATAGTTCAGAAATATTAAAGAAAACTAGACAAAGGACTGAAATATTAAAGAAAATTAAACAATGGACTGAAATATTAAGGAAAACTAAACAATGGACTGAAACATTAAAGAAAACTAAACAATGGACTGAAATATTAAAGAAAAGTAGACAAAGGACTGGAACATCCATCTGAGATGAGATGCACTTTTGACCTTGTTCTCAAAGAAAGGAATTTTTCTTTAAAAGAGTGATATTTTTCTTTTTCTTTTAAATGGAATCATGTGTATGGCAGGTTCAGTGTTAGGTTTGTAGCCCATCTAGTGGCCATCAATGGTATTACGCTTTAAGGTACTTCTGCACTGGGTAAACTTTGTAGCTGAGGTCTTTGGTCCTTGGTCAATTCTCTTAGCGAACCCAAGTTGGTGGAGGTGCACTGTATAAAGCAAATATTCAACCAGATTTCCTCCAAAATTATAACCTCTTTCTTCTGCTTTAGCTTGATCTCTTAATAATGAGCTTCATAAGCTGCATTTTGTAAATTTACCCTTGCGTATATGTGTGATATTATCTGAAAACAGTTTTGCCACCCAATAGATTTTTACAGTACAGTATATCTAACTTCTAATAGTCAGTCCTTCCTCTGGGCAGTAGCAGCATGGCACCAGTAATATTTCAGTTTAAAACCAGGTGTTATATTTCATTATGTTACATGTTATGTGAAAGTTAACAGCTTTGGGTCCAGTCATATCCATATCGTTCGCCTCATAGCGTAATTGCCTAAGTCATACACTATAAGGACAAAAGTATCAGGACACTTTGAATTCAGGTGTTCAGAGCACGGAAAATATTTTTTGAAATTTAGAGGTAGAACATTTAAAATCATAACCGTGGATTTAAAAAATTTATGTCAAGACAAATTAAGTAAAAAAAAAAAAACCATCTCTGGGGCATTTTGGAAGCAAAGATAACAATTTAAACCAAACCAACCAGTGCAATGATATCATCCCAATATAGAACTATATTATGTTTGTATCATTATTGTTTTCTATCCCAGACCTCTGTTAGAAAAAAAAACACCTGACTTCAATGTCTCCCAATACTTTAGTCCATATAGTGTATGACTTGGACAGTTTTGCTACGATGCTAATGCTATTCAAGTTCTTCTCTGGATTGACAGTCTGTCTGTCCCTGCAGGTTTTTCATGAGTGTTTCCTGAATCCCTGTCAGAATAAGGGCACATGTGAGGAGGTGGGGGCTGGATATGTGTGCACCTGCATGCCGGGCTTCACCGGTAAGACGCCACCTGCTCAGCTGACCGCGCCGCACTGTTCACATTGTGTTTTTACAGCTGCCTTTTTAATCCAGCAGACATGTGGTCAGCCTCATAGCGGTGCTGTGTGTGACTCTGTCCTGATGAACATTTTATACAAGCTGTGATATTTCTAACTCAGGTGCTAAATGTGAGGTTGACATAGATGAGTGTGATTCTGCTCCGTGTCAGAATGGAGGCCTGTGTAACGATGGAATGGGAGACTTCCAGTGTCAATGCAAGCCTGGATTTTTAGGTAAGGCCATCAGCACAGTACCTTTATATTTTAGCACTTAATAGAATATTTGGAAATATTGATCAATCTAATTGGTTATTCTGAGACTTGAAAGTTTTACAAGTTCACTTTACTGACATTAGACGTATGTACGTGCAAGTTTACTATGTCTTTATGTTCTGTTTCAGGTTCGCTGTGTGAGGCTGAGGTGAATGAGTGTAGCTCCTCCCCCTGCCTGAACGATGGCGTGTGTGTGGATGAGGTCAACAGGTTTTCCTGCAGCTGCGTTGGCGGCTTCACAGGTTCAGAATGTTGATCTGTTTAGTCTCGGATATTTTCTTAGGTGGTACACTGCAAAAAAGGCCTTTACAAAACTCATTCATTCATTCATCATCTGAACTCGCTTTTATCCTCATTAGGGTCTTTACTGTGTGTGCAGTATAAGAAAATTGCACTTAAATTTAAAAAAATATTAAAATTATATATATATATAAATCTAAAAAATGGTCTTTCAAGATAAATATTCCAATTCAAGTCAGTTGATCTTAGTCAGATATTCCTTTTTTGCAGTGTACATCACATTAGATTTGAACCTTAACCCATAAAGACCCAGTGATACTTTCGTGTCAGTTCCCAAATGAATGTTTCCTTTTTATTTAACCTTTCTTAAGTAATTTATCACCATATATTGTAATGTTATCCTTTTTATTTTCAGTTTTATCAGTCTAAATAATGCATTTTTCTGTATTTAATTTACTGATTATGTCGAAGTTCGTAACAGCTCAGAGTAAATTCAAAGGTTATTATATCGAAACGGAAACCTGAAGAATTTTCTGTCAAATCTATCATTAACTGAACATAAACCCAGTGTTTCCATCCACTGTCATTTGTCAAATTCCACAAGTTTTACTGTTGAATCAGTGTTATAGTAGACGACCGTGTTTCCACGTTCACTACGGAGCTTCTGAACGTTCAAACGGGTCATGTTTGGGTCTTTATGAGTTTAAAATCATTACCACTATTACTACTATATACTTTATATTAAATCTAAAAGTGGGAGTATAGATGCACTCATACACCTTTTGTCATTTCCCCACAGGATCTCGCTGTGAGCTGGAAATAAATGAGTGCCTCTCAAACCCTTGTCTGAATGGCGGGGGGTGTGAGGACTTGACAGGAGGCTACACCTGCAACTGTCTAGCCGGCTTCTCAGGTGACAGCTGTGAGGTCAACGTCGACGAATGCTACAGCGCCCCCTGTCTGAACGGAGGCTCATGTCTGGACGCCATCAACAACTTTAGGTAAAAAGATTCAAACGGGAGGAATTAATCGGAGAACATGTCTTTTCACAACTGAAACAACCCTCACAAACACAGTGATCATGATATAACATTATATTGTGGTGACATCACCTACAGCAGGGGTGTAGTTCACATTCAGTCTAAAGTGGGTCGGACCAGTCAAATATTGGCATAATAATCTGTAAATAATAACCCAATTTTTTGCTCTTTGTTTAAATGTGAAAGTTAAATTACTTTATGAAAATGTGAATAACTTGAACAACCATGTACAACCCTGAAATATCACAATTTACAGATCACAGTGGATCTACAAATGCACAAAACATTTAGTAACAGGCATTATATAGTTTTTTTTTTCTTAAGTAATGTCAGATTTCACATATTTTTTCAGATTATTCACATTTTATATTATTTACTTTTCTGACCCACTTGAGATCAAATTTGTCTGCATGTAGACACTGAACTAAAAGGATTTTGGCACCCTTGACAATTAATATCTTCTTTATAATTTTTGTATTTCACAAATTCATTCCACGTGGACCTTTTATCGGTCTGGTTTTGGCCCACGGACCATATGTTTGACTCCTTGGTTATAGAAGATTCATCCAGTCCTTTAATTTCATCTACGTTCTATCTAAGCTGCCGATGCTTGTTCTATTACTCAGATGCTGGTGTGTGTGTTCTTTGCCTCAGGTGTCAGTGTGTGGAGGGCTACAGGGGTCGGCTGTGTGAGGTGGACGTGGATGAGTGCGATCCCAACCCCTGTGTGAACGGGGCCAGCTGCCTGGACGGCCTCGGCTCCTACACCTGCCGCTGCCTCCCTGGGTTCAACGGAACCAGGTGTGAGACAGGTACTATAGGACAGACAACACTTCACCATGGCAACGCTAGAGCAGGAAGAAAGACTGACAGATTTAAATTAACGTTACTTTCACCTTGGTTTATTTTTAAACCCCTAAAGACCCAGAGCTACGTGTCAGTTCCCAAATGAACTTAACCTCTATTTTTAACCTTTCTTAAGTGATTTATCATCATTTATTACATTGTTTATGATATGTTAATGATATTTTGTGTTTTTTCAGTTTAAATCAGATATTTTCCTATATATAACTCACTGATTATGTAGATGCTCATTAAATCTGAGAGTAATTAAATCAGAAATAGAGAAAACTGAAGAAAAAGTGACTTTTTCAGCAAAGATGTCATTTACTGAACATATAAACTCCATGGGTTTTACTGATGAATCAATGTTGTAGAAGGTGACGGTGTTTCCATAGTAACTACAGAGCGTCTGAACATCCAAATGGGTCATATCTGATAACCATGAAAAGGTGATAAGCTGCATTTTACACTAATAACTTACATGTACTGATAGGATTAGTGGATCAATAGGTATTAAACAGTTTATATTAGTAGATGCTTTTGGTCAGTGGTGGATGTTTGGGTCTTTGTGGGTTAAAGGTTTTACAAATGGTCACAGTGAATGGAATTTTATATAGATTCTAAAGTTATTGAAAATGTGTATAAGCTATATGAAGGGATAGACAGATAAACGTGTCTGTCATAAAATGAAAACAGGATAAAAGTTATAATAGTAATAGTAGTTGTGATAACACCTTGTTTTAAAATGCCTTATGTAATTAATAATATAAGTATGTATTATTATTAATATAAAATAACATTGCACACTGGAATAAACAGTAAACAACATAAACAACATTGCACCACAGAACTGCTCAGTGATAATAATGTGATATTATTGACCAATGAGTGTTAACATGTTGTGTTTAAACTATTAGAAGGACAGGATTTAGATCCCTATTCCTTTATTAATCCATTCTCCACACACTGTTTAAGGTGTACATTTGAACAATGCCAGCAATAATGACGTTCCAACCTTTTCACGACTCAGCAAGATAAGTTATCAAGAATCACTGTTCAACATGAAACATTATCGACTTTGAACCAGATTACGTATCTCGTTTGACCATGACAACATTGTTGTAATAATATGAAAACACCTTGTTTTAACATGGGGTGATCGTGTTTTGATTATGACAAGTGTTTCATGTTTTTCTGACCTGGCAGGAATCCGCTTCTATGTTGAATGAACTCGGGTTGATTCAAGAACAATCAACCAGAAACAAACTGTAAAAAGAGCAGGTTTAAAGTTTAATTTTATTTTGTCCCACCAGAGATGTCATCTGCTTTCAACCTTGACTTTGAGGTGTCTGGTATCCATGGTTACGTGATGATGGATGGGGTGATGCCAGCACTGACAGAGATAACCTGCACATTCTGGATGAAATCCTCTGACACCACCAACTATGGCACCCCCATCTCGTATGCCGTGGAGGGCAGCGACAACGCCTTCCTGCTCATCGACTACAACGGGTCAGTCAGATCCCTCGTACATCCACGGCCCGTTTACTCCATGCAGACAGAACTAGATGTGTTTTTCTGTTGTGTGTGGTCTCTGTAGATGGGTTCTGTATGTGAACGGAAAGGAGCGCATCACGGACTGTCCTGCGGTAAACACCGGTCAGTGGTACCACATCGGCGTGTCGTGGAGGAGCTGGGACGGGGACTGGAGGATCTACATCAACGGGAAGCCCTCAGATGGAGGCAAAGGCCTGTCAGTGGGCACCACCGTCCCAGGTGTAGTGCTATCCTCGACCCCTTTGCATTTCTGTTCCCCCGTCTACTTCCAAAAATATAAAATACACAAATATGAGACACATGAAATGGTTATATGATGTGTCATGTGTTTCAGAATTTCCTACAGTATGCATCATTCTCATGGTCATTTTGATGAAAGCAGTGGTTAACGTCTGAACTTTATGTCCTGCAGGTGGCGGGGCTTTGGTCTTAGGTCAGGACCAGGACCAGAGGGGTGAGGGTTTTAACCCTGTTGAATCTTTTGTTGGATCCATTAGCCAGCTCAACATCTGGGACCGAGTCCTCACACCGCAGCAGGTACACATAGATGCCCCTTATACATGTGATCCACAGTGTAAAGACTTGAGTCAGTCAGTCATTTAAGCTTACATCTGTTATGGGTTATTTTGATTTGGTCCGTATTTTACTCCTGCAGATTAAAGTCCTGTCCAGCAGCTGTCCTGCCTCCCATGTGACTCACCGAGGGAACGTCCTAGCGTGGCCCGACTTCCTCAGTGGAGTCGTGGGAAGAGTTAAAGTGAACCTCAACAGCATTTTCTGCGCTGGTAACAGGCCTTTACAAATCTGATACTGTGTGATGGGTCACAGCATGATGACAGCACTTTTTTTTATCCCTCAGATTGGTTAAGTGGGCCAAAAATGACCCGATGAGGTAGTTTTATTGTAATAGCTTTGTAATTAAATGTTGATATTATTTCATATTCCAGATATTCCTCAAAAACAAGATATTGACGTCATACCATTTAAATTTTTAACTTGCGTTTGATAGATTTTATGAAATTTTAGTTTCTATAGTACTACCCTGAACTTCCATAAGTAGATCAAAATGACCCACATTCATTGCTAGTGGAATTTCATCTGAAGCTTTGATTCATTTTACATTCATTCATTCATTCTACAACAAAACCAAAAAAAGTGGATGTTGACATTGTTCTGTTGCTGTTATGTACTATATATTATACACTATATATACTTTGCTTTTCAAATTTCCTAAATAATTTAAAAGAACAATTTAAAGTTGTTAAAAATGTATTTCAAACAAGAAATCATTCTTTTGTGCACCAAAATATAGTACAAATATTTGAATATGACAAGATGACAAAAATAGCATCAAAACACATTGATTTTTAACTTGGGTCATTTTAGACCCACTTATGGAAGAGTGGAGGGTCCAGATAATTGTGCATTAAAGGGTTAAGGAGGACGTGTGCACGTTGTGAGATGAACCGTTAAAACTATCGTAACTGAACCTCAGTCCACTTGGTCCAGATTGTCCCCAGCTGGAGAATGCCGTTCCTCACCTCCATGCGTCCACAGTGGAGGTTAGTCCTGGGGCTCAGGTCCAGCTGTCATGTGATCCCGGTTTCTACCTGGTGGGGGAGCCGGTGCTGCAGTGTCAGAATAAAGGAGAGTGGAGCCATCCTCTACCCAGCTGCCAAAGTAAGACCCATGGACACACTCCTGTATTTGAACTTTTTCCTTTATCTGTTTTTCTTTCTCACAATATTTTGTATTTATTTCCATTGTTTTTGGTTTGTTTGTTTTTTGTTTGTTTGTTTGCCAGCAACTTTATTCAAAAACTACAGGACCAATTTCCATGAAAATTTCAGGAAAGGTGCGAGGTGGTCTAGAATAGATCCTATTAAATTTTGGTGAATGTAGGTCAAAGGTCAAGGTCACCAAAAATGTGTTTTCACAATGATAAGAGATGGGGCAAATCAGGTAAAATGTTTATGAGAGGCGGGGTTTGTTGTGCCTGGCACCATTTGTTAAGTTTTATGATGTTTTTATCATCTTTTTTATTGTTTTTATTGTTCTTTTGCTGTTCTTAACATTCTCATCCTCATTGTCCTTTTGTCTTTGTCATTCAGAACTTACAAGGTTTCTCCTTGTGATTGTGTTTCTTCCTTTGCATTATTTTACGTTAGCATTTCAGTGAATAAAAGACCATTCATTGCTTAACATACTTTTATTGTCTATATATTATCTCTGGGTTGTGGTTGTAAATTTACACAGTTGACAGTTTATCTGAAATAGGAGAGACACACATCTTAATTTTGCGCAGATGATCAGACTACAAGCAGAAGTAGTTACAGGTTGGCTTATTGTTGTTTGTTTTGCAGGAGTGTCCTGTGGGTCCCCTCGTCCTCTGGAGAACGGTTTGTTTCAAGGGACAGACTTTGACGCTGGCAGCTCTGTGGTGTATCAGTGCAACGCTGGCTTCTACCTGCTTGGAGACGCCAAGCTGCACTGCACCAACAGCGGCAAGTGGGGAGGAAACCCACCAGCATGTCTAGGTACGTCATCACAGATAACAGTGATACCGGTCACATATGTGAACACAAACCCCCTCTGGGCTGTGAGTTAGTGTGTATTTGTGTGTGTTCAGATGTGGATGAGTGCGCTCTGGGCTCCGACTGCGATGACCACGCCAACTGTCAGAACACAGACGGCTCCTACACCTGTACGTGTGTCCACCCGTACAGCGGAGACGGGAAGAACTGCACAGGTAACGACAGACGCAGATGGGACCGGTAAAACACCAAGTAAAGCCTATATGTTGGAGCCACAGTTCCTCTATATCAGTGTTTTGCAATCTTTTTTGAACAAACGCACACTAACTGCATCAGGAAAACTGCGACCGCAACGGACCTGTTTGCGGAGAATGTGGTGGTGGGTTATGTAGCTCAGTAGGTAAAGCCCCTTGGTTCCTCCCGAAAACAAATTTGGGACGGGGGTGTACATTATTCTATAAATAATACAACGTACCTGTTTGCGGAGAATGTGGTGGTGGGTTATATACCTCAGTAGGTAATGCCCCCTCAGCTCATCAGTGGCCACTTGGTGCCCTCCAAAAACAAATTTGCAATGGGGGGACCATAAGTGGGGGGGGGTGTATGGGAGTGAGTATGTGCCTCTGTCACTCGTTGGACACAGGCTCCTTGAACTGGGGGCGAGGGGAGTGATGTATAATGTTGTAATGTACAACAGTGACTAACGCACCGTCTTTGTGCCTGAGCACTCCCTCTCAGGGTTCTCCTTCCAAACACCCCCTAATAAGTTACTAAATGATTGAAGTGGTTTCTTTGTGTTGGAGCTGATGTCTTCTTGTCTTACCGTGTCCTGTCCATCAGAACCGGTCAAGTGTGAGAACCCTGGAGCTCCAGAGTTCGGTCACAGAGACGGCAGTAACTTCCTGATGGGCGGCGAGGTGTCATTCGGCTGCGAGGATGGCTACGAGCTGATTGGCACATCTCATCTGCAGTGTCTGGAGACAGGAAGCTGGGACAGTCTTCCGCCATACTGCCGAGGTGTGTGAATATGAGTTCATGAACGTGTCGTTTAATGTCCTCTATCAAGACGAAACCATTACCATGTTTTAGAAGCAGGAAAGTTTATCCACAGTCATGTTGTCAAGGAAAAAATATAACATTTTTAACCCATAAAGATTCAAACACCCACCGACGACCAAAAGCATCTCCCAATGTAAATAATTGGTGTAAAATGCAGTTTGTCACCTTTTCATGGTCATCAGATATGACCCATTTGGACGTTCAGAGGCTCCATAGTTACCATGGAAACACCGTCATCTTCTACAACTTTGATTCACCAGTAAAACCCATGGAGTTGGATCAATGAGAGTGGATGGAAACACTGGGTTTAAGTCACTTTTTCTTCAGTTTTCTGTGTTTTGGGTATCATAACTGTCAACTTTAATCTGAGCTTTTTATGAACATCTACATAATCAGTAAATTAAATGTAGGAAAATACCTGATGTTGAGTGGAAAAACACAAAATACAGGCGATAATATTGTAATGAATGGTGATAAATCACTTGAGAAAAGTTAAAAATAGAGAAAAAAATATCTTGGAACAGCCATAAAAGTAGCACCTGGTCTTTATAGGTTAAATGACACAAAAATAATCAAACAAATGACCTGTGTGAAAATGGAAAACCTATGAACAGATAAAAAAAAAAACAACATAATACCAGAATGAGGTAAAATAAGGGGGAGTAGTGTAATCCCATGGGTACTCTCTCCTCATTCAGTCTACTGCTCACTTCACCACCTCTCTCTCCCTTGTTTATAGAATGGAGAACAGGGGCGGGGTTTGAACCATTAACTTTAAAGGTTACCTTGGTAATATTTAAACCCTATGTAACATTAAAGTTAAGATCCGTTTCAAGCATGTATCAGTAATTCCTGACACACCTAGTCTGAGGTAACAAGATGTGAACGATGGTAATTATTGCTCCTTCCTTCTTCCCTAGAAGATGTGAGCTTGCTCAATAAACTGCTCTGTTGCAATGTTTCCTCCTGTAGCTCTGCTTAGTTACCAGTTTATTTAGCCTCCTCTTAGGGAGTGACTGAAAAAGGAAGTTTTTCCAACAGAAGTCCACCAGGTCCAGGAGTTGGTGAAGGAGAACTGGATCTTATTCTAGAGATCTGCCATTTGTCTTCAGTTAGATTAGATTAGATATAACTTTATTGATCCTTTGGGCAGAGCTTCAGGAAATTAAGGTTCCAGTATCAGCACAACACTTTAAGTACACATATAAGAAATATTACTAGACCAAAAGGAAAGAAAATAGTAATAACAATAGCTATAAAAATAGAAGTGAAAAACAGACAATTACACATTACGAAGTCGTAGTGGAAATAAACAAATAAAATAGTAATAATAATAAATGATAACAAAAAAGTAATAATGTTAGACTTAGACTTTATTCATCCCAGAAGGGAGATTTGTTTCCACTTGACTGTACATAGAATCATCCCACAGACACACACATCAGCATCAAATAGAAAAGAAAAACATACTGAAGAGGCAGACATTTCACAAATGCACTTAGGTATAGTAGACATGGTGACAGATATGGCGTCAAAGGAGGAGAATGTCCGCGGGGTCTGTTGTTTAAAATGGCTATGGCTGCAGGGAGTAAAGTCCTTCCCAAGTCAGCTCTTCTGAAGCAGAATGTCTGGTATCTGCGGCCTGAGGGTAGTGGGATGAGGTATTGATTGAGTGGGTGTGTCCTGTCCTGTTCTATTGAGACTGCAAAGCGTCTTATGGATCTGTTGTTGAGTTCTGTGAGGTTGGATGTAGAAAGACCGATGGTTTTATGTGTGATGCAAGCTACTTTTGTCCAGTTCATGACTGAGATCATGGAAAAGAAGCATATGGAGCAGTAGAGGAGGACCGGTTGGATGATGCTCTCGTAGAGAAGTAACAATAGGTGGGGGGTGACACGGGGTGCTTTCCATTTTCTGATTGTTGACAGTATTTTTTGGCTTCTTTTCTGAATGTCTGTGAAGTGGTGATCAAAACTGAGTTTATTGTCCAGTGTTACTCCAAGGTATTTAAAACTGTCCATGGTTTCAACTGTCTGGTTGTGAATGAGGATGGGGTACTGAGGTCAAGTCTAAGTCTAATTCTAATGTTATATTATGGCATGCACAGTATGTATTTATATGTGTGTGTGTATATTTTAATAATACCAGAACTACTAATGATAATTATAATAAAGTTATGGTATTTATAGTAAAGTCATAATAATAGTAATAATAATAATAGCTAGTTCTTAATATTACTAATTTCAGTTCACAGCTCTTTGTTCCTACCAGTTGCTTTATTGAGTTAAAGAATGACATCGAATAACTTAAGTGTTTTATACATTTTACGAATCAGTAAATATCTAAATAACAGTAGGCAGTTCTCTTAAGTTAGAAAAACTATTTGTACAACATTGTGCAAAAAAGATATAAAGCTCTGGACACCTGCAGAGCTCCTAACCACCACACTTGAATGTGTGACATAGGTTACCAGTTGTTATATAACAGGCTATATCCAGACAATCCATGAACCTTTTATACACTAATCCATGTTATAAATACAATCAGAACAAAAGGGACGGTCAGTGTTAGCAAATGTTTTTCTGTTCTTTGTTTTTTTATGTACAGCTTTATTTCTCAGTCTCTATAGTCACATAAACGGTGACTGTGTCCCACACCTACGCTAAACATTCAATGTATTGTCACATCTGATTCTGTCACACCCGAATATGCCCGTTTCCACAAAACCACATGATTTCTGTGACATGTACAGCATTTGCAAACACAACAGTGAAGCTCAACAGTCACGCATATCTCCTGTCAAAGCAGCGGTGAATGATCCTCCAGGCATTTGTTTTTGTCTGTGCACGGGGCTAAAGGCTTGGCCACGGCAGCAGCTCCGCCTTGGCCCAACGCCACATTCCCTCCAATAGGGAACAGGAAAGAGACCTACTCAGCAACTGCACACTGAGCCAAAGCCCTCCACTCAACCTGTTTTTGCTGGGCTGTCATACTGAAAGTGGTGGTAACAGTATGAGTAAAACAGTCAAAATGAAACTCTAAATTCCCCCTTATCATCACAGAGTCTAACCACTATTGGGGAGGGGTCATTCACCTCATGTTTATCATAAGTGCCACAGTAACGGCACTTCCAGTTCTATACTCAAATTATGGGCATTGATATCTGATCATATTTCCTATGTATTATCTGAACACACACTTGTAAACAAAACCTGCAGAAGGCACTTTTGTAACAAGATACTACTAAAAATATGGGAAATGCAAATCTCCTCCACAAACTCACTAACTTGGAAAAATATTACTCATTATTTCATAACTCCCTAAATAAAAATCTAGACAAATGGGGACCCCACTGCCATGCTGGAGGTGCAGTAGAATAATGGTGGACCACGCTCAGGAAGTGTCCAAAACAATCAGTAAAGCACTTGGCTTTGAGGTTAATATGTCCTTTCCCACGCTATACCTTGGACTTCCCCCAGGGGTTTAAGCAAGAATGATTCATATTTGCTAAAGATTTTTATGGCACTCAGCAAGAAAGCTATCATGAGATGCTGGCTTCCAAACCCCGGCCCTTCTGTGGACGCCTTCATAAATATTGTGAATCAGTTACATCATATGGAACAGATCATTTATAATCTGAGGCTGCAAAAGGGTGCATAAAGACCCAGTGTTACTTTTATTGCAGTTCCCAAATGATTTTTTCTCTATATTTAACCTTTAAGTGATTTATCATCATTTAATATAAAATATTCCTCCATATTTTGCATTTTTCCTGCGAAAATAAGGCATTTTCCTATATTTAATTTACTGATCATATATATATGCTCCTAAAAGCTCAGATAACAGTTGACAGACATTTGATCAAAAACAGAGAAAACTGAAGAAAAAGTGACTTTTTTACTAAAATCTATCCTTAACTGAACATGAACCCAGTGTGTCCATTCACTGTCATTGAGCCAACTCCATGGGTTTTACTGGTGAATCAATGTTGTAGAAGATAACGGTGTTTCCATGGTAACTACAGAGCCTCTGAGCATCCAAATGAGTCATATCTGATGACCATGAAAAGAAGACAAACTGCATTTTACAGCAATTAATTACATGCACTGATAGGATTAGTGATCAATTGTTTAGATCAGTTGATGCTTTTGATCGACGGTGGATGTTTAGGTTAAAAAAGAGACTGAGAAACAGGTATTATGCTCATTGCAAATGTGTGAAAATACTATCGCTAAGGGTAGCCTAAAACGTCTGCACAGCACTGTGCTGTATATAAGTCCAAGGCTTTGACAAACTATGGATCTTTTTCTCTCAAAGTTTTGAGGTGGAAACTTCCCCCTTACATTGATGTTATTAAATACTGCTGCAGTGTCATCTGATCATAGAGCTAATGCTTCTCACACCACTTGGCTTATGGCCACCTATGCACTTATCTCTGCCTAGAATCACTTTTAAGTGTAATGGAGTAATAAAACCCGATTTGATCCATCTAAGACACAGAACGATGTCCTTATCCTCTACCGTTTTAAAGAGCTAAACCAGTCCAGTTGAATGCAGACAAACTACCAAGAAGAATAGTGACCTGGGCAAATGAGAACCTACACCAGGGGTATTCAAATCCGGTCCTCGAGGGCCGCTATCCTGCATGTTTTAAATATTTCCCTCTTCTAGCACACCTGGTTCAATTTATAATCAGCTCATCATCAAGCCTGATTACGATGTAATGGCTTCCAGGTGTGGCTGGAGGAAGGAAATATCTAAAACATGCAGGATACTGGCCCTCCAGGACCAGATTTGAATACCCCTGACCTACAGTACACAGACATTCTCTACTGATATAGAGAGATCTTTGACCCTGAGGATGAACAGTTGTGTCCAAGTCACTCATTTTAAAGATAAAGATAGTTTAATTTGCCATTTGTACACATTCAAATGCTTAGGAATTATTATGCAAAGGTCTCTCAGAGTGCCAGTATAAAAGATCCAAATACACAATCAAAACAGAAGTCAGAGATACAGTCTTGGAAAAAAAAAGTTTTTGAACACCCTTAAAATTTGACACAATCTCAAATATTATCATGAAATATCTGCAGAAAAATATTTTTTTGTGTTTCAAAACATGTGGCTGCATCCGACAAACAGATGCAAATGACTTTTTTTGGTTTTTTTTTAATTGTTTATAACAAAAAAAAAATAAGAAAACTAAATTTTTGACAGTTTCAACATGTCATGTCCTGGATGTTTTTCTGCTGCACAGAGCATGTGCAGAAGGGAGCAGGTGGGTTTGGAGAGGGCAACAATACTTGGCCAATTTCAGTGACTTAAGAATGATTCTTAATGCAATATATCACAAATGCATGGGATGTCCAAAAACTTCTTTCCACCACAGTATAAGGAGTATAAAAGTATAATAACAACTTTTTAGCATTCAATACAGTATTAGCATGATATAGAAGAGCTGTTAATAAACATTGTGGTTCTCTTATCTTTAGCTCTGTCCTGCCCAATGCCGTCCACCCCAGAGAACTCTATCATGAAGGGAACAAACTTCACCTATGGAAGCAAGGTGACGTTCAGGTATCATATGCATCCCTCACAACACTTTAATGTATTAATGACATCTGGAAATAACACGTATTACAAACAAAAATAACCCATTTCAGCTCAGTTTCTTACTAACCTCTTTCCTGTTTTCCATCAGCTGTATGAATGGCTTCCTGCCTCAGATCCCCTATGAGTTCCAGTGTCTATCTAGTATGAGGTGGAGCGGTACACCACCTGTGTGCCATCCAGTGACCTGTGGCTCACCACCAACTCTGGCCAACGCCGACTCCATCCTCAACACAAACACATACATGTCAGTTGTCAAATACACCTGTGCTGAGGGATACAGGTATGGATGAATTATTATTATTCCACACCATCATAACCTTAACCCTAAGCAAAAGGCGGCACGTTCAAAGGCTCTGCTGTGTTGAGGTGTTTAGTGTTTGTAAACTAAGCAGTGTGTTGGTGCAAAGACCACAGGGCTCCATGGAGGTGGTTTGTGAAGCGACAGGGGAATGGAGCAGGCCCCTCCCCCGCTGTGTGAGCGTCCTGTGCAGTGAACCCCCAGCCCTAAGAGATGCAGTGACCGTAGGAGAGAACTATGAACTGGGAAACAAGGTGCACTATGTCTGCAAAGAAGGGTAAATGCGCCAAGATGTTTACTCCGTTTGGTCTTTTGGCAATTTCAAGTTTAGTTTAGTCAGATTGTACTCAGCTGAATGCCCCTCACCTCACCTCACCTCACCTCACCTCACCTCACCTCACCTCACCTCACCTCACCTCACCTCACCTCACCTCACC
>JAPTYQ010000013.1:18412579-18437593 GCA_029814465.1 Ostorhinchus cyanosoma
TATATAATCACAATTAAGATAGTCCAGAAACACTTAGTATTTTACTCAGAGGACTTTTGACAAGACCAGTTCCAGTTGCTGACAAGACACACCACAGACAGATCCACCCTATAGTGTGTGTTTTGTACTTGTACTGAAATAGACAAGCTAGACTTAGCTGAAGACAAATAACCTACAGCTACCTTCTTTTAAGTCTCCGTTATAAATTCTGTGCATATCTTCAGTACAGAGACTGCATCATATATTAAAATACGTGACTTACTTGGCCTACACACAATTTATATTTGAAATGAATTCTATATTTTCTCATTGATCCTGGATTTTGTTAAAAAATAAATTTAAAAAAATCAATTTCACTGGCTACACTTGTCATTGCTTGACAACTTATTGCATTTTAGTATTAGAAGCAGGTTTTCATTCACCATACACCTACTCAAGTTGAAGTGTTTCCACGTATGTCATGCTAGAGATGAAAGAGACATGAGCAGAACTTCAGTGTAGATATAGTGCTGATCCATGTCAAATATTATTAGAAGTTATTGTTAAGCTTGGGAAGAGGAGTAGTATGGCGTAAAATGACAAATACTCAGTAGTTCACTGAAACAAAAGAATATGGATTGGATATCCACATATGCAATCACCAACATGAAATGATGAAAATGAAAGTAGTTTTGGATGATTTATTGCTGTTAATTAGTCTCATGTTAAATGGGACTAACAAATGCCAAACAATGGCAAAGTTAAATGATCAGATAATGATTTTAACTGGCAACAACAGTAAATCCCCACTTAGCCCTAGACCAGCCAGTGCTACACTCTCTACACACCATTAACAGTGACTTCGCTGCAGCTGCCCAACACTAGCCGATGGGGGTGGGGGGGGTTAATAAAAGTGGCTGGACATGTTTTGTTGTTAGTCTTTCATGATGCAGCCATGTTCCCTTGGCTGCATTTCCGAACACCTCTGTGACAGCCGTGGCTCCAATCATAGTGATGTTTTGCTTATGTAATGAGCCCCCCCCACCACCACTGCTGAAATGCAATTATCATTTGGCTGACACCAAAATGCGTTTTCTTGCCTGTGGCTACTCATGATGCTATTTAGAATTTCTCAACTTTAGGCGAGGGAACAGAAAAAGCTTCCTTTCTTCCTCTCTCCTGTCGTCCTACTTTTTTAGGGGAGAGCCGGAAAGGGGGAGGGGAAGAGCTACATGAGAGAGGAGGAGGAGGCAGGGAAGGAGGAGAGAAAGGATGGAGGAGGAGGCGGAGAAGAAGAAGAGGGTTGATAGAAAAAGAGAAGAGAAGGAGAGTTTCTGGGAGGATGCGATAATGAGGACAGTTAATTCAGAAACAGGGTGTGAGAAGCAGAGATTAGCCCCCTAGCAGGGCGATGCCGTCCACAGATTTTCTGCTCTGAATGGCTGTCACTGAGGGCTGAGGGGCTGGGATGGGCCACCGAGCTGAGAGGAGACGAGCGACAGTTTTAATTAAGGAAGTGTTTGGGTAAATATGCATTTCCAGGTCAGCTTCTATTGGCTTCTAGAGGCAGACCGGGAGACTGAATGATGGAGGAAAAGATGAGGGGGAGCTAAGAAACACTGAAATGGCGGCAAAAGAGGCTGGATTTCCTTTCATTTTCTCCCATTATAGAATCTATCTTTGAAAAGCTTCTAAATGCTATAAAACATTCTTTTATCGTCATAAGTAACGCAGTGTCATTTTGCTTTACTGATATTTACCTGCATCATTTCCCCTCGTCGTTCCTGTACTCATGCATTTCTTTCCATAAAGTCTCTAAAGTCGGGCTGATTTAAAAACTATGACTCACCATGAGTTCACCATGTGAATCCATGCCAACTGCGCTCGCTGTCAAAAGCTGTGATTCTTGGGGAGAGAGCAGCACAGCGTGTTGGGGGGTGGAGGACAGTTTTGACAGTCTGATCTTTTATTTACTGAAACTGGGGAACATGTAGGATTCAGAAGATGGAAGGAAACATGCAGCGCTGTGCTTATTATTTAATTAAAGGGAAGCCATGTGCCTGCTGGTCTGACCACTACGACTGATTCTGAAACGCACGTATCCACAGTCGGCACCTCTTCAACGCTAAACCTTTTGACCTTCACCAGCGTTGGAGGACAAATTTCAGCCTCTCACACATTCATCTACATCCTCCACTTCATCCCTTTATCTGCAGCTCAATCTCCCTCTACTCTTTTCTGCTTATTGTCCCAGGCCTGTGCCTAAATGCAGCTCTTTCATCTTTGTTTTTATCTGTCAGATCAGTGAGGCGCTAGTCCCACTCCACACAACTCCTCAAAATATAAAGTTAGAAAGTCTCCCAAATCTGGGCAGATCAATGGATAAGGGTTGGCAGGCCTAGCTAATGGAATGCAGCTCGTGCCCTAGATTAGGATGTTTTCTTTTTCGCTTGGCTGTCCTCAAACCTCCATGAAGCCATAAAAAAATGGTAGCGGAGGAAAGGGAGGGGGCAGGCAGACTGCAGGCTGGTTACTTGTTGAGACAGGCAGATGGACAAACTAACAAGCACGCTGATGAATTATAAACTACAAAGAGTCCCAAACAGACAGGAAAATAGCAGTCTGCTGTCACTGAGCCTATTAATAAGACTGAGACCTTCCACTGTACTGTCTGACCATTCACCAGTCCAATCAGATTTGGGTGTTAAATGAAAAACATCAACTATATATACGTCTTTCTTCATTTAGAGAGTTAGCTAGCAAACACACTATACATAATAAATTAGGTATAAATAACAGAAATGGCAGAATAACAGTAAGGTGCAACCATGAACTGTAATGTGCAAAGTTAAATGTTATTGTTAAAATTGTTGATTCAAACCGCATCCGCATAGTCCAGTCACAGAAGTTAAGCTAACCTGTATGTTTATTCAGAGGATGAGGCTTGCCAACACCAAAAACCTGTTCCATCTGTCTCAATACTATTCAACTGTGAATTTGGCAGCTTCACCAGTTCCCTCTAACATATGTGCCTCTTTAAAAAAAATTAAAATCTAAAAATGCACTGTTGTTACTCTGGTAATAATGTACTTTTAACAGCACTGCTCAGAAGAACACTGGAATGAATGGGGTGAATAAATACACTGTCGTCACCTAGTGTAGCTACGTGTCTCATTTGTCGTTTTTTATTCATGTTAAAATATAATGATCAAAAAGACTTTAGATGTGCAAACTAAATTCTAAAATTCAACTTCTAATGGGACTCAGAATCCTTTCAAATTGTGCGCTCATGTTTCTTTAGATATATCTTTTCAATTCGATCAATACAACAACACTAAAACTCCATCCTATGGAAGTGCTGTGCATTGTAAAATTGGACTGATACTTGAAAGACCTCAGCTGACACAAAAGAATCTGCAGCCAGTCCTTGGAGAGGCAGGTAGACAAGTAGATATCTCTGACATGAATGAATGGCAGAAACCAGAAGTGATTTTTAGAGCACCACTGGGACAACAAGGAGTGGTGACGGAAGCGAGTAGAAGAGAAACTGAGGATCTTGATGATGTAAGACTGAGCTGCTGAGCCCACACAGGAAGCCAGGCAATAGAAGCTTGGAGGTTTTTTCTGATTACAATTTGGCTAAATGGGATTAGAGAAGAGGGTATACAGTTGAATGCACTCAGCCACAGAAATCCCAGTAGAAGAAGTGGGAAATGCTCATAAAAGATGGATATCTTTCTCTCACTCCATCTCTCTTCCTTTGCCTTTCTGCTAATAGTGTTTTCAGGCAGCTGTCGGACAATGAGTGCACCATCTCCTCTTCTGCAGTGCAACTTTGATGTTAATGTTTGCATGTGTTTGTGTGACATTTGGGTTGAAAAGACTGCAACTAAGATCCGAGCTGCTCCTGAGATGAGCAGAGAAAGCTCAGAGTACTGAAAATCTGACAAGATTTTTCTAGTTTCTATGTTTTTTAAAGCTGTTCCAAACTCAAAAATAGTTTTAAATGGCTTATGGAAACACAGTCTTTTCTCGACCAGAAATGAACACTGTCCTCTGAGTGACTCTGAAGCTTTGCTGTATTAATTAAATCTAAATTAAATGCTGCAGATGAGAGATGAATAGCATGGATCAATGCCTCAGTGAGCAAGGCTGATGCGGGGAAAGACAGTAACACTGTTTTAGAAGCACTATTTGAGCAATGACGAGTGGGAAATCCAACTGAACAACACACAAAATTAAATGCTGAAGCAGTTTCTTGAGGGGGGTGGGGGTGGAATTACACCTTAGGTTGGAGTGGAATGGTGTTGCAGCGATTTACTGACTAAAATACACACCAGTTCTATCAAAAAGTCACTGTTTGGAAATTGCACTGCACCTTATAAATGCTTTTCAGTCCCAGTGACCTGAAGTTATAGTATACTACAGAGAAATTCACACAATTTTAGTGTCAAATATTTCTATGAGTATCAAGTGTCTTGTGCTTCCAGTGAAGAGCCTCCTACTTCATGAACAATGTAAGCTTCTTATAAAAGCTCACCTACTTACACGGATGTCTACCCACAAGGATTGAAAGGGACAAACTAGACATGAAACTGTGCGTGAAGCACATTTTCACCAGGGTGCTGGGCCACTTCAGATTTTGATTATCATCCCAATCAGGTAAACTGCTCTTCACAGAAGAGGCTCATATTGTCTAGCATCAAGTGATAACCGCAGAAAGCAGAGGGAGGTAGAAAGAGGTTGAAACTGTGAAAATTATTCAAGGAAGATAACTGAACAGAAATAGAGGGCAAAGAGAGAAAAAATCTCATAAGAGAATTGAAAGAAAGTGTGACAGATTTTTTTTTTCTAGCAGATAATTACAAAGGGAACGGTACGTGGTATTTTTCAACTGACACAAGGCATTATGCTACAAAGCTGATATTTTTCTGAATATGTCAGTTTCTGACTGACTTAGATGGGATGACTACTGAGGACTGTATGCACGTTTCACTAAAAACCTCAGATAACACATTACATTTTAAAGGCTGCAGTAGAAGCTTTTGTATCCAGCAAGAAATATACATTTTTATGGTTATCAAATTTATATGGATTAAATGTTAGATCTAAGTAGTAGTACTATTTTTACCTTCAGTTCAACAACTTCTGTCGAGGCAATGGCTCCAAAACAAATAAAGAGGAGCACAGAGTTCAGAGAGCTAAGGTCCAACCATCAGCTCTGACTTGTGGGAGGGATGAGTAACAGCTGGACAAAAAAAACAAAACAAAAGTAGGGTAAAAGTGCTATGATGAGTTCAGGTTTTCAGTGTTCATGTGCTCCTCACTGATGGAGGCAGTGCCGCTTTAGATGAATCCTTGTGCCAGTGGGTAAAAGCTGAAGTAATTACCCCAACACTTTCACATCAATATTTTGAAATGCAAGTGATATAATTTCATTGCTGTTATAAATAGTGATTAAACTCTGTTAGAAAACTGGCAAACTACAGCTGCTGCGCAGAAGAGATGTGATGTGGTGCTCGGTTCACGTTGCTAGAATTAGTCAGCACAGCTGTCACCACTGACTGCAGATTTACTGGCTATGGTGCACGTGGAGAAAAAAAAGATCAAGAAAGGACTATAACTCCAAAAATACCGAATATAGCTTAAATGACATAGTTAAACCAAAGAGATTAGTGTTAATTATTTTGTGTTTGATGGATTCCACTTTCAATTTATATAACCTCTCAATTCACAACAAAAACTTGAAGCAGCATTTCTATTCCGGTAGCCTTCTGTCTCCTTGTGATCAGCTAGATGTGTAAATCCAGCCTTGGTACAAAGCCCTGGCTCTGTTAATTGGAAAAACAGCGTCTTAGACCAATCCACATTCTGCTGCTACTCCATCTTTATGAGGCCACTCTAATTCCCAGACCTGACCCCTGTTTAAAACCTCTGGAATCTGAGCCAGAGAGGTGGTGATGAACCATGCACTACTGAAACTGTAAGTGTGTAACACATTGTGAAAAAACAGAATTATTCCAAGAAATCTTAGTTTATGATTTATTTTAGTTAGAATATTAACATTGCATTGCTATGTAATGCTTTTATTTGCACCAGTTTTCCTTTACTGTAACTAAATGCTCTGAATGACAGTATTTTTATTAGAAATGTTGTCAATAGTTTGACTCATTTTACTCCTTTTCATATAAACAGTAAAATCACTGGTTTGTAATTAGTTCCACGGCTGTCCTTTCTATACTGTGAAAACTAATTTTGTGGTCTTCATATTAATTTCCACTGATCTTAGTTTCATACTCATGCTTTAATACTAATTAAGTTTTTGTCATCCCAAAGGGTCTGTTGGGTATGTTTTCAAACAATTTATTAACTTTGGAGTTCTGTATAGATATGCCTCAGAATTTATATTAAGAGTGTGCAGTTAGCTAAAAGCAGCAATATGGGTATTTAAAGCACAAAAGAGAACATTTGTCTATTATGGTTTGATATAAAGTGGTGATAAAAGATAACTGCGTGTGACGTGTACTCATTTAAATTTGTAATAAAGTTATTTTAAGTTCTGAAATGTAAAGTGTCCTTCGGTGATTGAAGGAAGAAAGGTGTCTGAAATAGATATTCTAGGACACCAGTTAATGTGAGACAAGTTAAGCTTTTGACATGTTAATTTCCTGCTTCAAAGTCACAATTTCAAAGAACACACGTCGACTACTCATACATGACCGTACATCTGAAGAACATACATGTACATCTTGAGTACATGTGAGGTTAAGGTAAATACAAAAATAATGTGGATGCCACTGTCTACAAATGTTGAATCTAAATCTAAATGAAGGTCAATGTTCTTTCTGTGTGGGTATAAACTATTAAAAATGCTCTACCTCTGAAAAAAGGCTTTAATAAAATATTTTCCAGTTGCTGAAAAGCTTGAAAAGAGCCCAAGTTTACCCCAGCTCCACTGTTCCATTACTTCAAGGACCAGAACAGCTGTCCTGTAGTCTTCCTCTACTGCAGTGGTCATGACAGAGTTTGTGTCAGATATCCGATTTGTGTTCACAGGAAACACCAAACTTCTCACTGACTAAGCAGTTTGTAAAATGTGTAAATAAACTTGAGGCGACTGTGTGATTAGACTCCATAGGGCTTCATCTACAGCACAGACCTTGATTAAACCTTTGGCCTTTAGAGAGTAATGTCCTGCCAACAGTACACCAAGTCATTATTTGCCCATTATACACCTGAATACCTCCTTTGTCTACAAATGAAAACATGCAGTTTTAGAAATGTCTCACTGAAGAGTAAAATAAGCAGGTTTTTTTCATCTGCCTTTGAGATATAGATTGTTTCAAAAATAGAGACTCTGTCAAAAGAAAAAGTAAAGTCAAAAGAAATGTTGCTGATGTTATAAAAAAAAAAAAAAAAAAAAGAGAAAATCGCTTTCTTCCTATGTTATATAAGCTAGAAGAAACGGACAAGTTCAGCTTTAGGCCACGTAGAGTCCATATAAGCTTTACCTGATGCTTTTTTTTTTTTTTTAATTCAATATCATTTTGTATTTATCTTTCTGGGCCAGGAATGCAACTAATGTATACTTCCAGATGGGGAAACACTGAAATATTCACTTAGAGAGGTTCAATCATTTTCAAGGGGAATCTAAATGGCATTGATATATAGTACAATCATCACCCTTGGGGCGCCATTTACATTTAAGCTCTGAGTTGGAAAGGTTACGATTCATAACCGATGAATCCTCGTCGTGTTTCACACTTCCTTCTCCTGACCCGCCATCCTAGATTCATCTCAATCCAAAACTATCAATCTAAGTAATTAAAAAGACATCACTGAAATGTCAATGTGCTGTAATAAAGATTATTAATGGTGCCCACATTTTGCACTGAAGCCTTCAAATGATGGAGGGCCAGATGTTTGTAAGGAGAGGGAGACAGTGTTCAAAAGAACTGTGATCACAAATTGTGATGTCCCTGAGGCTTTTCTTGTTGCGGTGACTTAAATTGAGGAAAATGATAATGATAAAAAGCAGTCGCTCTAGGTTGTATCCCAGCATGAGTTACAGTTTTTTGAGGGAAGCAGGGTTATGTTAAACAGGCAGGTGGGTGGAGAAGGGCAGGAAGGGTTGGTGGGGGGTGAATGAAATGAGGTAGAATGGTGCCAGTGACCCAAATTCAAGGTACATCTTCTGGACTTGGTATGCACCTTAGCACCCTTCCTATCATGGCGTCCTTCAGAGCCACGGTGGGCCTCGGCGATCAGACCGGCAATATCACCCTGACACAATCTATCTGAGAGCCATGTATCCCACAGGAGCAGAGAAAAGGACATGGGGTTGAAAAAGAGGGCAATAAAGCAAAAAAGAGGTGAAAAGAAGGAGGACGATGGTGCGTCAGCCAGAGAAAAGATGATAAAAAACCAAGTGCCTGAAGCGCAGTGAGATGTTATTAAAAAGTAAATCACCTATCAGCCCTCTGTTGGAAAGATGGGGTGACAGGCGCTCAGGTCACTTGACCTGACTCAGTCATCATTCATGTAAATTAGACTAAGAGGGTGGGCGGGTACTCTGGTGAAAGTGCAGCATGGAACGGTATTTAATATGGATGTGTTAAAAAAAACAACCTAGAAACAAGACTGGCAGATACTGGACAAACTGGTCAAACATGCAAAGATGAGTATCGTCAATATACCTTATCCAATCATATAAAGACGGCCACATCTAGCAGAGAAGGTGTTAATTGTATATGTTTTACCTTTAATTGAATGCAGAATGTTTTTGTTTTATTTTTTTTTTATAAAGGAAGCTATTCAGAATCTGTGGGCTCAGGTAAATCTCACTGACATCAGAACTTTGCAGCTGATGTTGTGACAATTTTGGATTTACAATGCGACGATGGAGGTAATAAAAAAAGCAGCTAGCCCTTAGTATCTCTGCTGTATATCTGGGGTTGTGTCTAGTTTAGTTTATATACCTTATCTAGAACCATGTACAAAAACAATTACCACGTGAAGAAAAGATGTAGAAAATCAGGAATGGATTCTCAGGTGATGTCGCCAATCCCACTGTCTCACAAATGTACCCTGATTAGTCCATCCTTGGGCTGCGTGGCTGTTAAGCATAGTCTCAATGACACAGGAACGACAGTTGGGTGTGATAATGCACCTTTAAGGAGATTTGCCAATTGCACAACAAATGAAGTAGGAGAGTGAAATTCTAAATAAAGAGCAGTGTTTTCACTCACTTGGGATCCCTAGATAAATAGAAATAATCAAATGGAATAACTATTTCAAACCATTTAACTGAAATCATGGAACCATTATGCCAGATGCCAGTTGTACAGGATGTCTGGTTCATCAATGCCTGCAAGTCATATTTTCTACCCTTTTAATTCATTACAATCACTTTATACTAACAAGCAACAACTAAATACAACAACAGTTAACATGGGTATCATTTTGTCTGAATGCTGTCACACTGGACACCTGTCTAGAAAGCCAGTTTACTATCACTGGAACCATTTCTCTTCCCTGGACCAAACTATGTCTGACCAACAAGCAACCAACTGTCAACATTTGGATCAGAACACTGATGATGCTTTCAAATGACTCTGAATTACCCAACTGTCCAAAGCTTCCTATGGTACTGAGCCACAACTACATTTGTTTTTCTAGTTGTTTATCTAGTTGCTTCATGACTATATAGACTTGAATCTATTTACAAACTGGATAGAATCGCCCCGGGCCCACTGAGCACATTGCCTGGCATAGTTTGCCAAATTATTTTGACGTGGATGAGTCTGTTGTGACCTATTTGTGTTGTTTCCTTAAGCCTGTGTACTGTCACTGGAGGACCATAAAAACACAAACCACCTGTTCCATTATCCTTCAGTTACTTAGATCTAGGTTCTTAATTAATGGACCAACACAGAAAAAATCCCAACAATGAATTTCCCTCAAACCTATGAGGAATACTGGGTTGTGGAAATAGATTTCACTCAAAACAACAATGTTGCTCATTGCACCCACACATGGAGGCATCATGCCCTTGAGGGAGACAGTTACTCACTCTGTGCCAAACCTAAATGTAACAAAAACAGAGTTTATGAATATCAGATAATATTGTTTGAGTGGAAGGACACTGTCTAAAATGAGCAAAAATGTAATAGCCAAATATTAAGTAGCAAGTAGAATAAGTGATTTAAATATGTTATTATACAATGATGCGTCACTGCATTATATTTTCTGCAATTTGAAGCAGCAAAAACAGTTTCCATAGGTCTAGGAAATCATTTCCCATACACCTGCTGCACACATAACAAGGTTTTACCACCCCAATTACTAGACTGGTAAATATAACATCCTACAGTCTGTGCTGAAGAGGCCAGAGCCAGATGCTTCCATTTTGGCTGCAAGTGCAGACAGGACAAAAGCAAGGCAGGCGGTGCCAAGCAGCATGATGAGAAAATAAGAGCCAGGAAGAGGGAGTGGAGGGATGGGGGGTGGGAACAGGAGTCCATGTTGAAACAGTTCAGCAGATGATGCAGCCTCAGTGACAGACCACACAATCACTAGAATGGACCTGACGGATTTAGAGCACACACATAAAGGTTGAACAGATTCAAATACAACTTGACCTACTGGGTTGAAAATGCATTTACAATAATGCAGTATGTGCTTTCATATTATACAAATAGGTCTTATTATACAGAATAGACATGGGACTTCCTCCATGTGCCATGTATTTGTGTTTCTATGTTGACCATGTGCAGTGCTGCAGGGCTCTGTCATCAGGCTCTAATGTTCACATTCTTTTGTGCTGTAGTGACAACAGGCTTCAAAGGTTGGATTCGCACACAACAGACCACAGTCCCTTTGAATACACTAAAGGTCACTGAGCTATGGAAACTAACCCAGAAGCCTCTGTTAACCAATATGCAAAGAATTCTACCCATCAGTATCTGAGCTTAGTTGTTAAATGGGCTGGCTGCTGACTTTTGTTTTAATTCCTTTTGCAAATATCACATGGACAATACATGTGATGCATGCACACATTCTGTCCTGTATGTCTCTGTCCATGTAAACATGTATCTGATATATGCAAGGGAATAAGAATGGTCTACTCAACCATAAACAGTTCAGAAAAAATAAATGCACATCACAGGGATGGGCCATCTAGCATATCCTTGTATATGAAAAGGTTTTATCAAAGTATTGAATATTTGTAAAGGAATCAAAACCATAATATAATAATAAACAGTCCAATAACTTTTCTCTTTGTATGTCTTTTAAAAAAGTAAATTATGTGCATGTCTCGCTAGATTGTCAAGCTGCCATTTTCAGAGTATTGGAGTTCGAAGGGTATCATTATGTGGTTAGTAAAAAAAATATGGCAGCGTAGATACATGCAGACAGTTATACATCAGACAATGATTGCTTAATCCATAGACTGAGCATTTGGGAAACTCAATGAGAAGTCCATAACCAGCATTTCCAGGCAGACCGGCAGGAAGATGTGCACTGTAAGCGTTCTTGGAAGCAATAAAGGATCGTCCGTCGTCTCAAACATACAGCTCACTTAAGGTCAAGATTCAATTCACACACAGCTTTTCTCTATTCCTGTTCCTCTTCAGCATGTGAAGAACTATGCATGGATATATCATACACAAGCAAAATTTAGGAGTGCACCTACATACACACGTTCAAGGAAGAATATGCACATACGTACACACTGGCTCTTGGCGTAGTCCTCCTGACAGCTCTTATTAAAGCATGTGTTAGATCTGAGGTGGCAGCAGCGAAGTCACAGCCCAGGGCTCATTTATTTAAGAGGGGGAATAATGAATTCTTTGTGGCAGCTCATCTTACCATCACTATTAATCTAGCTTTCTGCAGGTATCTGCACAGTGATCCATACTGCTTGGGCCTTCAGACTGGTGTCTCCCACATTCACATACATTTTCAGTGGCACAGCTACAGCCTCTTACCCTGAAGATGCTAATTGTGAAGCGTTTTGCAATCTTTCTAATGTCTCCCAAACAGCTACATGCTTGTTATCCATCACATACTGTCTCAGCACAGAGCCCACCAATGCTTACTTTACATTGCAGCATTTTCAGCCTTAGATTTACGTATATTAAATGTTGACAGAAAAATATAAACAGTTTGCTTGAAAATTATGGGAATACTTGCAAAATGCTTATATCACAATATTTGGAGTGCTGTGAATCCTTTCTTACAGTGTGCGTAACACATGAATACAACCCTTAAACCAATTTGTGCCACAGGGAGATGAAGAAGTCATTTGCCTTCCATTGAAAGTGGCTAAAAAGGAAAGTGGAGATTAACCACAGGCCAATTACAGAGTTGGCTAAACACTGTCTAACTGGAACAAATACATGGCACGGCCAAGTCTTTCTGAGCATGTGCTAGTTGTCCATTTTCAGAGGAAGATGGATTAAAAAATGCCAAAACATGAGAAGGTGAGAAGGCTGGATGAAAGCATGGAATGAAAGACAGATAATACTGGTTGTATATTATTTCCAGTTAAAGTCAAAGCATTTTTTCTACTAAATTTTCCAATTTACAGTCCTTTGTAAATTGTACAACCCACAGATTCTACACACTGCCTGTTACAGGATGTTCACTGATCAACACTCACCACTACTGCTTTCTCATTCTTTACTCCTATAAGACAAATTGTTCTACGTTTATGTTGTCAGCCTCGGTTACAAACACACGATTTGATAATTAGGTGTCTCCATGAGCCTGTCTGCTCAGGGGCTTTAAACCTATAGGCATTTCTGATGGATAAACAGTTATCCTGTGTTTAAGTCCCCAGTATAAAAAACTACAACATATTCATGCATGTCCAAAGAACCTTTGACCCACAAAATGGGTTCTAGGTTTACTGATACACTCTCACTACAATCCAGTGAAATGTCTGTATGACATGAATGACACTGTAAATGTAAATATTATAGCTCATTAGAGGCAATTATCACTCATTTATGAGATATCAGAGAAATCTACAAGAGAGAGGAGTAAACACTGAAGGAGGGAGGAGCAAACCTCAGATAAAAATGGGTATAACAGAGAAAAAGTTGATGGGAAAGAAGATGTAAAACACAAAGATCCAGATGTGGAGAGACAGTGTGACAGTGTATGTGACTCAGGGCAGGTTGTATCCATTGTGATTTTGATGAGGAGTGAAAGGTTACATGACACCCTGGCCTCAGCTGACACTAACCCAGGCACAGTGACACCAACAGGGTGAGAAAGGCTGAGGACGAGGCCCGCTGGAGGGTGAACTGGGTCATAATGTGTTACCCCCCCAGATGACATAAGGGTCAACAACAGTTATTCAGCAGAAGATGCTGATACGGGCTGTAGAGGGATTTCTGTGTCTGTGTCTTTGTCTACAACATGCACCATATTGGGCCGCTCACAGACTATCCAAATCAAGTCTCTCTACAGCACAGGTAATGTCCGTGCTTTGACAGTCTAGTCAGCTCTGGTTTGGACACAGCCAGGACAGGAATAGATAAAAGCCGAATTTGTTTGGAAGGATCCCTTCGTATGCATGCTGAATCACCTTTGTGATGTGAGGAAGCCCAGCGCTCTCTGGAGAATGCAGGTCTATCAGATCCAACCGAACACAGCAGCAGTGACATTACACAATTCTCATCAGATTCAAAGTCAACTCTTTTGACATTTCTCTCCCTCATTTTGCTCATAAAATAGCTGCAGTGAATAAATGTCCAAGAGCACAAGGACGAGGAATACTCATACTTCCTGTAATAAGACAGGATCAACAGCATCATAACACACCCTCTTATATCACTGCTAATAGCATCAAAGCAACAGATTAAAGACGCTGTAGGACACTGGGAGGAGGCTTACAGTTTAATTAAAGCTCGCTTTAACTTTTGTGTCGATGAGGGAACTGGTACCGTCTCCCCTTCACTGTCCAACAGGGAGTGGAAGACAAGCACAGCATCTCTAAATACACAAGTGAGGAGTCACTAGCATATGCTGCTAATACCCTAGAAGAATAAAAGCAGCTATAATGAGCATCATGACTGCATACATTTATTGGTTGGAGTGTATGAGAAGGTACCTTGAGGATAGCTTAATGAAGTATTTAGATTCTGCAGCTGGTGCTTTTTAGGGAGGTATCCTCTGAGTGCTGTTGAAAAAAAAATGTCTGCCCTGTCGTCATAAAATGACTCTTTATTTTTAATGCAAACTTCCTGCTAAAACACACACTGTATATACACATGCGTCTCTGCCAAACGTAGCAATCTGAGAAGGGACTGTTGAAAACAGCGATGGGAAATGACAATGTTAGGTATAAAATGACAGACAGGTGTTTTCTCTTAGTATCTGACACTGTCTCACCATCTGTCTTATGTCTAATGATGTCAATCCATGTGAGTCTGCTTGAATACTAAATATATGTGAGGGGAAAACTGTCTGAATGAGGAGAGTCTGTGACCACACCCTCCCCCTGTGCCTGTCACGATACGCCGCCCAGTATAACTGGCACATTAGGGCGACCTTACCTCTCTTTATCTCTCCAGACAGGCATTAGACTTTCTAATATGGCTCCAAACTGAGCAGGGGATCTCATTTTATAAATGCTCAGCTAAATGACCCACCAGCCGTCACAGCTTTGGCTCCATCTTTACTATTTCTTTTCCATTTTCATCATTCGGGGGGATAATTAAGAGACGGAGGCTTGGCGGTGCTGGGAGTGGAGCGGTGGGTGGTGTTGGGGTGCTACCACCCTCTAAGCTTCACAAGGAGGCATTCCATCCTTAAATGGCTGTGTTGAGGTGACTGTGCCCCCTTTGATGAAACCTATCATGTCATCAAAATGTCTACATCTAACACAGTGATATTTCTCTGTTCTGATACTGCAATCTCTAAATGAAGGTTCTCTTATGACTATAATTTATGTTACAATATTAAATAAATATCCCTCATGTCACTCATATTGTGCATCTACGGCTTGAAAGCAAATAAATCCTTATTTACACTGATGTCCATGTAGGCCAGTTAAATTTCCATGAGAGACCCCTTGCTGCTATGTACATTTTTACCTGGCTGAGCATTGGTAATACTGTCTCTGACTAGGGGCCTTAAATGCATCTTTTCATATATGTGCTACAGTGCATGCATGCCCCTGTGCTATTGGGATCAATATTTCTTACATGGAAAAAAAAAACAAATATTTTCCTGACAACCTACTGCCACCTGCAGGGAGTAAAAGTCTATATTTATGATTGTTCTTTTAGAGGTTAACCTATTCTGACTGGCATGTGGGGAAACAACACAAAATGGTGCATGAAAAAGAAAAACAGGGGGTTGTGCTTTGTCATTTCAAGTGAGTAGTGAAGCATAAAAAAAAGACTTTTCAACATATTTCAACCTTTTTATGCACTTATAAAGCCCGCTACAACTATCAATTGCATGAGAACCAATATATTGATAATACTACTAATAATAATCAGGTTTTTTCTCAGCTTAAGCGAGTAAACGCACTACATATTTAGTAGGTGAGTTCATCTTCCTTTAGGGTATTGTACACACCAAATCATAATTCACTTCACTGCTGCACCTAAAGAAAATTTCAATGAGATTATGCTACATTTCACGCATTGTTACGATCAACAAAGGTTCAGTGTCGTCTCCTCTCTGTAGGCCTTTAACTTGAATTGACACCCTCTATACCCTTCTATTCTCCACATAACAGCTGACTATCAGTTTCAAAGGAGCAACTGTATTTACCTACTGGCATTATAAAATTAATCTGCACCAAATGTATCTGTAGCGTGTTTGCCACACTTTTCACTCAGCATCATATTCAGTGGCTAACTAGCAGCCCCCACTGACCCACTCAGCATCAGTCCTTAACATTCCAGGACCCTCCAGGTTTTTACACTAACCAGTGGTAGTGCTACACCAGCTGTCTGGCCAATGCGCTCAATCATCAGGCCAGATGTGCAGCTAATTGTCATGGCAAGCATGGATTCTCTATGCCCTGCTGTGACAGCCTCCAGCATGGATAGATTTATGAAGCATGTGTTTGTAAGCCTGTTTGTGTGTATGTGATGGACTGAGTGGGGAAAAAAATTCCTATTTCCCCTCTAACCCTTTTACACTAGGAGAAGTGTCTTGTCAGCAGAGATTTAACTCTGGTCTGGTCAATTAAGAGGAACATAATGGAGGCTTGTTACATGGTACTTCTAGCCAATACCTGAAGAAAATAGTAGTGTAGTCACTTACACATGCAGTTGCAAATGCAGCAGGGGGTGTTTTACCTGAGAGCCACCAGCCCTCGGCCATTTGACCCAGAGAAGGCTCACCGATTTGGCGCTTTTTAAAACAGCAGGTGAGAGCCCTCAGAATAGTTCCTGGGTGTCCTCCTCTCCTCTCTAAGTGACATCAGAGTGCTCAGATCATCCCTCCCAGGTGGGTTGTAAGTTTGTGCATTTGCATGTGCGTGGGTGTCTGTACGTGTTCAAATGTGAGAGAGCAAACCAGAAAATACCTGTGGTTTATGCATATTCTTTGTCTTGGGTGATAATACATCTGTTGTTTTTGGAAATAGACCGCTGTGTGCTTTTTATCTGTTGATTAGCTATCCGATTGCTTTAGATCAAGTGGATCCAGAGAAAGACATTGCCAATAGTCAATACATCTGCCTTATGACTGCTAGTGTAAACAGCTCTGGGACACTGCTGTAAACGATTGCTGCTAATCCATCAGGGAAATGGTCTCCCTAGCCTCGACTATTGCCTTTTTCTAATTATTGGGACTGCCAGCTTTGATAGCTATGCCCTATCTGTCACATATGTATGGATTGCATCCCGGTTGAGTGAGCGAGGATTGCATGGCAATGTAAACTGGCAAGCAGGTGGTGTAAGCAAGACGCGGAAAAGATTCATTTATCAACACAGATGACTGTGGTCTGCATCCTGGTCCATTTATCACAGGCATAGAACTGAAATGTGGATCATACAATTCCAACATATTTTTAAAAAATGTTACACCCTTACATACGCCCTATAGATGAGTCAACTGTAGCAAAGTACAAACTAACTTGGTCACGATGGAGGAGCCTTCGTCTCCTCAAGTGGCTGGGAGAACTAATTTTCATCTGTGTATTAATCAAACAGGCATGTGGGTTCAGCTAATTGCTCTGGGAAGACATCCAACTAGCAAGCTTTTTTTTTCCTCGAGTTGGCCCAGTGCATTGCAGACAAGATGAACAGCTTGATGGCTACTGCCCCAGTCTTAGTTGAGTAGGAAGGATCCATGTGTCCAAAATGCACAAGATAATAGTCAGAGTCGGTGGACTTGGTCTTCTAAGGGACCTCTACCCTAATGAGGACGTGCCCCAGCCAAGTGGCCTCTCTTCTTTTCCAGATCAGCTGGAAAATATCTGATTCTTTTCTACTGTGGACATGGATAATATGACCATGTTTCTACATGTTTCACTTCACATCCTAAACTGAAATAATGTCAGCATATTTCTCTATTTTGAGCATTGTATAAGAAAAAAAATAGTCTCCCTCATTATAATCATTCTGGTGATTTCTCCCTTATTCCATGAACTCTCCCTCAGCCTTTTGCTATATCAGCTATGGACATAAGGGTACTTATTCAGCATATCATTCTGAAGCATGGCTCTGTGTAACTACAAGCACTGACTCAGCAAAGAAGGAGTGGAAGGGAAAAAAAAACAAATATAAAAATAAAAGACTAAGGAGGAGAGTTAGAAAATGGGGGAACAAATAAGAATAACCTTAACCCAATAGCTTCACCCATCCATTTTGTTTGCTAAATTAAAAATTTATGAAGCAGCTGCAAAGACTTTTAATGATGTCTGTGTCTAGGAGCTTATGGTTGCCTGATAAAGTAAACTAGTTGCTTATTTGCAAAGAATTACATTTGTTTTTCTTGGTCTTTCGCCAGCAACTTAATTCTTCACCTCTAAGTACTAAAATAGATCAGATCCCACAAGGAAAACAAAACAGAGTGAAACTTAAAAAACAGGGGTGCTTACAAACTAATTCTCACATCTGACTGTCCTGAACCAAACCGGATAAAATAAGAAACAATGGTACACACCCAATTCCCAGTGGTAACAGCCAATAAATTAATTAGGAACTTCCTTCTGCTCCTAATTGCTGCAAGAATATTATGCCACCAATCTTTCAATCACTTATTACAGATTCCTCCCATATGACTTTACTTTCCCCTAAAAAATTGGGGTGGAATTTGTGTCTTTTCTTTTCAGTGATAAATAAAGCCCCAGACTGATCCAGATTCTTGACAATGACTATTTTTTCACAGCTGATAAATGTGTCATGAAAGACAATCTGCTCCCTCTTCAGATCTCAGTTCACATGGTTTTAGTGGATACAAGCTTAAGGAAATAAAAGCTTTTTTTTGTTGTTTGTTGAACAGAGTTACAGCTTTGGTTGTATGTTATTTCTCTTTACTGACCCCCTACCAGGAGGAAGAGTAATATGCTGAACAACAGCTGAAATTAATCCAAGTGAGTGAAAGCTGTATTTTTCTTTTTCTCTCTGCTCCATCTCGGATCACATTCAGAGCTGATGCAAATGTAAAAGAGACCGAAGAGGATATGTCTGATGAGCTCCGTACTGTCTTGAGGAATGACAGGTAGACAGAACGCAATTGAACGATAAGAAAAAAAACAGGAATGCATTAAGCAGCAGAAAATACTGTGCATATTTATGTCCAATTATGTAAAACTCCACTGCTTTGATACTAAAATTATTTGTTAGTCGAGACTGTATCTATAGTGTGGATTAGTTCAAAGAGGAGATAGCGAGAGATGTCTATTCTGCAAATGTCTGTTTAGGTGTTATCTTCACCATTGTCTCTGTTTTCACTCTTTGTTCATACCTGTCAAATTGGCTCCCGCCTTTCCTTCAAATCCAACCAAAACTGGTCTTTCCAGCAGATTTACCGAGGCAATACAGCAGCCGCAGCATGTGAATCCTATTTGCACCTTATCAGCCCGCTGATAGCACATGAAAGATTCAGCAGTGAACATCCATAGGATGTCAGCGACAGGTTTGCACAGACCCCGGGGCCCATCATGCATCAGTTATCGTTGGCCTGACAACTGGATTTCATCTCAGAGAGAAGGAGGAAAGAAGACAGGACAGACACTTCTCTTGTTGCTCATTGCACTTACACCTCAGTCTCACTTATCGGTAGGATAGATTACTGGTGTAAATACTCCTTGACCCATAAGGACGTAAAATGAAATAGAGAGAAAGGATAGAGGAGAAAATATGAAGGATAAAAAGAGGGCTACATTTTTGCTCTTAAAGTGAAGTCTAGCTCATTAAACCTTGGATGTCTCTTTCTTTTTCATGATATAATTCTGTAACGCTTGATAAATTGCAAAACATCACTGACAAAGGTCGCTGTGTATGCAGCGAGATAAAATACTTCTAAATGGGCAGAAAGTCTGAATTCTGCATTTAATTACTGACTTATGAATCAATGTACAAAATTGTGCACAGAAGCTGAAGCAAAGTGCCTCTTTGACACACTGTACTTTCTGTTTCCACATGCGTCATCAAGAAGCAGAGTCAGAATGGCAAGAACCTGTTTAGAAGGCCTGCAACTAAAATAATGGCATTTAGTGGCATGTGATGCAATATAATCACACATCACTGCTTTTGTTCACCCCAAGTACTCCACAAATCAAACATAGCAAATGTAAGAAATTCACAACAATATGAACAGTGGCTGTGCACATAATGACTCACTTTCCCATTTCATGCCATCTCATGTGTAAATGTGTGCTGGCATGACAATAAAGTTCCTTGAATCCTTTGTGAAATTACAGACCATCTTCTCATTGCAACTTTTGAGTGTAAATCTAATGGGTCAAACCTGGAAGTATGTCTCAACTGCTAGTTACGAAGTCCAGTTGTGTGACTGGTTCTGTTTCTTACACCATATGACTTTTCTGCAGTAAAGTTCTAAATTCTCTACTTCAGCATCTGTTTTTTTTGTAACAGACTTGTTGCTCACATTACCTCAAATGGATTTAATATACACAACAGCGTGTGGACACGGACCACCCTCATGCAACACTTTTTTTAAAATAAAATTTTCATCAGAGAAACAACCACAATGACCTAAAGCCGTGACGGAGTCTGAAGTGAGTAAATAGAGAGGCATCATGGCGCAGCCAGAGCCATGTGCCCAGCCAAATGTCTCCATTTCCTCTCCAGCGGAACACTGTATGGATTTAACTCACTGTTGAACACCGGCTGTGGCTTTTTATTAAGAGCCCCTTTATTCCTCAAAAGGAATTACAATTTATAAAAAGTGCTCTTCTTATCTTCGCTCTACACCAGCTGCTTTTTTAAGAGCTTCTTTCTCGACGCTGACCAAATTTATGCCGACGGCTCCAGGCATTCATTCTTAATAGCGTTCATTTTGAGAACAACAAAAGCACTCAGTGGTGACGTGGTTTTTCCAGGTCTGTCAATGGCCAAATGGTCTTGCAAAGTTAAAGAGTGGTGGCCAAGAAAGAATGTATTCATTCATCACTTCTGCCTTGAATGCATCACAAAGGGCTCGGAAATGTAGATATGTGCACTCTGCACGGATGAGCAGATGTCAACATCTGTTTTGCCTCTCTTGGCCTTTGAATCATCCTCTTACAGTCCATCTTTCAGGGTCTGGTGCTTTTCCTTGTTTTCTCCCTTTGTTTGTGAGGATATCTCTTTTCTACCAAGCATTCCTCCTTTAGCAGTAAGTAAAAGTTTCTTTAACAGCTTTTTGTTTTGAGCTAATCATCATTTTATGAGGGTAAAAAAAGTTCAAAGCAGGTTTTTTAGACAACACAGAAATCTGAATCTGCCAATCTGTCTCAGAGTGGTTGGGAAATAGGTTATAGATTATTTTCTTCCGAGAAAGTAGGCCAAAAGTGATGTCGGACCTGGACCCACAGTAGTTTCACAATCAATGGAAGACATAAGGTTTATTAAAACAGAACAGAAAGTCAATAGAGAAACTTTCATGCAAAAGGGCAAGGATGCATTATGGATGTAGTGATGTATCAAAGAAAGAGAACATCAGGGTCAACTGAAGCACAGAAAGTATTAGACAAAAGACCAACAGGCAGCTTTCAGTTATGCTCCACAGGGAAGCAGAGCAGACAGTTAAAAGGTAGAGAATGTGTTAAATTAGAAAATTTGAGGTTTGAATACAAGCGCTGCAGGAAATCAGTGTTTGTTTAAGGCTGACATATCCACTCTGAAATTCATGCATGTGTCAGCATTATGAGTTAATCACAGAAGAGAAAAGTTTTAATGAGACCCTTCAGAACAATGCAGACACCTGTGCGTTCAAACAGAAAATGAGCGTATTAGTCACAATGAATCGTTAATAGCAGCAGAAGCGACGATAGTAGGTGTAGATGAATCAGAATGCAAATGAATGCATAATTCCGAATGCGTAATGCTGGGCTGTGATACGTTGGGTGAATTTAGAGTTGTGTTAAACCAAATGAGTTGTCCTATCTGTACTCATCCAAAGCTTACAGCTGCAAGAGAGGAGAAGAGAGGCTTGGGTAAAGTATATCCAGAGGGACTTAGGCTGATGTGTAGTAGTGTCATTTGGAAAGGACCTCACAGTGGTCCTCTCCTCAGGGCACCTCAATCAAGACACAGCAGGCTGAATAAATGTACTTAACTTTTTTCCTCTCTATCCACATCCATAAGCTTCCATTTCCAGCCCTGTTTGCTGTTTAGTTTGTTTCTCCACCTTAGCACTAGGACTCTTGGAACCAGCTGCACATGTATTTGCATTTTTTCATGTGGTTCCTGATTCAGACTTGTTATGGCAAACCATAGCAAGTCATGGCTCATTGAGTTAAATCCTAATCTTCAAGATTGAAAACCCACACAAAAGCTAAATGCAGCACATTAAATCTTAGCAAGGCAGACAACAGTGTCTGTGGAATTCATCACAATAATGATGACATCATTTGTACTGGAAATTATCAACATGCAATTCATTAAATTAGATTGCTAGGAGGCTTTAACACATGACACATAATGCATACAGCCTTTTGGTATTGACCTAAAGTAAGTTGATCAAGCATTGTCTCTACAGTGCATGAAAATGGGTAAAGACTCTAAGAAATTAAATCACAGACAGCATGGAACAAGGTAGTTCTGCTTTCCCAGGTGACTGTTAAAGGCAGAAGGCACAGACAGACCTCCTCTCCTGCACCCTAATAGCTTATTGATCCAGATAGGCTATCCACCACTTTACTCTGGCAGGATACACAGCCAGTCTGGGCTGCAAGTGCAGTGACCTCTAGGCAATAAAAATAGTTGAGACCACCTTTCACAAATTTATTATGTATTTTATGGACTTGTCATGTAGTTTATGTGAGTATTATAAGCTGTAAAACAACATACTTTTGTGACCAATTTGTGTGTAAGTTACAAACTACTGTGATGGATTGGATTTGTAACCAGCCTGATGTGTACGTCAGGAACTGATGTGTCAAAGCATCAATGGAAAACCTCCATGCTGCGGATTTAATTAGGCTTAAGCACAGTAATCTAAATGGTTGTCATTACAGATACAATACAGTGCAGATCAACTGTAAAGATCTATGTAATTTCACACTATGTAATTTCATCCATCATTTTCAGAGTAAATCCCAAGAAAGGCAGGGGTTCCACATTTCTGAGTTGTAACCACTTTGTCACTGACCACACATCAGTCAGTGTTGTCAAAAAAGGTTCTTTTCTGCAGTTATCAAAGGAACCCAGCTGTTGTAAACACTGATTTTAGTGTAGCCAGAAACTTCACATGCCTAAGTCCAGCAGCATTTTTGGACAGTACGTTATTTCATGTAAATGCAGCCTTTGATAATTTCTCCTCATAGTTGGCAAAGTACGTTTACGTATAGAACTGATAAATTAATGCCCGCAGCAGTTTTGACTTCTTTCTTGTAGTATCATGCTTGGTGTTTTTGGACTCATGACAGGTGGTCATTCATAAGTTAATACTGAGCTGAACTGGGCCGTGTCTACAACAATTAAACCTGTGATGTACTGCCTTTGAGTGCACCGCCCATCAAATGACTATGAATGCGTTTTTGTTGTGAATAATTGACTTTTATGTGTTTTTCTCCTTTCAGTAGAAGAAGCACTATTTAAGTTGTAGTTCCTAATCCCCTTGCCCATCCAAAGTTAGCCACCCATGATGAAACCTCTAAGGCAGAAAACACCTCCCTTCATGCAGTTTACGCCCTGGTGCCCCTCCACCTGCGGGGACAATTAATTAGTGATACGAAAGGTAGGATTAATCGATATGCTGTCAGGCTCCTGTTGGCTGAGGAGCGAGACCCTGCCAAACCCACCAGGACCCGATCTCATTACTGACAGCGGCCCACGCTCCCCTTTCCTAGGCAGCTACATTCATCAAAGCAATGCCTCCCTTTCTCCCTCAATTGTTCTCTTCGCTTCATCCATCCGTCCCTCCCTGCATGTTTGGCTTTTTCCCTCGTGACATGATGAAGGACAGTATGTTGTTCAAGTGACACCTATTTAAGAGAGGAAAGGTAGGGGAGGGCATGGGAGTTATAAATAAGGAAATAACAAAATCTCAGAGTATGGGGGGTGGGGGTGGATAGGGCCACCCTTGCAAACACTAACTATGCATGTATTATGATGTTCACAACAGCTAATCTTACTTGCCTTCTCAATGAATGTGAATTTGTCCTTGTCAATGTATCTACACATTGTAACCTGAGTGCAGCGTGTGACGTTGAGTGTATGCTTTTAACAGCTAGTTATAAGTGAAGGCATGCTTTGTGCGTCAGTGTGTGTGTGCACATGCATTGACACATGCGTGTGTGTGTGTTGCCAAGGGCTGGGGAGTAGAGGATAAAAGCCTCTGCCTCTCTGACAGTTTTATCTGCATCACCATCTGCCTTTATCTGATGCCAGCATCGCTCGCCTCCCCATCGCACCCTGAAAGCTCTCCATCCACCCTGTTCTCCTCACTGCTCGTCTTATCCCGAGCTGCTGTTGCATGTCAGATCACATTTTTTCAACTCATAATTAAACAGTTTCTAGCTTTAATCCTCGGCAGACAACCTGTGGCCACTGGATCATAAAAATTAAAGTGGTGGTATATCGCTGTGAGGAGTACAGAGATCAAGCTAATGAAGTCGGAGGCTGCAGTTCACATTTTGACCATGGGGTAGCTGGTCATAAAATGAGTCTGTGTATAGAAACAAACACTGGGCAGCACTGCGCTCTCTGTTTCTTTCTCAATCAGCATTTGTCACGTACTGGGAGAGGGGTAAGGGTGGGGTCAACTAGAGAAAATATAGCCATGTCCCGCTTACCATCCACCACCCCACCCTTCTCTTGCTGCACAAAGTAGACAGTTGCAGTGAGGGATGGCTCCCTAACGGGTAATCAGAGGCAGCCCTTATTTAATGCTATGAGCCGGGACCGGACAGCTAGTGATGGAGGTACTTGGGGAGGCCCGCTGTGCAGTGTGCAGCGGCCCATAACTGCAGATGAGACACTTCCCACTGAGCAGTTAGTGCGACAACTTGCCAGCTGTAAATGTAATGACTGTCAAATGTGAGCGGTGCCTGTGTGAAAAGCAATAAATACAAAGCGACACCTCTAAAAAAAAAAAAAAAAAATACTTAAAAAGATTGTACAAGTCATAGTTTTGCAAGGTGCATCTGAACTGCTACAACTTTATGTCGCCATCTGTCAGGCCATTTAGAAACTTTACGAGCAGCTCAGGAAGAGAACGCCACTGATATTTGCTCTTTTCTTCATTAATGACTCATTTCTCAGTGTATAACAAATAACCCCAATTTGCTGCTTTTTGAGACTTTATGGTTTTGGGAAAAAAAAAAAAAGTTGAAAAAAATAAGACATTTAACTTTCTTAACAAAGGAATATTTCTTCTGCATATATA
>JAPTYQ010000013.1:18437693-18454419 GCA_029814465.1 Ostorhinchus cyanosoma
TACCCGCCACACTGGCGGGTAGATTTTTATTTTTACACGCCAAATGTAAAATTTACCCGCATTTGGCGGGTGGTCGGATGTTAATTTCATGCCCTGCTTACAGATAATATTTTTGTTTGGTTCCAAACACTGGCAACCTTGGCAACAGTTTCCTTTTGGTTGATTGCAATTGAATACATAGGCCTCAGGCTGCTGCTAACACAGTGACGACCTTTAGTTTTGCTAAACAGTAATTCATGCTGGAACAGTGACCTGTGCATGCACATTTACAGTCATACTCTGACATTCACACTGGTCAGAGTCTATGAACACTGGTCACTGCTGATCCAATGTACTAAACAGTTGATTATGCATGTAGACTCCCTTCTCTTTTAGACTTGGTATCAGTGCTTTTCCATTTCTATTAAAACTACACTTTTCTGATTTCAAGGTTGTTGCCTGCTCAATGCCACCATCTACTCTCATTCGTACAGCTGGTCATTTACTCTATTACACCCCAACTCTGATTTGATTCCCCGTTTGTGGCTCATGTTTTGCTTATTTTCCTTTCCACCGTTGGGTTATAGATTGTCCTACTGCACAGTATGTTCTTTTTGAAACACAGCATAGCACTATCAAGCAGAGGAGTAATGCACTCCATCTCCCTTGCTTATATATTCTTCAAGACGTTCTTCATACACTTCTTTTTTTTTTTTTTTTACTCTCTGTCACTGTTAATTCATAAGGCTGTATCTGAAGAACGACTTGACATGGAATATACAAACAGCTTTAAAAATGTAATGTCTTTGTGAATACACTACAGCTGACCCACAAGTAGAATCATGACTCTACTGCTGATGCAGCCCATGTCAAGTTCTAGCTCTAGAGACTTTTGGGTATTTTATTTCACCTTCACAGTTTATAAATGATCTTATCTTGACTCCAAAACTGCAGATGTACATATGTAACTGTAAGTGCTGTCAGGGTTCATCTCTCTGGTTTTCCAGTTCTCTCGCCATCAACTTCACAGTCAAAAAGCCTTCCTGCCATGAGGCACCGCTTCAAAGAAGCTTTCATTCCTCTGTTCACAACGCGCAGAGTGGAGATTCTCTTTCATGCTGTGCCCCAAACTTTGACCTTTTCGTCCACCATTCCATCTGATCTGTCCCTTACTATCACTCCCTCATCTGTCTCCCGATGGCACCTTTCATCAATCTGAGTGGCCACTGTGTCTGTCAGTCTAGAGCTGCCATCACTCTTCATTTGAGTCAGCAGAACACCCTTCAAAGCCGTCTAACTACTAAACAACTGGTGAAACTGGCCTTAGGCAGACTCCCTCCATTGCTGTTTTCTCTACTGCCTTTTATTGAACATTTCTGTTATTTTGCTTTTCAGAGCATTATACAGTCTGTTAAAATATGTTCTTCTCTTAGAAAATAAACCCGGAAGAGCACAGAATTTCTAATGGAATAGGTCAAAGGCCAAACAATTGACAGCAAAATATGTTAATGCTGCTACAGCTCATTAACTTTTCAGATTATCAAGTCTTATCTGCTTACATGTTTTATTTCCAATAAACAAAGCATATACAAAGTTTGTGATGAACTTTTACTCAAAACATTGTAGAGGCACACAGTAACCTCTAATGTTAACCAACAATAAATTACTTTGTTATTATCAAAATTATTGTAAGTGAAGCTCAGCATATGGTGTGTTACGCACAGCAGCTTGCGCTGACATCTGTGACCGCAGAGGAAAATAGATTAAACTGTGGAGTAAAACAGTGAAATGATCTTACTGACCTGGGAAACGAAAAAACAAAAAGCCTCAAGTCATATGCATTAATGAAAGTTTTTTAAATAGTAATAACACATGGGAAATTAAGTATTAGATAATCTTCTGTGCCGGTTGTGTAATAGGTCATGCAAGTATCACCTCCAGTGTTACTGGATATATTGTACAATTGTGAAGACATGAATGACTTTGTCAAAAACTGTACATGTCTGTCAAACTATTTTTGAGGCAAGAGGATGGAATGCAAAATCCTGTGATAACTGACACTCCACTAGAAGTTATCACAAGTATTCTTTGGAAAGGGTATGATTTAAAATGCAAATAGGTTTAACTACAATAGATGCAAGTGCTAGACTGCAAATACAGAAGTGTTAATTGAATCCGTGAAGGTTCATCTCACAGGTAAGGAACCTCTTACCAAAGTTACGTGCATAAAATATTTTGAAAGTGACAGAAAATGATAATATGCTTATGACATTTAAGATACATAATCATTCTAGATAACAACACCAAATGTGTGAAAGTTTGTTTACCTATGACGGCCTAATTACTTTGTCAAAAGTCACTTGTGCAGTACGTGCAGATTGTTATTATGTAGAGACACAAGCTCCGTGTTGTGCTGCCTTTTAAATTTGGTTACGTCAGAGCAGGTGTGCACCTGCTGTGTGTGCATTGTTTGCTAACAAGAACAGACACGGATGCATAATTTTGTTGCTGTGCTATGAATGTGTGTGCGTGTTGATACAGAACATGTACAAACAGCCAGGCCCAAGGAGTGTATAATTCAGACTCCTGGATACCCGAGGGTGCAGCCCTCTCTCCTTGCACGGTTACTCACCAGGAAAAAAGAAAATACACAGTCAATGCACCAGCAGCTAGGAAACAAATTGAGCTAAAAGGTCAATCACCCCTCACCCCCACCTAACTTTAATTAACAAATCAGCTGAAAATGCCAAGGAACCAGAGGCTATGAAAATATCACACCGCAAAGTTGCTTCTTCCTCGCTACTCAGTGCTAATTGGGGACCATTTAATAGACCAGTGCATGAATGTTAATCATTAGCTAATACACCCGGGGTTTGTTCCATTGGCTCTTATGTCCTACAGATGTGGGGGTGAAGCTCTTGTGACGGTTCTCAACTCTTGTGGGAAGTACATTGATTTGTTCTGTCACAGATAACATCAAATAAATAAAGTCAGATAAATCAGACAACGACTTAATGTCAACACAGAAAAGTTTATGTGCGCAAGTTAAATAAAATACTTTCAGTAGTTGCAAGTCTTCAAGACCTTAGATTCAACTCTTGCTTGCTGAATAAACACTGAAAAAATCCTAAACACTACAACAGACGGAAAGGCAATCTCCGATTTATGCTAAGACACATCCATTAATGAGATCGGTAATACTCTATAACTTCACACTATAGCTCCCCAAACTCTTAGATGTCTATATTCTCTTGTCTCTATTTCTTTCCAGTTACGTTTCAGTTAACTTGCACCTAAATTAATAACAGGAGAAACATATATGTTCTTTTATTTGTTTGGAGTCTCATAACAATGTCACCTAATCTGACTGTGGTGGTCTAAATTGGGGTGAGTCAAAGGGAAAAAAAACCCCACAAGTACTGGGATTACATTAGCTGTAATGAGGGTAGCAGATAATAAAGATAAAAACTCATAAATATATAAAAACTCAGAGAAAAAAAAAGGTTCAATAAAGTAAAAAAAAAAACTAAAAAGACATGGAAGTAGAAAAGAAACAAAGAAAAATAAGAAGAGAGGATAAGACGGTGAAGAGAACGTATAGAGAGGAAATGTAAAAGATAAAGCATGTGACAAGAAGGGGTGCAGGCCAGGTAGCAGAGGTGGAACATAAAAATGAGGCAGTGGGAGAGGGAAAAGTAGATGTCTGATTCACTGATTCATCCCTCTGCTCCACCACTGAGCTGCATAAAGAAAGGAGACAGAGAAAAAGAGTGTGCCGAGGTATGATGATATGCAGAGAATTCTACACTGAAGAAACGCTGATAGCCTGATAGCAGAGAAAAAAAAAAACCTTTACTTCCTACTTCTGTCTAAGAGAGAATAGAATTTTAATGCTTATATGGAAAAGAACATTACTAAAGTAATCTCTTATCACTACTATGAAAAAAAAGGATGTTTTGCAGATACCTGTTCTTGTGCCTCCATTATGAGCCACATAACATAGCACAATAATACAGCCCAGAGGCATGTTCAGTGGGTTTTAAACTAGGCCTGCATGGGCTCGGGTTCTCTTCGGCATGCCTCCACAGAGTCCTGCTCTGCTCCACCAAGGGGACTGCCCCAGGGGAGCCAATTAAGAGTGTCCGCTGTGCCGGTGACAGCTGCACCAGCTGCAGGCCTGAAAGCCTCCCAGCTCTACATCACTGACGGGGAAATTTTGCGGAACAGGCTAGGAGGAGAGAGAGTCAGGAGGAGAGAGGGGATCAATGAAGACAGCAGTCAACCAGAACGTGAGCGAGGACTATGGCACGATGGAGAAGAGACCCTTTATGGAGACAGAGAATTCAGTTTGGTGGTCACAACTTCACCAGAGCAGTGGATTGTCGGTTTCACAAGTGAAGTTAAATCTGGAGCTCTAGATTTCAAAATGTGGCAGTTGCATAGAAGGACTTCTTATATAATCCAATCTCTTTTTTGGGGGAAACATGAGCAAATGCAGTACAATTATTTCTAGCAGTGTGCTTTTAAAAATAATGAATTTTCAAATCTCCTTGCATGACTTTCTTCTGCATTTCATCTCCTGTCTTGTTTAATATCATCCAATTTTCTTCTCCTCCCACTCTGTTCGCGTCTTAGCATTCCTTTCTCTCTGTTACTTCTTCAAATTGCTATTGTTAAATAATTATCCTATTTCACCACATAACACAAAATTCCTTGGCAGTTTTCTTGTCAAAGACAGGAACACTGTGGTGAGGAAAGTGAGAGTAAGCAGTGTAATGTTTGCACAATACAACACTGTTACTGAATCAGGGGAAGTTTTTAATTGGGGCCTTGGAGATAATGCTTACGATGCAGATCATCAGCAGAGGAGGCGGTAGTGTGGTGATTATGCATTCTGAAATGTATTTCTATGTTTCAATTTACATATGATATCAAGTGAATGAAATGTGCGTTGTTTTTTTCTTTGGTGTTTGGCTAAAACAGTCCAAGACCTCTGCAAAGCAAAACAGATTTTTTCTGTGAATGAGACTGCACTTTTTATCCAAAGGAGCCATAGAAGAAATCCTTTTCTTTTCTTTTCTTTTCTTTTCTTTTCTTTTCTTTTCTTTTCTTTTCTTTTCTTTTCTTTTCTTTTCTTTTCTTTTCGAAAATCCCAGATGTCTTCTTTTCTTCACCATTGATTGCCTAATGCAACACAAAGCCTCAGTGGATTCCATTTGGTCTCATTAATTGATTAAGAGCAGTGACTTGTGGGAGACAGAGTGCCAGTGCCTGACTCCACTCCTACTACTTTCTGTCTATTTTCTCACTGATGTGTCCAACTTAGGTGCCACTGGATTCAGATGTAGTCACACTGGCATCACCTGTGGGCTGATGGTGAGATAAAAAGCTCCATGTGTCACTGAAAAGAACAAGCTGCCATGCCAGCTCACCTCTGCTAGATGTACTGTTCCGCCAGGCTGTCACTAGCCACTGCTTGACTGAGCAGTGTCAGAATCAGATTATGTGGAAGTATCTTTAATGACCATACCAGTGTTCATGTACTATTTGTATTTTAATCAATTATGCGCATAATACATGCATGACAGCAAGAGCCATCCAAGGTCAAAGTAGAGAAACACAACTCTGTTCTGTCTTCATATGACACCTATCTTGTATAATGCAGTGGACAACTGTGTACACTTCAATGTTAAGTGAAAAAGTGTAGTTAACAGGTCAGTTGTCAGCCCAGTTCAGATGCCACACATAAAATGGCAGCTTATGCGTCACATATAAGTCACCCCTCAGTTACTGTCAACTGTAGCTTGTTTCTGGCACCAAATCAGAAAACTAAAGCCTATAACAAACCATGACAAAACATAATGACAAACTGACCCATTTCCAAACCTTTCCCTCATGTGTAACCTAAGAAAAGACTTCAATCTAAATCAAAAGGTTACCTTACTCAAGTGGGAAAACCCCCCACAACTTTTACTACAATCAATGGCCAGTAATTAGTGTTTTTGTGGGATTTTTCAGATTTAAAAAAAACAAAAAAAACAAAAAGGAAGCCCTGCTAACATTGTGTTACACACAAATCTCTTTCCTTATTGCATCTTCATTGGGTAAGATGTCCTTGAGTCTTGAGTAAATATGAAGAAAAGATTAGGAGTTATCTCTTGCCACCCCTGGTAACAAGGTATCTGTTCACTTGAAGTAAGCAGGGCTTAAATTATAATCAAATAGTGATAAGCAGAAGCAGACTGAAGTGGATATTCTCTTGCCAATCAAACCTGAGCTTCAACTGTTTGTTTGCAATAACAGTCACCTTTCCAGATGCTTGGATGCCAGCTCCTTGCCACCCACACACACTTCCTACACACGAGTTAACTCACACACAAACATGTGCCTTATACATAACTGCTCACACACCTCCCACTCTGCGTAGTTTGAGGAATCTTCTGTCAGTTTCCACTCATCATAAAGTATTCAAATGACACTTAAGAGAACCCCTTGAATAACTAACAATGTGATATGTGCTGCTTGATTCCCTGCATTTAGTTTCAATGCCCATTTCCTAATTTGTACTAACATGCATACAAACGCACCTACCCACGCAATGTGGCTATATATTTTTTATTAACTTCACAGCTTTTTCTGTAATACAAATATGTGTATTTTAAAGCATGTACAACTCAGCAAAATGGTGAATAATGAGCTACTTGCTACTTGTTTACTTGCAGTGCTTCGTACAGCTGCAGTGAAAAATAAAGGTATAAAGTAGTTCTTTGTTCCATGCCACACAGACTGTACAGATAACTTAAGCCAGGCTTCCACGCCACTCTGTCCAAAGCCACAACTTTATGTCCCTTCACTTTTCACATGTCAGACATGACAAGCTTCCGACAGCTTGCCTCTAAAGGGACCCTCTGTCAAATCTGACATTTGCCACCGTTCGTAACAAGCCATGCTTTGTCAGTGGTTGAAAAGGCTGAATGTGTGATTTGGAGGATGAGGGTCCTCCCTGCTCTATGTGAGTCACAAGAAGAATGTTATTGCTGAACAGAGGGAGTGAAGGGTATTGAAGGTCTTGTATGAAGTGGAGAGCCAGTGTTATCTGATGGTCAGGTCTGACAGTTAATTATTGAGAGGAAGGAGTGGTTGAGCTATTGAGGGTGGTTCTCTGTACTTAATAAATAAAGGATGGACAAGCTGATAGACAGTCATGAATGTAAAGAGCCCCATCCAACGGCAGAGCACTCGTATCTCTCCCCGGTCATTAACCAAACTGACAGACAGACACCGGTGCACTGTTTGAAGTTATACTAAACTCTAAAATGGGCTTTTTGAGGTGTAAGCTGAATCACATGAAGGTGTGATGAAACACTTCAATGCTAGTGATAATATATGCAACAGTCAGAACATGTATAAAATTCTGCTTGTTGTGGGAAAATGCCTCCATATGCCACTTCATTTTCTAAAATAATCTTGAACAATCACACCGTGATACTGACACAAGTAAGCCATCAGAGATTACTCTACATCATGAATGCTGTATAAAAAGAAATCTAATTAACGCCCTGTAATGAGGGGTGTGTAGTCCACCTGCCCTTCAGAGGATGTGTGCCAAACCCTGTTCATTTTTCAATGGGGCCATGAAGCCTTTCTGGTGTCATTCTATTCTGAATCATATATTTATTTGTCTGTATTGTCTTCTACCACTGCCTTGTCTAGTATGTTTCTGAGTTTGCATCTGAACTCACACAAATTCAAAAGGCTAATTACACGACTCGACTAATAGAAGCAGCTGTAAAACTGTTGTTTTGAGTTTTGTCAGGGTTAGAGTATTTCGGGAATTCAGTTGTTAGCTGGAAAGACTATAATGGCCAGGTAGCATAAGTGAGCATATATATTCTAAACATTCTGTATGTCTAAGCCAGGGGTGTCACACATGTGGCCCGTGAGCCAAAACCAGTCTGCCAAAAGGTCCAATCCAGCCAGTTGGAGGAATTGGTGAAATGCAAAAAATGACATTGAACAGTAAAGGACGTCAAAGTCATTTTAGTTCCAGGGCCACATACAGACCAATGTGATCTCTGCTCAAATCCTACCATAACAACTCCATTTTTTTCTCTTTTAGTGTAAAAAAGCAACATAACATGCAAATGTTTACATTTACAAACTATTCTTTTGCAAAAAATATGAATAACCACATACAACCTGACATTTCTTAAGAAAAATTCTTAATTACTTAATGTTTTTTGCTCTTGTAGATCCATCGTGATCTATAAGGTGTGTAAATAAACTGAGGCATAATAATAAAATTGCACGTATTTTTCTTAAGAAATTTCAGCTTGTTCATGTTATTTACATTTTTTAAAATGGTAGTATGTAAATGTAAACATTTCCATAATTTAGCTTTCCTATTTTTATTCTAAAACCGAGAGAAAAGTTTTGTGGTGATATTATTTATAGGTTATTATGTTATCATTTTAGTGGTCTGACCCACTTGAGCTCATATTGGATTGTAAATGGCCCCTGAACTAAAATGAGTTTGACACCACTGATCTAAACTGACCTAGTTCTTCTTAGGTGGTAAAATAGAACAAAAACCCTCACTAACCATTTCAATGCTTCACTTGGTTCTGTGACGGTATCTTGATAATCCGTCATTTCAATGTCCCTGATAAAGACCCATCTCACACATCTACACTCAACCTTTCATCCCCTCCTTGATCTCAACTTTGCAGCACTTTTAATGAATGGGACAAAATTTGCCCTTTAAAGAAATGTAATTATGGCTTTTGGTTCCACCTTGACACATTCTACGAACTGCAATGCGGTTTTTGAGTAGTCTGTTACAACTGGTGACAAATATGGAAAGACAGTTTTAAAAAAAGGTGCCTTTGTAAATCACAGCATAAAGGCACATATTAGGTATTCATGATGTTGCTGCTGGCTCTTGACCCAAGTCCTGTTCTTAAAAAAGTAGAATCACCACACAGATTTTCCACTGGGGTCCATTTTCCTATCAAGCTTCAGACTAGTAGCCCTGTTAGAAGGGAGGTCAGCTAACCAATGAGAGCGGATCACAGGTGACGTCCAGAGGGAGCGGAGCCAGGGACACTGTGGTCCTCTCTGGAGCCTGTCAGTGCTCTGATTAATACATGTGGCATATCGGAGAGAAGGAATATATAAAGACGGGATACCAATCCTGTCTTTACTGCCTCCTTCTGTACTGCCTGCCCATGTAACAGACATTAATCAAGGAAGAAGAGAATTGTTTTCTCTCCACAGCATGGCACAAAAAATAAAACTTCAACTCCGTCTGGGGCGAAGGGAGGGGTAATGTTGCGTGACATTCTCTTCATATCGCCGAGCTAGAGGTCACCTCCCGGCACAGAGAGAAAAGAGAGAGGGAGAAAAATAACGCTCTCCATCTCTCACCTGCTCGCCCACTGTGCCTGCATTCATCAATCCTCTCCTCCTCTCTCTGCTCCTGTCCTTCCATCTATCTGGCCTTGTGTGGCACACAGAGTAACAGTGTACCCATAATACATACAGCCATACTTGCCATGAGCACAAATTGACTTGCGTGGCCGACACTTTGATTATGACATGAACTAACTGCCATCACCTTCCATGATTACTTTTAAGGACAAATGAAACTGCATGTGTGCCATTAAAAACACAACATGACCATGCAACCAACACATCAGGATACTCGTTTTGTTACCTAACATGCTTTAGTGATATTGCAGTTGCTTTTCAGCATCGGCGCACCATCACATACTTTCTATAGGTTCAATTTGCAATTATTCAGAGTTAATGATAGGGGCACAATATGTGTCGTTCAAATCTGATAAACAGTGTTCAGCATTTTAACAGAAAATTGCCCACAATAAAGAGTACTTACAGAGCTATTTGTAGGAGGGGAAAATGATTAGCAAGTGTTTTATGTGTGTGCTGGGACAACAGTTACAATTGCGCAAATGGAATGAGTCATACTAGACTGACAGCAGTACTACAGTAGTACAAGTACATTCTCCTCGCATCCTAATCTGTGAATCATTTCCGTACTTTGTAGCTTTCTGAATCATTGACATCTACATGAAGAAATCCTACATCTTGCCGCTGTATGACAGAATTAAACTTAGCTCCAAAAATCATAATGAAGGCTGTTCTAATGTGGCCAACTTTCTAGAGAAATTAAATGTTTCAACAGAATCAGAAATTGGAAGTACAAGTTGAAGACAGTACAACAGTGCATCCATTATCTAACACTTAAAGCCGCTAGCAGAGTCTGACATCAATCTTGTTTATTAGTTTTCAATACCTCTGACCTTTTGATCCCCAAAGTACAGCTTATGGACAATAGCCTCTACCTGAGAGTGAAATACAATCAATACCAGGAGAGCTTTATGTTTCTCTGCACTGTTTGAGAGATCACAGAGCACGCCGACAAAGGAAGATGGGGGCTATGTATGGAGGAGGAAACTGACAAAGCAAGACAGATGACTGACAGGTAGAGAGCATACTCTCACAACAGGGGAAATGATTCAAGTCAAGTGCAGTGCTGGGAACTCCACCTCTGCATAAAGGCAAGCACACAAGTTGGCTATCCATCACTTTGGCCACTCATTGGAGACACACTGTCTATGTTCAGTCACATTGACTGGAAAGAAAATAAAATTTAAGATTAGCAACACAGAAAGGGAGATTAAACGTGAATAACAGTAATTCAGCAGGGAATAAAAGAGTTTCAAAACAGCACTAAATCTTTGCAGATAGATGAGGAATCCTGCACAGGAAATATTTTGAATGAAGACAAATATAGAAAGAGAGGCAAGGGGGGAAAGGAAGGTCAAATACCCTCAATGCCATTTCATAAATGGTTACTAGACCGAGACCTTTTGTTTGACAGTGTTAATGTGTAGCTTTAATAAGCCATATGCTCACGATCTATCTATATTGAGTGAGATATGCCTAGCTACAGTTCATCCAAATGTTTATCAGTGCAATTCCTCACGTGCCAAATGGTTTTTGTTAAAATTGTCAGAATTGATCTTGATACAATTTGTTTGTCTTTGACAGTAGGCCAGGGTGTTTGTTTTGGTGACTACAGAGTGAAGAGTCCAGTAATGTGATCATTACAGCAGCCAGCATGACTAAAAATACAATGTTACCAACTCAAGGCACACTGACAACATAATAATGCTTTATCCCTGTAGGGTTTAGTTTCACAATGACAGTTAGTTGTAATGTAACCCAGTTTGTGGGGTAAATCTAGCCCTCTATTCGTGCTGAAAAGCCAGGACTGCTTATGTACTGGACAGCAATTATACTGACTGATGAATATGAAGTCAGATAGCTCTGCATTAACTGAGCAGAGCTCCAAGGTTTCAGGACACAAGATACATGAGTTTAATTGAAAATATTTCAAGGAGACTAAATTACTTGGGAGAGTCAAATTAAGTGTGAATGCTCAGTATTTAGGAGGAGTGTTCGATGCCAGTTCCAATTTATGTGGCTAAGGGGCCATTTAGTCTTCAAGCATAAACAAATAAGCAGATGGAGTGTCATGTTTTTCTTCATTTTATTTTTCCAGCAGACATTCAATGCACAAGTGTGCACATTAAAGTGGGAGAGTTTAAAAAAACAATCCTTTTTGTCAAATTCTCTTCCAGACTACGCCTCTTAGCCAGCCCACATGCCATGCCATTGGCGATCAGCAATCTGCCCAATGAGGAAACATTAGCTGGTGTATGAAAGAAGGAGGAGAAGATGTGAAAAGGGTGGAGAATGTTGAGGATGGAAGACGGAGTGATTTGCCTTACAGGGCATGAGATAAGCCTCTTGGTTTTCCCCTTTGGCAGATAAAGGCCCCCACATTACAGTTATCGTTGCAGACAGATTATAGACTCTACTCTCTCTGTAAGTACAGGATGATGCTGGATAGGCCCTTGCTGCACCACTACCATTAGGAATGCTCTACCTGCACTGTTCCCTACTGCAATCTATCTAGTTTACAGCCACTTCAAGTTATCGCTTTCACTTGACTCACTCTGAGTAGATATTGACCTAAGCTGTTCTCCCATCCCAGGAGAGATCAAGCTGCACCTGGTCCACACCCTGTCAGAATGTCAGAGTGTGAGTATGACTTATTTCAAGGCCTTCTTTAAAAAAATGAATATGAAAAGTAGAGGTAACTGAATATTTGTACTTGACTTGAATGTATACTTTTCTAACCATGTTTTACTTCACACATATCCTACTCTTTCCTACTCCTCCTTACTCCTATTTGCAAATAAAGTCTAACTTTTTAGTATGAATACATTTGGGTGGAGTTATTCTTTTAAGAGACCGGACAATCCTTTGGTGTATGCAGTAGTCCATATCAAATATCACAAATATACAGACAGTTAATGTTATAATTAATGAAGTCATAATTTTCTATACATAGTTCCATATAAAGTTCAAATGCTTTCATTGTCTTTGTGTTCCATTAATATGATGTGGGATTCTGTTTTTGTATGCCAGCGAGCCTGATTTCTTTTTCAGTTTTTAACCGAGTAAAAAAGCTGAATCAATACTTCTACTTTACCAGACTTTTATACACAAGTAATACAATCTACTTGTAGTAAATGTAGAGTGTATATTTTACATATAAAGCCATCTCCTACTATCTGCCAGATGACTGATGGACCTTGCTTTTGTATTGTCTTAGTGCTCTTTTTAGACGAGGTCTATTTCCAAACTGGTGCAACAGAGTGGGAAGCAATGAAAAGGAAAAATGTCAATGCACATTCCAATTGTGCCATGGGAAGGAAAACCAATGAGCTGAAAGGCCAAGGTTTAGGGCCCCATGGCCCAGAACTGTGAAGAGAAGCGTAGCTTTAGTTAGTCCCAAATGGGACTGTCACCTGGGCACACTCCTGGATAACCTATTTCCGTAGTAAAATGACTGATGGGCTGGGATAAGATGGCAGAGGTGTAGAGTAGAGTGGAACATAGCAGGGGTTTGTCTATCTCTGGTTCTGCTCCAGTAGTGCCTTGGTTCATCTCTACAGCCCCCCAAAGGCCCCAGGGAGGAGATTTAAGTGTGTCAAGGCTCTGTGTGCGAGAAGATGAGTTAGGGCTTCAAACACACCGTGCCGAGACTTTATCACTCTCTGTAGTTCTCGCTCTCTTTCCTTCTCATGCTCTCCATCCTTCCTTTGCCTCTCCTGCTGTGCAGCTCTCCTTCTTTTCCCTACTCTATTAATCTCCACTCTTTGCGCCATTCTTCCTCTTTTCCACAAGATATCACATCTTCCCTTCTTTTCTTGAGTATGGAAACTGCACCCAGGGATAACTTGTGGGCATATTAGTGGTGGAGGCAGGGGGGAATGATGGTGATGGATGCCGGGCCTGTCAGTCATCTGAGCCCTGACACAGATGTGTCAGATAAAGATACTGAGATCTTTGAAGTTCACTTGAACTCTGCAAAGTAACTTTCCGTTGGTAGAACATGTGTGGGTGTGTGCATGTGTGTGGATGTGTATTTATGTAATGTGGTGTATGCAGTCACAGCAGGGTGTTATGGTCTGTCATGTGCTTTCAGTAAACCTTCATGTTCACATTCTGACATTATTTCAAACTGTGAAGCTGCATGCCTCTGCTGAAGCAACATGTCATCTTTAACTCATATACTGAACCTCCACTACAACACAATGCAGGTACAAGAAATAATTAAAGCTAGAAATCAGTGATCCCAAAAGACTGCAGTAAAAATAAATCATAGGTATAAAACAAGTGTAGCCAACGTAGTGCCACAAGGGTTGCTTCCACTGTCAACCAAACGGAATAAACAAAAGCCGACAAGGAAACCCCTGTTGACATTCTTCTCGCTGTGAGTGCTCTCAGTCAAAGAAATTACATTTAAATATTTGAAGGCAGCACAGCCATGGAACGTTCTTTTTTTGAAACAATGGATGCAGAATGGGATGCCAGCTGAGTAAAGCTAACACTACAGATAAATGTTTAATGGCCCATGCAGTGTACAGTAGGTGGGAAAGAGCTACATAAAAATACTTTTACTATCACACTAATTATTAAAATATCAACATGGAAATTAATGTAATAGAGAAAGCCTATCAAGGATTGTTTAAACAATTAGTGTGTCAGCAGCTAAAAAAACAAAACATTCAGTTTACTTATAGTGTTATGACCAGAAGTCATAAATGATTGACTATAATTGTGGAAATTACATAATCATCCTCCCTCTGGCAAACCTATTCAATGTTCATCAAATCCTATCCAATATTGTACCCTGCTTTGTGAATTAAAAAAAAAAAAAAAAAAAAACACTGACATTTTGTGCTTTGAATTTCTTGTTGCTGTCCCTGTCTGTGACACGTCCTTTAATTCCTGTTAGCTCAATAAATGTAATTTATGGACAAATCTGCAACTGCAAAAATAATGAAACAATTACTATGTGTTTAGTTTCATGAACATCATGATGCAGAAACAAACCAAACTCAAGGGCCCTTTAAACACTGGAATTGGAGGAGGGAAATGTTAGCTGTGGGATGGGGGTGGTGGAAGTTTACATTTAGACAGGAGTAAAGCTGATGAAAGCGCTTTCCTCAGCCTCCTAAAACTCTATCGGGTTGGGAAGAGTGGTAGAGGTGGCAGTTTTTCAAAGCATCAGTCATGCATAATATAAGCCACTTTGTTTATTAATGGCGAGCACTCCCAGTGGAGACTCAAATCCTTGGCGGGGGCCCCCTAGTCGCACTGCTTTAATATCTGACGGCTAAATAATTAAAGCAAGCTTACATCACCACACCCTCTGAAGATCTGGCCCCCTAGTCTCTGCTGTCTACAAAGCCAAGGCGTTGCCCACGCCATGGTGCACTCCCACTGATGTGACGATCTGCGATTCTTTCATCTGCTATGGCAGAGAAGGTGGGCTGGGATGAAGGAACACACCCGCTACAGACTGCAGACCAAGCATGTCATCTCCCTTGTGCTGTTTGGCAAGTTTCTCCGATTTTTGAGTAGCTAAGGAGGAAAACCCCAAGAGAAACTGTGACTAAATAACACCTGCTGTTATTGAAGTAAATCAGCTTGTAACCAATACCAAAAAAGTAGTAGTAACAACAGGGAAGTATTTCAATATCAGTGTCAAGCATATGTTCTGTTTTACATGTGTTCTAGCAACAAAAAACGGGACAGACACACAAAATATAAAAGACCAGAAAAACTAATGGGTAACTTGCAACTAGTAACTGCTTGAATGCCATTTCCATTCATATTGTTGGTTTGTGACATATATAGTGGTGCATGACGTCTTTTGCTTTCAGGGGGCATTAATCAAATCTAGGTATGGGAGGATCCTCCATACTCTAGCTGGGCCATAGCCCTATCTTCCCCCTCTTCACATGGTCATTCATTTTAATAGAAAAGCTACAAATGGCTGTGTTGAGTGGAACGCATCTGGCCCCCACGGTTGTGTATGACACCTTATTTTGTGTTGGCGCCTGAACATGCAGGAGCAAGACATAGCAAATCAATTTCGCCGACAGGCACTGAAGATGCGTCTGCTAGCTAGTTTGCTGCAGAGGTTCACACTGCACTGTCAAACTATTCTGAGCTCTACTCTGTCCAAACAAGAATGTTCCACTGACCTTCAACTTATACTGATGACAAAGAAAGCCTTGAGAAAATGAGGATGATTATTTCTTCTCATAGAAAAGCAAAATAAAGGATACAAAATGAAGAGACTGAAAAACATTTGCATAATGAGCAGCTATTGAAGACTAAAAAGCTGGTTACTGAAATGACTGTTAGATGCAGATAGAAACCTTTTTCTCTGATTTAACGATTCATGACACAAGCCAGTGTCTTCAAAGACATGCACATTTTTCACCACCTTGTTAAACCAGGAAACACAAAAATTCAAAATGTTGTTACAATGTGACCCAATTCAGGATTTCTTGTCATACTCATATGATTATCAATGTCCCATAAAGCCATCATGAGGGTGTACTTCCATAGAGAGTGAAGTAAGACAGACAGCAAACTGATACTCACATCCCAGTATATTAGACAGATTAATTTTAAAGGTTTAAGGCTACAGCTGCAAAGTGTAGTTACTATCAGAGATCAAGTGAGAATTGAAACTTCTACTTCTATGGAATAAATATCAGAAGATGAATTAAGAAAATCATAGACTTGAGGGCAAAGCCCAAGCAACAGATCAAAAAGGAGCCAAAAAAAGACAACCTTTTTAAAGCAACTCCTATAATGGTTGGTTCAAACATTCACAAATCTCAGCTGATGACACACACAAACACAAACACTGCATTTACAGACGTGACAGCTTTTTGGAAGTATGTAGCCTGGCCCTCTTGGCTTATATATGTCCCCTTTCACAGGATCACAAATGTTGAGATGTAAGAAGGGGTCTGGTGGGTGGGGGTGTTGGGGCAGGACAGAAAATGTCAAACCAGCAAGCTTATCTTAACCGTCCAGAACACCTGAGGCGTCCTTTCTGTTTCTCATCACGATGCGTGTGTCCGTGCATGTGCTTGTGCGCCTTGGACTTCGTGTGGAAGGAGAATCATGAATACTAATGGTGTTCTCTGAAAGAGAAGGGTTGTGACTTGACTCTCAAAGGAGAGTGCTGACTAGCTCTCCCCCTCAACATCCCTACACACACACACACACACACACACACACACACACACACACACACACACACACACACACACACACACACACA
>JAPTYQ010000013.1:18469715-18492594 GCA_029814465.1 Ostorhinchus cyanosoma
AGTTGCAGTGAATTCATTTAGATTAATCATGATTAAACATCACTCATTTTTAATCTATATTAATCGTGTTTCATTTTGCATGAGCAAACAGACTCCAGAAAGAAGGGAAAATATGCACACTTAACATGCTTATTAAACGACTTAAACAGTTTCAACTAAACAACTGTTCTGTCTTGGTTTTTTGTTCTTATATTTCCATCCAGAGGGCCAATGTGCCATTTAACGTCTTCCATCTTTATGGGTTGGTTCTGCTACGTGTCACTACCAGATCAAATGCCAATGTGTGCTTATGTGACGGTAACTCTACTTGGACAAACTGCCCAAAATGCGTTGGCAGAGACACTCCGAGTCATTCTGCTCTGCAGATGGGTTAATTGTGTTAAAATGTTTCATTAGATTAATCATGATGATAGATTAATCTGTGTTAATGGGTTAATTTTGACGGCCTTAGTTTACATAGAAGGAATTGGTGAGTTATCGTCATCATCGGGAGACATGGTGCAACACATACTACCTGAACAGAATAGCACAACTTTACAATGTCAAACTGAACTAAGATAAGACATTAAAGGCCTGTGGTGCTACATTATAAATAGTTCAGTAGTACAGATACCAGGTAGATAGTATACTTCTAATATTAATTTTCAAAGGATACAGCCTTGAACTGCCTTTCGTTTATTTCGACAACATGTCTTACACACTCAAAGTAGGAATTTGTCAGCACCCCTGGTATGCAGTCAAGTGGAGAATTTCATCATCACATTGCAACTGTCTGTGAAATGTTCTGGGAGTTCAACAAGGTTGGTGGGTTTGATTCCAAATTCAGCTTGATTACAAGCAACACGTACTGATGAAGATTTGGATAATTAGCTAAAAGTATCAGTCAACATACAAGTCAATTTATATCTGTTATCTCATATTTTTACTGAGGAGTAATGTCTGGTGGCCAAAAAAAGAAAAAAAACTGTAGCAGAGGAACTAATCTCAGGAAATAAACCATAAATCTTGTTTGTATGATGTCTCTTCTTTCCAATCCTCTACAATGTGATCTTTTGAGCTATAAAGCCAACTCTAAAATAACTATAAAAAGGTAAATACAATCTGATAGACTGAAAAGAAACAATTTTAACATAAAAGGAAACAGAACAGCGGTTCTTTGGTGATATTTGATTTCTCTTTGATGAGAAGAAGCCTGAACAGACCTGCCAGAAACTATCAGTAAATAACATTTTATTTCTCTTTCACAATGGGGCCAGATCAAGCAAAAGTGAACATCAGTGTCAAAAATTCAAGTTCAATTCAATTTGATTTGTAGAGCTCTATATCACAACAAGATTGCCTCACAGGGCTTTACAGAATTAGCTAGATACAAAAACAAACAGTCAAATAAACAGCAGATGAAGGAAATGGATTAAGTTTAATCTATCATTTCTGAAATAGGCTCAACGTTTAGCTTAAGAACTATTTTATGGAATTGTTAACAAAATTTCAGTATCACTTGTAGAAAAAAATAACTGATTATGTAGTGTTATACTTCTGAAATATATGTAAATGCACTATTAACTTTAATATTTTTTCTTCAGACTTCTGTTCAACAAATTACATCAAAGATGCACTGCGGAACGACATGACGATGGAGGGTCAACACTAAAAACACGTCATATTTTAAGTCTGTAAATCTGTAGGAACTAATTATTGAACAGTACTAGAATATAAAAAAGATTATGTACAGTCACATTATTTGTAAAATATGCTCTGCTATTAGCTGTATATATGACTTCAGCTGTAATATGCATGTTAAATAAAAGTTTATTAGCATATTTGTAGTGTTTTAGTTCCAGCAAAGTATTTTATTCTGATACTGAATAAAGTGACACACTGCTGTCACCATGTCACAACATATTTAAATGTTTTTATCCAATATTGATCATAATTGTAGTTTACCATCATAGCTAAAGGTCTATGTTTCATTTAGTACCAATTTGTTACGAGAACGGCATGTTTTGCACATTTGAGTCAAGTGAAAAAAATAATCATTTTGAGTCTCTGTGTCACGTAGCAGTAATTTAAGTATTCTTACTGGAAAATTTGTCGAGTGTCATGTGAAACTACTTACCGAGACCTATTCATACATGTATTAAACATGGATATAAAGTTAGTTTTCAACAGTGCTTATTGAACATGAAATGTGTCCCTGTGTCACAGCTTCATTTGGCCCAATGGCTTTTTATTTTGTCACAGACCCTGAGGGCTCATGTTCATTCAACCTCCACGGCTGCACTTCTCTCTTCTCTCTCCCTTTCATATTATCTGTAACCCAACAAAGTAATGTGAAAATGTTTTTTGTAGATTACTAAACATGATATGTTTGTTGTTCTTTCTAATATTTTTTTTTGGTATATGAAATCCTTCCCTAGTTAAAATGTGTGCAACGGCCCCTTCAAACTCCACCCCTAATGTGCTTGAAGAACAGTAAGAACTTGATTACAACCTATAGCTGTACAAGAACACATTTCCCCTGGTTGAAAGCAGATCTTTAAAAGGCTGAGGTCTCATTGCAATGAATTATACTTCATTTCCCCTCTGCACAGCCCATTTTTAATCTCATTTGATAGTAGCTAAGCAATACCTCTTTCAAAGTGGATAATTGATCCACAAAAATCTGGCTACTGTCTTCAGTATGAAAGTGTACAATCGGCATTTATTCCAAAGTCAAATGACTCTGCAGCAGTCACCAGTATTTATCAGCTCCAGCTCACTTTGGCCGAGACGGAAACTCAACACCCGGGTGTATCCCCTATTCCCGACATGACGCTATGATGTGCACTAGAGTTCCAGATGTAAACACCCAGTCACAAACATTATTTGTTTCCACAGCCTGCAACAAAGTACAAGCACAATTTCGTTTTTTTCTATGAAGCAAAAAACTGGCAAGACAGTGAGATAAGCGAGCTCCTCCTGATTTAAGAGAAATTTGAAGGGAATCTACTGTTCTCCGTTTTCCACTGTGTTCATGATGTTGGACAAAGTCAAACTCTGCGTCTCGCCTGGCAGTGTGAAAGAAGTCTGTGGAGTTATTTTTAGTGGGTTTACCTGCTGTTAAAAAACCAAAAACAAAACAAAACTTGGTACTTTCCACATCAGAGACTGTAACTACGTAACGGTTTACTAACGGTAAAGTATATAGTTTTTCTTTGCTTTCTAGCTTTGAAAGAGAGAGGAGTAGTAGTGCATAATTAAGCAATGGAGACAAACCTTATGAATTATTTAAATCTCAAAATTATCCCTAAAACGTAGGTAAGCTGGCCATTATGTTCATAATTCACACAATATGATAACATCTTCATTATACATCCTAACTGGTAACTATCCATCTTCTTTGAAACTGTGACTATTGGTTAATATATTAAAACTTCAAGACTGTCTGTCATTGTTATATTAAACGTCTTAATATAAACTTAAGAGAGGAATGCTTTTTTCTCACCTGCATTGACAACTTTGCCACTAAGTCGATAGTTTGTACATTTAGCTGAAGTGAATCATCTCTTACAGTATATTCACAGACTGTGCATCTCAATGAGTCCTGTAATGAGTACATGCAGGTGGAGAGGCCAAAGTGTACGACATTAGCAGACGGAGTGCTTGCGCCCCACATGCTGGCCATATGTCATGCCAAATCTCATCTCATCCACTGGTAAGAGAAGGTGCTGCCGGCGGCTCAAAGGCCACCTTCCAAACAGATATCATCAGTCTAACACCGTGACCTGACCGCAGCTGAGGGCTACAGCTGTACCCCATATCATATCCAGTGGCATTAAGGTGGAGAAACAGGGTCACGGTATACAGCAATAAAAATCACAAGGCTGATATTGCACTTCCTCAGCCTTGCAACACTCACAAAACACACAAAAAATAAAAAAGGGTAAGAGTCATAAGTGGAGTTTGCCAACCAAAAAAATAATATTCTAATACTTATGTTATATGTGATCGCTAAGTAAACAGTTCAGTATGGATCATATGTTTGCTTGTTGGTAGAATGTCATTGTTAGGTTGCACACTTAAGACTTTTAGACAAATAAAATATAAATAATATTTCACATGACACAATTTTACTTAAGTAAAATTCCAAGACTGCAAAAAGTCAGAGCAGGTTCGTTCAATGTTTAGTAAATAAAACCAGCATTTACTTAGCAAAACAGACTAAAGACAGTTTTATTATGCTATTATTATGAGCTATTTTGTTGCCATATAACCACTGGCTATATGTTTTATAGTGCAAATGATACAGTAAAACCCTAATGCACTTTTGTTCAAAGTGCCTTGGGACAAAACCTCCCCAAAAACTGTATATTCTTAACAGTTATTCAGTGTAATTCAACCTGCCAAACTAACACTCATATTACATCAATATGCATTGTAATTAACCTTTGCGATGTCCAGACTTTTCAACTCTCTTCCCTCAGTTTGCAATCTGAACTTGAAAGCATGTCCATTAATGCAGTCACAGAATCATTTATGTGCAGAGACTGAGAAATAATGATTCCTATGTGTCTGAGGTTTTATTACTGTCACTAAAGCAGAAATAAATATTAGCAAGAAGAACTATCTGGACGCCCCAGGCAGCAGAGGGATTTGGTACTCTGATTTTCTTACTAGAATTCAAGGGTTTAGTTACTGTAGGGCTCTGGAGGAGGAACAGTCTGGGAGATGTCATGGCATTAAATAAATTGTTGTCTCTAACTCTGCCCTGGATTACACTCTCACTCCCTCACACCTTACTCTACCCTACATTTTCAATCTCTCAATTGTAGAATATTTTACATGGTGTTGTGTGTGATTGGGTGGCCGTGACTCTCCATGAGAGTCAACCCCAAAATATTAAATGTCAACTAAAATATTCCCTGTAAAGCCACTTAAGCCCCATGTTCCAAATATGCAAAGGGTTATTACTTTACTTAAAAGCTCCAGGGTTATTAGCTGAAATGAAAAATAGCTTTAATAATGAGAGAATTCTGACAAAACCTCTTGACATTCAACTGTGACACCTTTTTTTAATATATATCAAAACATATTCATTGCAGTGTTTGCAGTCAGTTAAATTATGATGATGTAGAATGCAAGTCATTTCTAACCACCCCAAAAGAGTAGGGGAAAAAATGTCTCGCAGTCTATCTCTTCCCTACTGCAGGTCGATCACACGCCATTCCCTGTGCTTGTGTGACATCTAGTGTTCATGTAATGGAACGGCCTATCTGCTTTATTTGAATGTGCGTCATTCATTTCACCAGGCTCCACACATAATAAGCAGAGCCATATGCTGGAGTCCCACTTCAATGATGGAGGCTTTGAAGTTTTGGGAATGTATTTGATAAACAGTGTTCAAGCCCTTTTAAAGTTCAGATGTGTGATGAGAATACTGAATGTATACACGAGCAAAGTCCAAACTCACACACAAACACTCATGTTTGCTACTGGCTGTTGGGATTTTCTGACTGTAACTGGGACTAATACACAATGTTAACGCTGAAATTTATGACAAACACCAAAACAGACAATGAGCCTTCTGACTGCAAGTACCAAGGAGTCAATAAAATATAAATCACAGTCTTTAACTTCTAAACGTACTGTGTATAATAAAAATGAAAACTGCTTTTAAAGCAGCAGGAGCAAAAATCGGAGGAAAAATATCCTCTGCACCGAGTCTAAATTGAAAGACTAAATATGCTTGAAACATTTCAGACTGATGTGTTCTCTTTCAGATCACTTGAAGCTGAAAGATTTTTGCCTAATTATGCTAAATAATTGTCAAGAACACCTCTAATTCATATTATACTAAAATATGACTATTTATTAGATTTCTCTACGCTTTATGTCTCACATTAAATAATAAACATTAATGTCAACATGTCTTTCAGTACCGTTGTGAGGTTATCTAGTCACCAGAGAAAAAGATTAAATAAAGATCCTACAAAAGAAAATTGTGGCAAACATCAGGTTTTCTCCATTTTTGTCACCATGCCTGGCAGCACTTACCTGTAGGCTAGTTGTTCAATTGTCAGTGCACATGATAGAAATAACACTTTTGCTATCATTCTGTCAGCATGGGGCAGGAAAACATTAGCTTGCTCTGAAAACAAGCACACACCAGGTGGTGCCATCTCTCAGTGGATAAGCAATTAGCTTTCTAGGGGCCAAAACTACAGTTTGTCCCACATAGAAAACAAGCAACACCTGTGTGTGCAGTCGAGTGGAGCTGAGACTCAGTGCTGCATAATAGAAAATAGGAACATCCAACAGGGGAGTGCCAAGTTGCCCTTTTCTGAATATGTTTTTGGAGAAGGTTGACAGGAAAATGAATAGAATGGGTAATAATTAGGGAAAAGGCAATGAAATAATTTCATGGCCGAGGGTAGTAGGAAAGCGAGGAAGATTGTAGGATGAAAAACCTTGTTAATTATGCAAGTGAAACATTAATTAAATAACTGACAGAAAATGGGAAATGAAAATGACAGAACCTATGGAAATAGGGAAAATATTACTTAAATCATGGATTTGCAATGGAGAGGGATGACATACAAATTATACAGTAAGAAACAGACCCATGAAAGGAAGCAATGTAAGGAAAGAATAGTGAATAAGGTTTGTGGTGAATAAAGGGAGATGTATTACTGATGATGAGGTCAACAGAAAGCAGAAAAGGGCCACTTCATAAAATCAACATGAGATAGACAAATACATTTTAGTCAGAAAAATGGATAGAACCACTTACTGAGGCTACAGTCTATCCTGATACAATCTGGCGGGAGAGAGAGCGAAAAGGTGAGATCAAATAAAAAGAAAAAGGGAAAGAAAGAGACAGAGAGATAGAGAAGAAAGGATAAAAGAGAAAAAAGACATTTTACATCCTTCAAGGTACATTCTGCAGACAACCAAGCATTGCTCTGGGGCCACCATCCGGGGACAGACTCTGAGTCAGGATCACCCTTTTCCTCATTCAACCCCATCATCCTTCCCTACTTATAGCGCAGTGCTCGCAAAGCACAGCAGAAGGCAACGTTTGCACCATGGGGTCCAACCAGGACGACATGATGCAACATCTCAACATCCTTTTACGAAATGACTTCTACAGAGTGCTCTATAGTGAGCATATGGATACATAATAAAGGTTTCACATCTAAGTGCACAGACAACATCAAAATGCTAATTTTGTTTAGTCAGAATTTTAAGGGTTTATCCTGACGGAGTGCTGCACTTAAACACTGAGTATCAAAGATTTAAACACCATCTGGAAAAACTGTTAAGCACTGCTCTTCGTTTTAATCTCATGACTATTTTTCTGTTTTAATTAAAACATTAAAGCACTAAAAAATTATAAATATGTCATAATTTGACCAAACAAGACTGGCAATGTCAACTCTTCAAAACTGCAGCCTTGGATGGTCTAAATAACTTGAAATGGTTTCTCTTTTGATTGTGACTGAAATAAATAATGCAAAGCCTTAACGCTTACACCGTGAACAAATAGCTTCTTTCCTGCTTCTGCTGCACTGTCACTAGAGCTGATTCAATGTCTCACACCTTTAACTTTTAGCCCCCTTTCCTGGCAATTTGAGATGCACTTGCCTTCTGCAGCACTTTGGGCATGAGAAACCCAGTGGTGTAAAAAACAAGAAAGGGTGATCTGCACATCCCAGCCACCTCATGCCTGGTGCACACAAACCACAAGAAATAAAACACCACTGTGGACTATTTCCAACAAATGGTGTGGCAAAAACACAACAAAGTGTTTTCCTTTTACAAGCTGTGTCATGTCACTTTGAAGCAGAATAATTGGGTGTTTTCTAAAAAAGGCTAGTGTATTTCAAGTCTTAGGAAGAATGTAGTATTAGTAAAAAGTTCTGGTTAAGTGCCTAAGGGCCAGAAAATGAATATGTATCAGCTGTTTTGTCTGGCCGTGTCATAAATTTTATTTATCATTGTATAAAAAAAAAAAAGTCACACAACCAGATTTTTTTTTTTTTTACATTCTGCCATCTAGTGGCATTAAAGTGCATGTGCATGTGGCAGTGTGGTTGGGTTGTGGTCTCGAGCTGTCAACCGCTACAGAATAGTGGACACAAACAGCCAGGGACCAGCATCACTGTGTAGAGGAGTGGAGGAAGCACAAATACACACGTGTTAAAATTTGCTCAGGGTCTATTTATGCTGCTAAAACGTGTCTGGTGTTTTCTGGAGTAAATCTTAATCTAATTATATTATGTCCAGTAAAAGTCACCAATCACCAAAAGTTAATTTGGTGATTAACAGATAAAAACAAGTCCTTAGTCAAATAAGTTGCTCGTTTTGCAGTAACATTTAAAGAGTAATTGTTTAACTAATCATCTGAGAAATGCATTAGAAGGTTTATGATTTATCATTGTCAGTTTAATACTTAATCTTGACAAAGATAAAAGCCTTATTCAATACTGGGGATTTATTGCTAATTATGCCATATGTTTCACTTCGCTTGCTCATTAATTTCTTGCAAAAATTCCACTGTAGTGTTACTCGGAATTCTATACCAATTTTAAAGAAGGGGATAGGTGGAAGGTCAAGCTGTGGCTCTGTTTAGAATGAGTATGTGTGCAACATGAGACAACTACAGCCGTGAGCCGGTCTCTCTGACTGTTTGATCCGAGGGCCGCAGACATACACGCCATTGAAGGGATGAAAAGTTCCATCGTCTGAGTCTTGGCCAAGTGGGTTGTAAATGAGTGACCGAAAAAAGAGAGACATGGAAGAGGGAGAGGTCAAGAGAGAGAGGAACGGCCATTTTTGTTTATCCCATCGCCCCCTGGCCTGTCTCTACAGTGGCTTCAACTCCCATGTTTCAGGGAACACATCTGTCATGCTCATCCCCAGTTCAGTGTCGCGTGGTCATCCGTTGAAAGGATCAGGACACCCTCAAAGTATCTAGAGCTGGAAGGAAGGTCACAGTAATCTATCTGCAGCCCTAATATTAACAGCAATTAATTTTTAATAAGCTGAAATGTTCTTTACCCAGTTATGCTGTGGTAATCATCCATCTTATGATCCCTCTTCTCTGTATAAAATTCTCCAATCTAAGACTGCCTATCTGTTCTCTTCACATCTTCCTCCTTTTCAAACACATCGTTACTGCTCTTAATCAAGATTCCTGTCTCCCTCACAGCACTACTGCCAGGCTGAAGTCGATGCTACTGTACCAGCCCCTTGGCTAAAAACCTAAGTTACATCGAGTACAACAGAACAATGAGAAAGAGCAAGACAGGGGCAAGACCACCTTAAAGCTTTTAGAGATGGGTCAGTGGGGCAAGGCACAAGTCCTGGCCTGGGATAGAGTGTAGGATGGAGCTTTTTACTGTGAGGAGGTACCATGGGGCAGTATGGAGACAAAAAGGAAGGGATTAAGAGGGACTGGATAAAGTGAGACTGGGGGTCAAAGGGTATGGGAGAGGAATTCCCACAGAAGAAGAGATGAGGTTTTTTTTGGAAAGTATATTCGGACGTTGTACTCTTGTTGTCCTACTGCAACCACTGCACCAGTTTGTGGGGGACAAGTTTCTTTATTTATCCCTCAGTTTCCCAAATCAATCGCATATAACCACTGCAAGCATTCCTCCTTAGAACCAGCAGGCAGCAAGTCATGAAATTGTTTGTTCACGACCAAAATTCGCTTTTAAATAAAAGAATAGAAAATAAATATGATTTAACTGAGGAATAAATGTAAAAGCTTTTTCCCCAACGAACTGACTGGTAAATAATAGTGGTATGTCAACTGTAGCTCAAAGTTCATATGCTCACAGTGCTAACATACAGACAAATGGGAAATGAAAGGTTAGCAGGGACATCCACGATGAATTACGATGGCCTACCGAGGTTCACGGTGAGCTTAACACGGCCTCCGTCCAGCTCCAGCCGCAGGGTGTCCGCTGATTCTTTAGATGTGGTGGCCATAAGCAGGCCATAAGCCCGCTGAGACATGAAGCGCAGAGCCACATCCTCAGCCTCTGTGTGCATGGTGACCGGCATGATGATCTTCAGGTACATGCTGCCGTCATAACTCAACACCGTCGCCTCTGAAGAACAGGTAAAAGAGTGGACAGGATAGCGAATTGAGTGAGTTATATGAAACAATGATGCCCAACGCATTAGAGACTGAACCGAGCAGTCAGGTATTTGACAGCCAGTTTTAATAATTTCAGAACCAATTGAAGATTCACTAACTGTCAAAATCAGTCTACTTGAATGGGCTGTCAAGAATAAAAAAGATCAATGAAGCGGAACTGAGGAATGGTGATCAAAGATATGTCAGTCTCTATAGAACATTTTACCACTAATAAAAAAATAATTTAAAAAAATCAATCATCACTGTCCTTCTCAGGCATTTGTGGGTTGCTAATTTTGCAAGTGCTAAATTAGTTGCTTCTGTAGGTTTGAGTGAATTTACCCTGTCAGTGCACCAAAAATATAATATATTACACAGCCAAAAACAAATCCCACACTAATATTTTGTTGGAACACATTTAGCTTTGATTACAGCGTGTATTCACCATGGCATCATTTTGATAAGCTTATGCAACCTTTATTTCTGTCCATAGTCACATTAATTTTGGTATTGATGATGGGATGTGTAAAGTTATCTCCAGCACATCCAAAATATTATCAATGGGGTTAAGGTCTGGCCGTCTCGTGGTACCTGATCCACCACAATTTGACCTTGATGAATCCTGGCATGGTCAAATTGGAATATGTCTGTGTCAACAAACAGTCCACTGATGTTCACATTTTCTGCTCATTCAGTGTATTCAGGTCGCCTCATTTTTTGGACACATAACATTGCTGAACCAACACCTGAACCAACCTCAGATCATAACACGACCCCCCCCCCAGGCTTGTACTGTAGGCACTCGGCATGATGGGTAATCACTTATTCTGCCCATCCCTCTGGAACAGGGTTAGTCTAAACTCATCAGATCACATGACTGTTTTCCATTGCTCCAAAGTCCAATCCTTATGTTCCTACAGCAAACTGAAGCCTTTTTGTCAGATTAGCCTCTGGCAGTGGTTTTCTTAAAGCTACATCACTGTTTAGTCCCAATTTATTTGGTTGTATTTGCATCGTGCGTGTAGGAATACTCTTACTGTTTTTATCAAACATAGCTCAAAACTGTAATTTTGATTTTATACAATCTGATTTCTGTAAATATTTAATTAATCCTCTGTCATGAAGGTTTCAGACCACATTTCCTACTTAAACATTGTGCTTGCTGCTATCCTTCCAAGTTTTAATAATGCGCTGGACAGTTCTTAACCAAATTTCATAAATGTCAATAGTTGCTGTATTTGCTTAGATAAGGCCAATAATTGGACCATTCTAAAAACTGTTACATCTTTTGCACCACCATGGGATTTGTCATATGACCTGGGTTAAATAACTTGCTGCAGTTGAAACACAATCACTTACGGTATGTAATGGTTCAATAGATGGTTCTTATCTATTTGGTTAGTTAAACCCAGGTGGAGACTTGTTTTTTTTTTATGCCAGTCTATGTACATAGGTCATCTATTGTAAATTGAATAAAATGTGATTAAACCCACATGCTGAAAGATACAGTTGTTTATATTCTGTAAGTAACCAATAGTATTAAAAATAAAGATAAATGTAATGAGCCAGTGGGTATTTAAAGTTGTATAAGCTAATTAAAACACAGAAGAAAAAACAAACATACTGTGATTAATATCGGCTGTCCCACGTATAGAGACTGCAATTCTAATTCCAGGTGTCTTATGTTTTTTTTTTTGAACAGTAGCACTAGATCAGTGGTAAATAAACATTATAATTTCCAAATTTGTGTCAAATTAAGTTTGGGCAGTGGGAGGAATATATTCATGCCCTTTTCAATTCCAATTTCATTTCCATGCAACAGAAAATTCATCACCTACAGCAAAAACATTCATTTTAGACAAAGAAAGCAATTTGCAGGAAATACCCAAAATGAATCCAATATCACACTCTCCTTAAGCTCAGAAAAGTGACAACAAAAGTGCAACTGATTTCAGAGACATCCTTATTCACACCAGACGTAGCCGCAGTTACTCTCTGTAGAACCAGCCATGCTGTAAATAGACTTCTGCATAAAGTGACAGTTCCCTGAGGACTGTGCTTATTTTGCAATGTGGGTCGATATGTGTCAGCATAGGCTAACATGAGTCACTGTCACAGTGTACTTCAAACGTTTAGGTTTTGGAGTGTGCACAAGAAACATGATGCTAAAAGATGCAGAAAAATGTCTGCTACGGGTGGGCAGACTGGTAAAAGCAGTGACATTTAAAAAAGTGTGCAACATAGATAAATGCACGTCAGGACAAAAAAAACTCTGACTAAGACCACACATACATAAATATGTGAATCATCCTAAGCAGTATTAACTGTCCATCAAAACAACCGATTCCTGCACAAAGAACTTTCATTATCGCCCTAACGTCTGTTTAATGCACAAGTAATATCCTGTGTTTTCTCCCCCTACTCAATAGCATTGCCGGTCCTTACACTTTTTACATATATGCACTTTACTGGCACAGGGAAATATGTGGTTGTTTATTAGAAAAGAGAAAAGTGGCCGTCCTCTGCCTCGTCTCTGCAGAAACAAAGCTCCACTAGATGGCAGAAGAGTACCATTAGAACTGTGCCTGTCATCTCCTGTACCCAAAGACAAAACTGCTAAAATATCACCTTTCAAAAATAAAGACATTTCATCATCTACCTCCCCTGTCCTGATTTGAATCCAATATCTCCTTCCCTCATTACCCTCCTTGTCCCTCAAAATCCCACACTGTCATGGCTCAGTCATCTCCATGGACGTGCAAAGACAAACCAGGAAGGCAGCTAATTGGGATGAATCAGACATACGTGGTGCTGTTCGACTAGCTCACCTCATCTCATTGGGGCGTACACACCACCTGGGTTTGTGCGACTGGCACAGATGGCAGCGGTAGGCCTGGATGCTCTGCCACGTCACTGCAAACCTCTCAGAGTTTCAGCCTCGATTCCCCACTTCCAGCCTACCGGCCCTCACGTCTCCCCGCCTCGGGTGGCATTTGGTTCATACATAACTCCCTGTGGAGCTCTAGCTTCTACTGTACAGCAGCTGCTTGGCTGTGTCAAACACAAGTCAGCATGTTGTCAAGTGCTCCTTGTTACACTTGTTTTCTAGCTGTGGTTCAGTGGCTGGAGTGTACACTATTTTGGATTTGGAAATTTCTTTGTATCATACAAACACCATATGCGACCACTTTTGCACACATGCAGTACCTTGATTATAAGATGATGTGAATGACTAAATTGTTTTTGCCATGTTTGGGTTGCCCATGTGTCTTTTGCTCTCTTGTGTCTGACATCTGTGTGTGTTCTATCATTAGACAGTCAGATATTCTGTCTTGAGTAAACTACACAAACCATGATGTCTTGATTTGTGTAGTTATAGACAAAATTTAACACACCTGATTTAAGACGTCTGATATATATATATATATATATATATTATAGGGCAGAAAAAATATTTTTCCCTTATAAACAACTTCCCTCTATGTTCCCGCTCCTTACCTATCTCACAGTTGGTACCCAGGAATCCGGTACCAATGCAGTCACATATGTAGCGGTTCCAACCCTCTTTGCACAGACCTCCGTTGCCACAGGGGGCACTGCTGCACCTCTTCTGCAGCTCACGTGTGCAGAAACTGCTAACACCGAGGGCGCTCTGGATTTCTGCCAGTCGGCGAACATCGCGACTTTTGCCGTCAATGAAGAGATCACGGACACAGCCCACGTAGCCGTAGTTGAGCAGTGCTGTCCAGACCTCTGGTGGCAGGATGAGGTCTGACTTGGTCTCAGGCAACCCACCCAGGTACATGTCACTGTCCAGGTCCAGGATCTCACTGCCCTCTGGGGAGCTAAAGGGCATGCTGCGACTGTTGACTGAAATGGATCCTAACAAACAGAAACAAGAACAGAGAATGTTATTAAGCTGGTGAAGATCAGCCAAGATTTCCAGACATACAATATCAGTCTGACCTTAGCTTTAGCTCCATGTACAGTATGTACGGAGGCATTTTGATTTTATAAAGTGATACAATTTTGATTTAATGAGAAAAATGGTGACTGAGGAGGTGTGTTGCATGGGCAGGTGGGTGAATGTGTGGGTTATATTAAGATAAGAGAAATAAGTGGATAATTACAGGACACAGAGCATAGACAGAGGAACAGAAAAAAAGAGTGAGAACAGATGACAGTAAAGTGTGTGTGTGTGTGTGTCTAATGTGTCTGTAATAGGCTAAATGGAGGAGAAGGGAAGCAGAATGCAGCGGGGAGTGGGGGAAACAAAAGGCCCTCTCTCTTTCTGTGATTAACGACTCCGTCTTAATTTTCTATTAAAAGCCAATTACAGCAGGAGCAGCAGTGAGATAACAGGTGCGTGCCCACACACACACGCACACACGCGCACATTCACACCCTTCCTCATTATACGATGTCATTAGGGGGAGATATAATGTCCAAGGTGCTCGCCCACCTACAGATCATTCATCAGAAAGCGCACTCTAAAGCATGCAGATGCTCCTGTTTGTGCCCACATGCAGGCAGCCATCAGAACACAGATAGGTAGAAAAAATAAATCTACCTATATTAACAGATACCGCCAAGGTTATGTGATCACTCTCCTGTCTGTCTGTCAGCAAGATTATCCAAAAACTACAACATACATTTTCATGAATCTTGGTGGAGCATGGCACCAACCAAGGACCAAGCCCTAAAATTTTTGAGCAGAAAAAAAGGGGAAGCACTGGAACTGTTTTTCACTTTTTCTAACCCTGGAAAGCCCCAGGATAACTGAACTTAAAACAACAAAAGTGGGTTTGTTCCATTTCTTCTATTAGCAGACAGAGATTGACGTGGCTTTTTCATGTCAAATTCTGCTTCTCTTTTTTACAGGTGAGAATATCAACTTATCAATTGTCTTGTGTTGCCTGTGGTGACACATTGACCCAGACTATGGTTAGAAGAGTCTGTGTGCTCAGTGCCGCTGCTCTGGGTCACATACCACTCTTAACCACAAGTTTAAACGACTGCTCACCTTTCCTCCCTTCCCTCTGGAAATCCACATGGCACCATTCCCCGTCATTGACCTTCTTGTTGCTGGCCTTCAGCTTTGTTTTTCCAGAGCCCATATCGATCAGCAGGTACAAATACCCATCCAGCAGCTCCATGGCAAAGTAATCAGTCTTCAGCTCCCTCCCAGGCTTTTGCTCTTTGGGACCCTGTGGGCGACCGTGGCTGAACAGAAGAAGCCCGCTGGGCTCTGTTGTGCGGAAGTCAAAGGAGATGGATCCAGTTTTCTTGGTGTTCCACTTCGGCAGAGAGATGTATGACTCTGGAGTCTCAAATGTGACCGGGTCCAGAGCTGCCACGTCTTCGCAACGGAACACCAGGTCACCATTCAGGGTAATTTTGGGGTCTCGCTCAATGGCCAGCCGTGAGAGTTCCAGCTTAAAGTCATTGTTCTTGTACACCACCTGTGAAGAGAACAAGTACACGTATTTAACACACATCTTAGAATTCCTATGTTAAATGCTGCTGGTGACAATGGTATATTTGGCATTTCCATCTTCCTAAAGCCTAAATCACAGAACGCAGCTGCAACAAACACCATCATTCTGTCCACACTACAGGGAGTGTGCAGATGCAACCTAATTGCTCAAATTAATTCCAAGTGGCTGCTGGGAAATCTTGTCAGCATGTGGAAATGATGAATCAAAACATGAATGGAATACTTGCTCTTGAGCAGCCATACACAAGCAACAATAGCTGAACCAGCTGCAGAAGCTGCTTTCCCATCTCCAAACCACCATTCAGCACTAAGACATTTAGGTCAGAGGAGAGCTCATTTTCCCCGTGTTAGATGCTTTAGACAAGAAGTTCTTTAAGTTTGGAAATATTCAAACAGTGAGCAGCCCCCTTAGGGCCACTATGTTGCTCAGGGCACACTTTCATTGATTTCACTGATGTGCGGTAGTGTTGGGATTATCTGAGAGCACAACATGCGTTCCTGCTGTATAATATTCTGACTGTGGGTCAAAGCCATAAACCATACAAGCTATTTGTTATAGAAAAAAATAGAAATCTAAGTATTTATGCACAATAAAAGGAAAAATTAAACAGCTCCAGGGGATATTCCAAAGCATAGAAGTGAATGTTGCCTACAGTCTTAATGCAAATGTCTCAGACAGCCTTTGATGAAATACAGCTCTATTGTTTCAGCTCAAAGTATGTGTCTATGCCTTACTGTGAGCATTCATAATGGATTAAGCGCTAAAGGCAAAGTAAATTATCCTTGTCTTTTATAGTTTTAGTTTTCCTTTTATTTGTTAAACACTCTGTAGACAGTGCTCTGAGAGGCCGTCCTCAAGGTAATAGTGTGAAGCAGCTGAGGTCTTTATGTTTGATTGTGTTTTTTTTTTTTTTTCTCCTGATTGTAGTGTTCTTCATGCTCTCTCACACACCCACACAGAGTCCCTGAAAGGTAGGAGGAAAAAAAATTCCATCTGTACATTTCAATGTTGATGTTTTGCTATTGTTGCTGCTATGATGTTAAGCTGATTGTTTTGTTTTGGTGATGTCTCAGGTTTGAACTCTCACATCTCAACAGGAGTATTGAATTGTCACCTACCTTAGTTATTGTGTTTGGAGCATTACACTCTGACTTTGACTGAATGCCGTTAAGAATTATCAGTGACACATGGTTTAGCCTGTCAAGAAAAAAACTGAACCAAACACTGCATGGTTTTACACCTATTGTCATTGTATTGTCGGATTTGGATTGTCAAAGTAAAATACTAACTTCCTCTTAAATCTTACCTGTTAAGGCACTGATGGATTCTTAACGCTATTGAGTACAAATATGTAGAATTCGTCAAGCTATTATCTGATAGTAAGTCGCCATTTGCTTTTATTTATATTGGCCTGTTTTCATATTAGCACCACTGAAAAGCTCATCATATGGAACGTGGTTTGCTGTATTGGTTTTTGACTATCTAATTTCACCAGACTGCTGCTGTCATTCCTCATCGTCTTTCACACTATCTCTTTCAAACGCCCTCCAATCCTCCTCCTCCTTTCACACATGTGCATCTCTCCTTCGGCCGCATCCTCTTTCTCCGTCTCTCTGTCAAACACACCTACGCACAGGCACTGAATGCACCACAAGAACGCAGATATATACCGGTTTATTCTTGAACTTAAGCCTCCTTTGGTTATCTTCTACATTGGTTATGCTGCTACATGTACTGTACACCTCGTAATGTTGTCATTAGCAGAGATTAGTCCTGGTAATTAGCCATGATAACGCTAAAACTGGCAGCTAATAAGGCATGAGCTCGTATGGCTTAAGGTGTTAGAAAAAGAGACGGGGTAGGTGAGAAAAGAATAGACAGTGGGGGCAGAAAGACGATTTATTTTTATTCCACTTATTTTGAGATTTTGTTTACCTAAAACGTACTACATTTACACAAGTCACAGCCTCTAGTAATGCTTTTACAAAGAAGCAAACAAACTACAAAAGTAGTATGGAATAAGGCTGCAAACATATTGTACTGGATGACTTTTCAGCGCATCTGTGATATGGTTTTAATAACCAAGCTACCTTTGATTATCTTAAGTTGGTTTTTGGTAGTTACAAAACATGTAGTTTATGAATATTATTTCACAGCCCTTTAAGGTTAATGATTTTAAGTAGTATGATAATTGTCAGCTGTGAATGTGTAAAGTGACGCTTTTCTGTCCGCTGCACAATTTGGCCAGTCAATATGAAACTGAGAATGCCCTGTCCCTGCACTCCTGAGCATGTCCTCAAAAAAGCAATGTCAACATTATTTCTTATTGAAATAAAATTTCCTTTATATTTCTGCTAGATAGTCTTTACCAGATGATGAAACCACTGGATTTTCTCTTCCACCGTGAACCTTCCTGACATCCATACAAACATCACACACTTCAGAGGATGAACACTTCCTTTTTATAATAAATTGTCCCTCTTCATTTTTTTTTTTTTTAATTTAGCATTAGCTTTAATATTAACACTGAACACAGTCCTGAGAATAGTTTAATTGTATGCGTAGAATCGCACCAGACGGAACAGCTTTAGAATGACCCTGACATACATTATGTTATGTGAATAATTTATATAAGAAATGTGCAAGAATTTGTGGTTAGTGTTTGGTCTCATTCATGAATGTATTCATACTGGGTGATCAGGCAGAGATAGGGTGTCACAAGCACAAATAATAGCATGCCTTCTGTCAGTTTCTCATTAATGAAAGCACATCTAATGTCAGGGGGATCTTGTGCAATATGTGCAGCGCGTTAGCAAAACATCACTGAGGGCAGATGGCTACTATAAAATTGTTGAAACATATGATAGTGTATGAGCTTCAGCAAATGTCGGATTTACTTCAGTGTTCAAATATTAGAAAGCATAGTTTGTTGTTGCTGTTCAGAGGACTTTCAGACTACTACCTGTGGTGAGAATTTAACAGCTTTGTGTTTGACTCGAGCAGCTCTCCTTGTTTGCTGTGGCTTGTGCCAAAATTAGCTTATTGTTTGGTGTGTGTACTTCGACAGGAACAAGACAAAAGGTATCATTAAGTGTGCAATATTTACTCAAACTGCTTAGATTTTTCATGTGTGTTTCCAAAATCCCAGTGAGGGAGTGGTACAACAGGAAGGACAGGAGGAGACGGTGGTAAATTACTGATTATGTAAGAGGGACTGAGACGAGCATGGGACCAAGCAAATGACACATCCAAGGCCAAGATTAGACAGAGCATTGAATGATGTACGTTTTATGAAGCAAAAGACCCAGGCAATGTCTGTTCAGGCAGAGGCTTTGTATGAATGCATGTGCCAGCTCAGCATCTAGACCTCTCCCTTTCTTCCACATCTTCAAACCTTTGAGGCTGTCTGGTGTTATATAGATATTCTGTAATATGTTCTTTTTAATAATAGGATGGCAGGTCTCACCAGTTCATCTAACGAGTCAAGTCATCCGCTGCAGAAACACTCAGTGTCTGTGTCAACTGATAAAGAGAACACGGTCAAATTTCCACAAAAAAAAAAAACTTGAAAATTGTTAATGTCAGCCAGCACAGTTCCTTAAGCCTTCTGGCATCTATTGCGATTAACTGACAAGGACAAGCCGCTGGACATTTGTAAGTCATATTAACATCAGTTTTCTAGGAATCATAATTTGCCTGGCTCTGACTTTTGGTTCGGAATGTTTCTTCTGTTTTAAAGGAGTGGCTAACACAGGGCTCAAGCTTTCCTCAAGGGTGACTCCATTGATTTGTTTTGTCATTGAGAAACTCTGCAAATCCAAAGGCCTTTAGGTCAGAAATGCAAAAATAATCACTCCTTGCTCTTGCAGGTGTGGTGTGAATGTCTATTGTGGCCATACAACACACATTTTGTACCTGCTTTTGTGGGATGATGCCACAGAAAATGCACTATTGAAGACGTTGATGAAGTAACTTCACTAAAATTGTGCTGATAAATTAAATTACAATTACCATATATGTTATTGACTGAAATCTTGGTGATAAGAAAGAACAAGTGTAGGGGGAGGAAGGGGAGAGTGTGCTGGAATACTATTTCACGTACAAAGTCTCAAAAGAATGTGAACTTGTGCTAGGTGAGGTCTGAAGATTTTATCACTCAACAAAGGTGGGACTTGGAGGATGCTGCAGACGCAGAGATAGAGCATCAATATGAAGTTGGGAGGCTAGAAGTGCAGACAGAGAGTGAAAGAGTAAGGGCAATGAGGAGGGCAAGAGCATTCATCCACTACATGGAATCAGTCGAAGAAATCAATTTTTAATTTGGGCGTCAGGATGGCAAAGCTAGCGTACCAACAGCGCTACCATTGGACTTAATTACACAAAACTGCCCCTGAGAATGGCAAGATGAGAGGCAGAGGGAGACACAGGGGGGAGAAGTGATGGGAGAGGCGGAGAGAGTGAGGAAGACAAGGAGGAGGGGAGGGAGACAGAGATGGAGGGAGGAGTGTGAAATGAGCGATAGCAAGGTCACTGTCTGGGAGGGAGATGGGGAGGCGGAGGTTGCGGTGTGGAGACAGATGGTGACGTGCAGAAAGAGAGAGGAATCTGTGGAAACAAGTCTGGAGGGCTGAGGAGCTGAAAGACCTGATTTCACACCCTATGACTCTGACTGGGAGCCTAGAAAACACACACATACATCACACAGTGTATGATCATAGCATGTGGGTGACTTTGAACACACACGTATGAGAACACACACACACGCACACGCACACATACGGGGCACATAAAAACTTCACAGGGCTCCAGTACATCTTTTGGTGCCTTTTTACTCCTCTTCTGCTGTACTCGGTCTTTGGATTTCTGCTGCCTGGAGGGTACTGGCCAAGCGTATCAAAGGCGTTTGACCATGGTGGCAGCATGAAAGCCTCGCCCCAGACCATAACACCACTGATAATCCGAGCTGTGCCACTGAACTAGCACAGGATGAAACACACCGCTGTCTACCCCCCAACCACTCACTTTCCTCTTTACTTTCAGATACCACCTCTCTACCTGGCACACTTAGTTATTCTCATTGCGGGTTTCTTGGCACTTTTCTACACGGTTAGCTTTCTAGCTCAGTTCAGTTGATGTATTTATTAAAGTCTGACTGCAATGAAGTCACAGAGCTAACCATTTTTCCCCAAAAAAAGAAAAAAAAAACAGGTTATGCAGGATTTCAAAAATTCAGAAAGCAGAGGGCTTTAACTGACTCCTATTCTGTTCTGACTGTAGTTCCAGAATATAACATTTGAATGAAAAAATAATCCATTTGCTTCTGTTTTTCATGTAAAACAACATGAATTGGTAAAGTTTCATACTGCTGTAGTGCTTTGCAGTAGAAGTCACTACATTTCAAAGTTTTTGCCAATTTCTTTTACTCTTTGTGAATAAATGCACGTTTCACTTTTCTAAAATGGCCTACCAGCTTTTTGCTACATATACATAAAGCGTTCCTACAGGTTTCCACAAGTCAAATTTGAGTCTTTTTAAAACTATTTAGAACAGAATTGAATGCCTATTTTATGGCCATACTATCAACAAATTTGTGACCCCTAGAATTTATGAAAATTTGTGTCAACCGGGTCAAGAATAATTTTTTCTCCAACCAGGCATTATTAAACTTGTACTTCCTCATGGTTACTTTTTGCTTGCAAACTGTCCCTTAAAGTTCCTAAAGGCAGCTTTCTCGGCTGCACGTGTGTTGGGGAAGAATGTTTTGTGATCATTTCTCACGGGGGGCTGGAAAGTTAGCGATAATTGGTTCCCAATTTCAATATAAATGTTAGGGTTGGAATGAGTGGAACTGAGTGGAATACAGTTACTTTGTTTGCAGCTTGGACATTTAACAGACACATTTAAACACAATACAGGGAATAAGTTTATAGCAACATAACTTAATACCTACCATATCAAATGTAATACCTTTTAAACACTTTTTTTAAGGTATTAAATGCAGATTTGTAAATTCAAGACTTTTAAGATCCTGCGGGGACTCTGTACATAATCAGGGGTTGCGAACTACTGAAATCTATGCAAAATGTTATCCCTCTGCCTATGTCAATTTGTTTAATATACAGAACCACATGCAGTCAGCGAAACATTTTACTTAGCTTGAGGTAAACAAGATTTTAATATTCTAAACCTGAGAGTACAAAGTTTTAAGGCATGTTTTGCAGTGCTGCCTCAAACCCAAACTGCTAAATGTAGCCCTTGGCAGAAGGTTAAACATAAATTCCGGTGTGGTTATTCTACAGCAACACCAAGTGTCCTCCATTTTAGGTGGAACATATGTCCTTCTCTCTCAACCACATCCTACCGTTGCCTCAAAACTATCACTGCTTAATTCACTTTCCTTTTCATGCTTTTTGTCTGCACTGCCTGATTAATTAAAATCTGCAGCTGACAAGTGCGACTTCATGATTCTTTGAAACATTTTCCCCTCTCACTACACACATTCAACTTGCAGTCTTAATTTATTCCACCACTTCTGGCCATTTCTTCCTAATTTTCTCTGTGCAGATCCCGACTCGTTTAGCTAATCATTGGAAGATCACTCAGTCTAGCCGCTAGGGCTTTAATGCTCCACCTCCAACCATCTGCTCTGATGTTTTTGTTTGTTTTGTTTATCTGCAACCCTTTATTCACTTTGCTTCTTCTCGTTCACCTCCATGTGTTGCTGTGAATACTAGGAAATCAGAACAACCAGCTCTCCTTCACTGTACTCTGTGTGTTGGTTGTAAATCCAGCCTCGTCTTGATGAGAGAGGATAGTTAAATGCCTTGGGAAGTTTAAGACCCACAGGGGATCCTTCCGATAGCAACCCAAATAATGAAAATGTAATTCTACAGGCATAATTAAGTTAGAGATAGGGCGATTACTGTGCGATCCATTAAAAGTGATGGCAAAAGTAATTACTTATTCAATCAGCATGGTTTTATGAGGAAATGCAATGGCACCATGTTGCGTTGCAGCTATACAAGTCATTACATTTACAAGGGCATAATACTTTAAGCTGTGATTGATCCTCTTGACAGCTTGTTAAGTGGTGAATTAAAGCCCTGGAGAAAATAAAAGTCATCTTTTGAGGCAAAGTTGAGGAAATAAAGTTTTTACATGGCAACTGTTTCCTACATATCATGACTGCATATGTTTGTGTCCATGCATGGTTGCATGGTTAGATGTATAGATTATATTTCATCTGCATTTTTTT
>JAPTYQ010000013.1:18503368-18513853 GCA_029814465.1 Ostorhinchus cyanosoma
CTTTAAATAGAAGCACCTGAAACTAACTTTGTCATATTATATGGCTTGTTAAATCATCTGAAATCTTGGGTTCAGTCTTTCCAGTAAATGGAGGAATTACATGCATGGAATAAAAGAAATGTAAAGCACCATAATCTAAATGAAATAAAGAAAGAATGGGACAAATGCTGAATGAATAAAATGCCAGCACAGAAGGAAGGGAAACAAGTGGACTGATTGAAACTCATGTGTGAAAGCAGATGTGGAGGAGATCTAGAGGCAAAGTTGTTATACAAGTCAGACTTTTTACTATAGGCTTAAAAAGTGTAAGCACTGGAGCTCTATTGTGAAGATCAATCGTGCAGAAAATTAAACTTTTGTCCTATTTTTGTTATCAAACCACTGAAAGAATGGTGTGGTAACTAGTTGGTTCAAAGTATTTGACAAGATTTTCCAGTTCTGTTCTACTCTTAAGTGCACAGTGCTAATGCTGGATCGAGGCAAATAAATGCATGGCTACTTCTACATTAACTAACTCCGTGGCAGGAATCACCCTCTCTGTAAGCACCAGTAACTGTATTTTTGGAGGAAGAACAGTAGCCAGGCCAGCCATCCGTCTTTCTCAATGAGAAATCTGTCTGGAATCGCGGAGCTTGAATCCAAATATGAAAGCGGGACTAACAACGCCGAGTAAACCAATCACAGATAAGACAGATAAGACAGACGTGATGCTTTTGTCAGTGAAACATAAGAATACAGGGTGTAATCTGCAATTCAATCCTCATTTTTGAATCAAGTAAAGAACAGTTGTAAAGAGATTCGCCGGCTTGGATCTGACTTTGACTCGTGACAAAAATAAATTGGTGTGTGTGACGCATTGCGAAACACCCGCCCCTCAGATTTGTGATTGGTTCGGTATAGACTAGAACGTGCACATTTCACAGCGACTGGCCCAATTCCAGACTGTACACTGAGAAAACTGGACGGATGGCCAGGCTAGAAGAAAAGTCCTTACTGCTGATATGTTTTGCAGATGCAGAAAAAAAAAAGAGCACTGCATGACATATACGTAAAACTACCCAAAATATATAGCTATGTAACCATAGCCTGCACTAAAAATAATACTCTACTACAGTAAATTTCCTCTTTCATGGACTGTGCTATTTAAAACTTTACATCAATCCCAACGTGCCCAGACCCCTGCAGAGACAACACATCACCCTCTCTGTAATTGACCCATGTGGGAAAATGAAGGCTGTGAATGCCGATGTTTGCTGATGGAGGATGACGCTCACAGTCATGTAAACAACCACCGGGCCCAGACAAACAACTTTGTGCTGCATCTGTCTCAAAGGCCCCCCTGGGCTAGGAAATTTCCATGTATTAAATATTGGGGGATGGTGCAGAGGAAACAAGGGTGGGTAAGCTAATGCTAATACTGTTAACATAGGGATTGACTGTGTGTTTTCTGTTTACTTCACAGACTGGCGTAGGAGTTGACATGGCTTTGTCAGTGTGTGATGACCTGCAGGATGGCAGCTAGAGGTAACCAACAGATGAGGTGATGCCTTTGTTGAGCTGCTGATCTTTTACACACTTGTCACGGTGACCATTACTGAACTGTGGCCACCAGAGCATAAACTGGATAAATATTTAATGGCATAGCTGTGAAGATGATCAATGGATTGTGCAGCGGAGCCAAGATTCTCAGTCCAGATAAATTTATCATTGTAAATGAGAAAGTGCTAAGACTGATGACCGTTCTCCTTTGAAGCTGCAATTATTTCCCTTAGAAATAAGTAATAAAAAATGATTTTATCAAATATTATAAGGAAATAGGACGGAAGACAATGGCTAATCGTTGAAGTCAGGCCAAAATTCTCAGGCTGAATTAAAGCTGCAATGTGTGATACTTTCCTTTATCATTACTGATATAAAAAAAAAAAAAAATCAATAATTACCTTTGAGAATATTGTAACTCAAGTGGTTTGTGAAGATGTGGGTTTTCATGCTATAGAAAATCTACTGTGATGAAGGTTTTTGACTACTCTTGTGTGTTTTCAGCCTGGTCTGGGTGGTTAAATACACGATTGACAGCTGGAATTTCCAATCACTGATCAGATTCTATGTGGCATGATCTGGTAATTGATTCTACTGCTCAACACCATGTCTTGACAAGCAAGTTTGAAAAAAGTGGGTTCACTTTTCCATAACTGCAAGAAAGGGCTTCATCTACACTTATATTTAGTCTTTTAATGGACATAGGAGAGAGCTGCAGTACGAAGGCGTGCATTTTCAGACTGTTTTTTTTTTCCTGTGATTTGAGCTTTTTGCAGTGAGGAAAAGATGCACATAGAAATTCAATATCTGCAGTAAATATGGAAGTAGGAGCTCATTTCTTTTTGAAAGTTTGAGAGGAGGCACATACTATATATCTACAAGCCCTGGTACATGTGAGCTTTATCTGGTGTCCCGTTTTAAGACAATCATGCTGTGGGTGATTGAGTGAGATGGAGGGAAACTGGGCTTGGTTTCAGAATAGCTCTTTCAGGTACATTTGCTTCTGCATTCGTTCCAATCATCCAACTTTCACTCTTGTCCACCTCTGTCTATGTTTGGCTCCAAGTAATGGAAACTGGCAGACAGGCTTCAGGTGTAAATATAAATGTCACTGCAATTATGCCAGAGAGAAGACTGCAAACAAATAGTGTGTGAGGGAGTGTGCTTATAAATATGTGTGTGTGTTTGTGTGTGAGTGGAAATGGCAGTAGAGCATACTTTACTATGTATTGCAATGCAGATGGCCATGACTCCCTCTCTCTGGTGTGTCTATTTTACCACCTCTGATTGACAGGCTCCCTGTTTGTATGCTGGCCTTTGTTTATACATATAGAGATCTGGCCAAGTTCAATCTCAGCCCATAGTGTACAACTACTTACACTATATGGTGTTAAATTAAAGATTTATAAACAAAACTAAACTGTTTTAATAGTTTTTTTAGTATCTTACATGGTTGTTTACTCTACTTTTCATTTTTATGAATAAATAAATAAATACATAAATAAGTAACAAACATAAAACTGGCCACAGGCTTATCAGAAACACTGCAATTTAACAGCACGCAAATCAAATACTAAACATCTCTATTTAGCTTGTAGTGCTGCATTTTGATGATTTGTGTTAAGACTCGAACACAGTGATATTCATGTTTTGGAGAGAGTAGACGTTTTTCTTCCTGTTGTTATATGTATGTAAATGTGGATACACTTTGTTAAGCCGAAAAGGAAAAGTAATAAGCCCTTAGCCCCGGTAGAAAGTGGTATTTCTACTGAGGGCAAACAAAGGAAAAACCCAGTGAGTCTATGGCTGGGTTTCCATTACCCTCAGAAAAGTGCAAAATGTAAATTGTGCAATAGAAAAGTGGTAATGGAACTGTCAAAATGTCGCAAAAACGGTCAAGATCACAAAAACGTTTTTTACTCTCTCATGAGGTGGTTTTTGAGATGTTTCCAAATACAAATTATAGCGCAAAAATGTAATGGAAACACATTTTGCGCATTTTCATACATTTGTGCACGATGGCATGCCAAACATCTCACCTATGACTCTGGACTCAGAACAGGTGGTTCTAGTTTGTTTTGGGCTATAGAGACTTGCTTTTGAGTAGGAACTTCCCAAGGGCATGACAAGTCTGGAGCCATGAGAGGTTCAAAACATCACACAGTTCATTAAACGTTGCCCGGGTCAGTCAGAAATTCCGGATCCACAACTCGTGAATTCCTGATGTACAATTCTCTCCCAGAAATCCATTCGGCATGACCACTGCCATAAATTTAAAAAAAAAATGCCTTGGGTCGATTATACGTTCCCTTCTTCTGTTTAAGACAGTCACTGCAATAGTAGTAGATGCATCCGACACTACAGCACCAACACCATGGAGGTTCGGAAGGAAACTCAGTGCGTCCATCTTCCTTAAACAAGTGTCTTGCGAGAACTATACAGTATTTTCAAGAATTATGACATGTCATGAGGTTGGGACGTTACTAGAATCATGCATCAGAAGTGAAACACGTACTTTTTTGAAATAGTCGAAGTATTGCTTTTATTTTTCAGAAAACTGTAATGGAAGCCCAGCTACTGTGACCTGTGGTAGGTGACTTTTTAATGGGTGAAAAACAGAAGTCCTTAGAAGTTCACTTGTCATTAAGTGAGTTTTAACGTGAGAAGTTAAATCATAATCTGATCCAAACATTACTAAGGTTGAAGGATAGACTGTGTATCATAACAAATGCTGGGTCAATTTCATTATAGTGCTACTTTTACCATCAGGTTGATGCAAGTTGTAACACTGCTAGGCTCTGTGAATTATTTTTATTTTTGCGTTTTTTTTGTTTTTTTGTTTTAGGTTGTTAAACGCTCTCCCACAATCGCATTCTCAATCTCATGCTACTTCTGCTTCACAAACATTTTATTACCCTCCCCTACCTGTTTGAACGTGCTAATGGCTCAGAGACTCACTATCTGAGCATGGATTTGTGAAACAGCGGGCTCAGAACACATAAAACTGTTAGAACAGGTAGGTTTTTAATAAGACTGATGAGTAAGGGAATCAAGTGTGGAAATGTAAGTAGATATGCTAAAGTGGTAAAATGTAGTGCAAATTAGCAGGTTTTTTTCCCCCTCAAAATGTATGTGCTGCTATCAAACACCCAGGCCAGGGATTTAGCAAGAGGTGTTTGTATTTTGAGGGAAGGTGTTGATCCATTATTAGCATTGAAAAGAAAACAACTAAACGCACATATGGAGGAGAATTCAACTAATGTGTTTCCCAACATGCATTTACCCACACACACAATGACTGTGCTCCCAATCTCTTTTCTGCTCAAATAGAGCACATTAGGAATTCTTAAAATGTCATTGGCAGTAACGTGAGAAAGGATTACAGAGGTGTTAGCATGTCATTATGTACATCAAACAAATCCACTACCTCTGCCTGCCGTTTATGGCAATTCCTATCATCACCATAAAACCGTATGCTGTATGTGTTGGCAAAGCTGTGCATGTTAAGTGGCACTTTCAATTTAGCTGCAAGAGGTTGAACCTGTCATTATATAAAATGCATTGTGCTGACCTTATTAAACATTTACATCTCAATGCTAGTAGAGGGGGAAGAAAAACACAAACCTTCATGGGACTTATATATTCAGAGACAAGGGGACTTTGATATGCTGCCCCCATTAAATTAAGGCTTTTCAGGTAGTGTTTTATCATTGTACTATTATATGATTTTGCTGTAGATAAGGGGTGAACAAAACTACTATAGTACCCCCTCCATGGGCAATTCAATGTCTTATAGTGTAGCAGACACTATTGCCAAGTGACAAATTGCTAGCAAGAACGAGCAAGAGAGACAGTGAAAAACAGAAGAGAAGGAGAGGCAAAGAACGGAATAGTGCTCTGTTAGGAGTCTGGCCTGCTTTGATAGTTGCAGGAGAGGAAAAAGAGGAGTGGATGGAGGGGATGACTGCAACAGATCGTGTGGAAAAAAGGAGCCACAACAGGTGAAAGAAGTAGAAAAAGGAAGGGAAAAGAGGAAGGAGTGTCCGGGCGTCGAGTATTGATCGAGAGGGAGGGGCCCACTTTCTTTTGGTGTCCTCATGCAATAAATACATTTGATTGTTTTCCAATGGCGACATGCCAGTTTAAACATGGCTTATAAATATGGTGATGTCTCAGTAACTGCCATTAGAGCATGTCATTGACAAACTAATGAAGGGCTTAAAATGCGACAGCAGATTTGGGAACACCTCATTTTCAAGAAATGAAGGGAAAATGTCACAGCTCTAATGAATCACAAAGACTGCTAAATGTTTTCCCAACTGTTGAGTTAGTCGGTCTCTCAGTAAACACCCATACAAAAAAACAGTGATTGAGTGTATGCAGTTGCAGTGAGAGAAAAAGTGTGCTGAATATAAATACAAACAACTCAAACCTCTCTATTAAATTATGCATGAGACAGACGTATGCATGGAGACTAATAGAGGAATTTGATGTTATGATGGCACAACTGAATAACCATGTTAACCTTATTGAGATTTATCTAAAGCTTTCTCCAGCATGCAAAGTTTGTGTGTGAACTTCTATAATCTATTTTTGAGTATAAGAGATGACCTAAGGGTGCTTTCACACAGCGTACTAGAGTCCGTACCGTACTTGGGTTCATCACAAGCGCATACCACAGCCCGTGCCTGAGTACAAGTGGGTGTTACAGGGCTGAAACAGTAGGTGGCGGTGTGGTGGGAATTCTGTCGCTATCCAACAAATGCCAAAGCCAGAAGAAGAAAAACCCTTACATCATCAACTGAGCGACTGTTCTGTTCACAGGCAATACTATTCTATCTGTTAGCCTGTTTTTAGGCAAAGGGTGACCTTTGTTGTCCCTGATATATCACCGACTGGTTCAGTTGGTAAGGCGAGCCCATGCCGTGTGGATCCGAGGCTTTTTCAGGAGACAACAGGAGCGCCGTCTATGGTCTTGTGGTGATTAAGTCACTTCTGGACTCGGGCGTGGATCACATTCACACGGCATCGTACCATGCTGGAGTACGGGTAATCCGTACCCAGGACTACCTTCTCAACTGGACTCGGGCACTGGACTCGAGCATGGAACAGTTGCATTCACATAGATGAAATGAAGCAGAATTTGGGCTCCAGCATACTTGGATACTCGAGTACACTGTGTGGAAACCCCCTAAGTCTCAGACATCATAAACACCCCTGAGCAATGACCCGGATGTTGAAAGCAATAGTATATACATTATGGACACTATAAGCAGTAGGTTTTTAGTTTTTTGTCAGCAAGTAGATTTTAAAAAATCCACTGATGGGGTTCATATTGGTTACTGACTGATGTGTAACAGATATGGCTAATTCCCTATGTGAAATCTAGTGAGAACCATCATTATGCAGATTAAACCTCATCTCAACCAGCTAAATGTTTGGCCAGAACCTCTGGGCCCTGGATTTTCCACTAAAAGAACATGAACAAATCTGTTTGATCCATCAATTAGACTAGTGGCTGCATTTAAACCCTAATTACAAAGAAAGGGGATGTTGGTTAGGGGAACTCATGAGGAAAAAAGCAAATCAAGGTAAAAGCCAGGCCAGAGGGAAGCAAAGGGCAGTTGATATTATCAAGGGAGGAAATGGTGCCAGCGACACCAAACAGAGATATTGAGCTCAAATATCTCTGTCTCTAGGCACTGGTCCAGTTCTGTGACACAGTAGATGATGATCTTTTCACTGAAAAACCACATGAGGGAATTAGAAGAAAGCTCTGTTTTCTTTTTCCTCATGTTGTCTCCCTCCCAGAGCTCTGCCCGTCCTCCCACTGCACAGACACTTCTGTAGTTTCAGAGAGCAGCACTACACTGCACTTCCCGTTTCCAACTCTCTATTGTGTCATCCTCTTACTCTGTCTACTTCTTCTGAATAAACAAAAACACAGACATACAGGACAAGTGTGCACTTCCTTTTCCTTGCTATGTCCCGTGAGAGCCAAGTATTTGTTAAACGTACACATTGGTCAAATAAAGAGACGGCATTGTGATTGTCCCAGTGATCGTCAACATGGAAAAGTAAGCCTTCAAAGAATACTACAGAGAAGAGAGTATTTCTCTTTCTAAAAGGACTGAATTTATGCTATCTGTCATTCATACCGTCAATGTATTTTTTATCAGTTTACAAAGCCCCTGATTAGGTTAAGCCTTCAATGTTAAAAACGCAAATAAATATTAAATACATTAAATAATTAAATATGATTATCCCCAGTGTTTCAGAGGGTAATGGCATATTGCTCTTATTAATGTATTACAGAGTGGCTCTTTAATTTAGAAAATTCTTAACATTTACGTGTCATTGTAAGCCACATCTGTTGCACTCGGAGATTATTAATCAAATATTCACTCTACATGCATTTCTAATAAGTGCAGTTGCCTAAACTGTGCAGTTACTCAACTGGTTTTAATACTGCTCTTCAGTGGTTTTTTTATTCAAAATTATATAGAAAAACTGAACAGAAGGACAAAGAAAACAGATTAAATCTAATTTTGACACATTTCAGGTATTTCTGTTTATACTTGATTTCTGATATTCTGATTTATTTGCTGGCCATGCATATTTATTCAAAGGGAATGGATGCCTGCAGGAATTTATATTAATGAATGAACTGGTATGGGAATTCTCAGAAGCGTATGACATGACCAGATAATCAATACATACAGAAACAACAAAACCAAGGCCGTCTTAAATATCCTGTCAGTTCGTATCTGACCCGAAACAATCAGGCCTGGTCAAACACGCATCATTTCCTGAGAATCCCAGACTAGGGGGTCAGGGATCCTCAAGTCTACAAGATGTACAAAACATGATGGCAGATCATCATGTCAAAGAGAGGCAAGAGTGGGGAGAGGGAGGGCCTTTGTGCTTATGCTAACCAATGCGTTTGTTGGGCGTAGAGGGATGTGAGCAGGATGTGTGCCTATTGAGGGAAAAGACTTCCACTGATGAGAGGTCAAGGCGTGCGTCCTTGCCTGCCTATCAACTGTACACCACAGGGATTAGCCAAACTCTTCCAGCAGACAGTTCTTTCCACATTGCAATACTGCCAGATGCCACCAAGGGGAGCTCTGATCCTGCAGTCTATTGTTTGGCATATAGTATACCCCTGTCCTGCCCTCCTCCTCCTCCTCCCATCTCTCATGGCGGAGAGTCCCTATCACCCACCTAATTCTGTCTGCTTCATTTTATCCAGCACAAAGCTGACAAATTCATAGGTTTTTGCTAGGAAAGACGGAGAATATATACATGCTGAGAGAGAGAGAGAGAGAGACAGTGGCTGAGAAAGAGAGAGAGGCTTGAGAGAGCTTGTGGGCTTTACTTATTTTGAAGCGGACTGATGCAGCGGTGGATATGGATGACGTCGCAGGAACCATTAAGAACGACATCCAGAGAGTAGATGACACTTTTGAGACCACTATGCTTGCATGATACGCTCAGCATGTAACTAATGTTCGTCTTGTAGACCACAGGCTGTTTTTAATGGAAGGTATCATAAGTGCTCTTATAAGACCAACAAGAGAACACTGATGGTGTTCCTATGGGTGTGCGCTTTACATTTACAGATTAGATAATGTAATTAAATGTATTTATTAAGACTACAGCAGCTCCTAGGATGGACTAGACTAGTCTGCATGTAATCAGACTACAATATGCAATTTCTGTGCACATTTCTGGTGCTTGCAATTCTTAATATGTAGACCAAAGACAATAAAATTAATAAAATAAATAAATAAAAATAAAAACTTGGAAGACGGGGGCAAAAATTTTAAAAAATAAACAAAATAGGAAGGAAAATTAATTGCAATATTTCATCTAAAGTCTAGAAAAATAAGCTCTAATGAGGAAGATTTTCCATCTTCAAAGTATCAACACAGAAATGCTTTTAGTATTAGTTCATGTTTTACTACTGCTGTATTTAAGTTACATCCATTTATATGCTTTAAAAAAAAAAAACAATTATAATTTACATTTAAATCACCTGGAAATCTATATAAAGTAAGCACAGGTAAATGATAACTGCAGTAAATACAGCTTTTAGTTGTGGTCAGCACTGTAAACTGCTGCTGTGTTTTATTTACTCTCTATAATTACTCAACATTGACCATTTTTCAAATCATACACAGCCTTATTTTTCAAATTCATATATGAAATAAGTACATGACAAAGGATAAAAGCACACTGGATTATAACTATCATATGAAAAAAATGCATTTATCTCTACTGTTATTCGTCCTGTGAACTACATTTAAGGAAAAAGCTGATTGTTGCCCTCAGTTAACACAAGTATAATGTAATATTAACCACTGAAGCCATCTAATATAAAAACTTGCTTCAGAGGAAATACCTTTATAATCAATAATAAGAAATAAAAATGTTGCATTACAAATTATACATAGATATAAGCTTTGACAATAATAATAATAATAATAATGACAATAATATGATAATATAAATATATGTAATCGATTAAAATAGCAATTTTTGCTTTAAGTTTTAAGTGCATTTCAATGTGTTAAAGGGGTACTATTGAACACACCAATGTTATATTCATCCAGTGTGATTTCGTACACACATTCATGTTCTCTTCATTGATCAGTTGGGCATGAGATGGGAGTAAATACAGGGTCAGGGGTGGTCAATGCCATCGATACTACCGTGTGTGCGTGTGTGTGTGTGTGTGTGTGTGTGTGTGTGTGTGTGTGTGTGTGTGTGTGTGTGTGTGTGTGTGTAAATCTAAAGAGCTCTTAACACGTATGATACCTCTTATGTCAATGAGAAGGATCCACTGGGGGTTCAAGCCATTTTGTCAGTTAACGGAGGTGTCCTGGCCTTGTGCAGGAACTGTAGAGGTAGTTCCAATTACTGCATATGAAGAGTTGTGTTCAG
>JAPTYQ010000013.1:18528556-18539999 GCA_029814465.1 Ostorhinchus cyanosoma
CGGACCTCCTTGGGCATGATATGCTGTGAGTGGTGAGAATGTCTCATGAAAACATAGGATGTCAGTGGTGAAAATTGAAAACAAACACAAAGAAAGGCCAATGCAATTAATTTCGACACCATCTGACAAGCGACACATTCTGTTGTAACCACATGGTTTATATGTAGTGACTATCACTACTTTGGCATTATTCTCATTTTAAGAGTCAATGTCGACTCCCAACAGATGCAGGTGATATTGTAACATCAGACACCAGATAGAGACACAACAGCTTGTAGCTTAATTTAAGGGAGGAGGACAAAGGCAGTACCAAAAGAAACAATTTGTAAGGAACAAATGGACACATCGCCTTTTTTTTTTTTCCCAATTCAAGAAATTGTGTGGGTTGAAAGGTAAAGTTGATGCATCCAGTTCCAGTGATACTTCATAGTAGAAACAGGAAAGCAAACCAAATGTTGCAATAGCAAGTTGATTCTTGCCAGTGCTCTGTCCCTAACAGCCCCAGATTGATATGAATAAATCTTCAACACTAAATATGAAATAATTTTGTAAAACGGGCAGGTTGAGCTGCATCAATTCCTCACTTAGTCAGTGGGACAGAATACAATTCTATGATCTCATCTTATCTGTGTTTGGAACTTGGACTACAACATGTGGCTGGCTACATCTTAAACCAAGCATTAAGATGTGGCTACAGTTGCCATATTGTGTAACTTCAATACCTGGAATTGCATGATGTGTAGATGTAATGTGCAGGCTATTCAATTTGACAAATCATTACATTACTATGTGGTTATTTCTAGTTGGATATTTTCTAAAATGACTGAACTAAGTGAATCAAACATTGGTTTTTAAATGACTGAGCAAAGTGACTGTATGCTCCAGCACTTTCTCTTAGGTGGAGAAGCCAATTAATTTTGGGCACCACCAATGCCAAATGAAGGGAAAATCAGCATGGAGAGCATCAAATCAAACTAAAAGGACTTTTCTCAGATTTAATGACTGCAGTGGGTTCCCAGTCCACTTCAGCAAATGCTGTTTTTAAAGCTTTTTTTTGGATTTTTTGGACTCTTTTCCAATTTTTGTGTAAATACTGTATATGGTACTAAAACGGTCCAACGCTTTATTTTTTTTTAAATTGAGAATGGACCTCTGCACTCCACAACTATGTACACAAGTCTTCCACAAAATAACCAAAACACCACCTGAGCCATTTGAGAACCCTGCTCTCAACATGTCTTCAGAGCCTGAATGGTTACAAAATGGAACAGTGTCTAAGTTAAATGACTCCTGAGTTTCCTCTAAGCTGCTGGAGTTGGCTCATTCAGTGGTTGTATGGATACAGGACATACACTGTATGGATACGGCACATTCACACTAGAGTGTAAATGTTTTTCTTTATTTCAATCTGCAGGTTAATGAAGTTAAATGTATTATTTAACTAGAAGTTATGTTTTCATTTATACTGTTCCTAAGAATTAATATTTAGCACGCTGGTGGCCTCAGTGATAAACTGAATGTGGTGTTCATACTCAGGTGAATGCACACACACACAAACACAAGCCAATACACCTGCATTGATGCTTATGTACACGTAAACATATACTATGCACGCAGCCATACTTAATCAACCACTGACTTATGTTGTTAGTTGATGCTACAGTGGCTACTGACAGTGAACTAGCAGCACGGGCGATGGGTTGTTTGTCTAATAACCAAGGCTGCATTTCAATTTCACAACTCACTGAACAGCCTGCTTAGCCACACAAGACTGATATGACACCAAGCTAAGTAAGAAGCTCTGTTTATGTGTGTCTGTGTGTGTTTCTGCTCAGGATAATAATGGTTAAAAGTGGCACATTAACCTCACGGTCCATAGTGATGACTTCAGCTGTTTAAGCCAACCTTGAAACAGGTTGAACAGAAGGAGGCTTGTGTTAGAATGAACACATGCACAGAAATAAGTCAAAAATAAATAAATAAATAAAAACATCTACCCCCTGCTTAGTCCCACAAGGGCCCCATTATTTTAGTGGAGCTTGAAAGTGACTTTCCCTTTATACTCCCCCCTTCAGGCCTTGCCTGTGCGATACACGCAGGCAACACTCTGTGTCTGGTCTAATTAAAGACTTTAATTCACTGGCTCCCTCTGTCCCTGCCTCTCCATCTCTTCCTGCATGTCTTCTGTGTCTTGGTGAGTTTGTTTTTCTATCTTGTACGGAGGATTTTGTGCTGTCACACTAACTGTCAGCACACGATTTCCTGCTTTACACTCAAAGTGAGTGAATGCACCACAGAGAATTTCCCCTCAGCATGGAACGAACCTACATCAACATACACCCCTCAAGTGTTTGCGTAGCATTAAGCAGTCACATAAAGGTGTTTTTCACAGAAATGTTTGGCTTGGGTCACTGTGACTGTCCTTTGCAGAGGATTTGTTATCTCCTCATGCTGGTGAATCCGGATCTATTCTACTTTTTATCCCTCCGCAGCTGCTGCTGACACTGGAAGCGTGATCACATCTCTCAGCCTGTGACAGTTCACATCACACTTTGTTTCCTCATTTATTAATGGAAACCATTTATCCACAATATGGGGGGTTGTGATCACACTGTGATGGCAATATGATTTGTGAAAAAGTCTTTTAATGGACATATTAGGAGGACGTATTACATACTATAGGTATTAAGGGTCCTGTGTGATTTTGCTTTAAAACAAACAGGAATCCCCAAACATTTAGCTAATACACCTACATCATAAAAGTGTCATGAATTACTGTGAACAAGATTTTACTGAACAATTTCAACAGTGATGTATAAACAATTAAAAACACAGCATTAACTCAAATAAGACATTATAGCAACAAGAAATTAACACTTGATTTCCTTTTCCTTTTAAAATAGTTTCCTTCTAAACAAAAAAAGAGCTTTGGCTTGTGTTATTTCTCTGACATTTAGATGTTTTGTCATAAGTCGTCCGAATTGCTGTTGGCCAGTGTAATTAAAATTATAATTTTTTCTTATTCTTGATGTTTCAGATGAGTCAAGTTATGAATTATTATTATGAATTATTTCCCCACAGGGAAATACAAAAGACCGGTGGCAGAGAAAAAAAAAGTAAATTAATTTCAAAAAATGATTAATTCCGTATTAAAAAATGTTAAAGCAGCAAGTAGAAATCTATATGTATAGTATAGGGGTGTCACGATACAGAAACATTCGGTTCAATATGTTTTCAGTATAGGGGTCTTTGGTTCGATACATTTTTTATGTTTTTGGTACAGCGAAGGAGCCCAGTGAAGCAGGGGGGGGGGGCTCCGTAACTACCTTTGGGACACAGGACATTTCTACAGAATACTGTTCAGTCATTTGTGCATTAACAGGCACCCCATATGTAATACATTGTTGTATTTTTGAATGTTCAATGTTCCTTTATAGCAAACCGACCTGGCTTCTGTGCCTCTGTCATATTCTGTTGTCATGTTTTGTTTTGTTTCAGCTGCACTGAGAATCCACCATTGCTGAATGTATATAAAGGAAACTCTGCACATGGGTTCTGCTGGTGTCCACCCTGTTTCCCACGTTTATGTTCATCACATAGGCTACATGTATTTGTTTGGTACATCTCTGTATTGTATCAAAGACCCTGAACTGAAACGGTGTACCGTTACACCCCCAGTGTAGTATGTTGAGATAGTTGTAGTAAAGCAATCATAGCATACAAGTCCAGTTCAAGTAAAGTCCACTACAACTGCTAGAGGATACTTTGAATTTTCCATGATGTCCTCCCTCTTATTCAGTGTGCATCTCTCTGCATCTCTGAGGCCCCCAGTGAGGCCAGACTCCTTCCGATCACTGAGCCAGCTATTTGCACCAGCCACCTTGTGTCCTTGTAATTCACGCTGCCTCCCTAGTAGACAACATCACTGCAAAGCACACTCGCCGGCACCAACTGGCAGAACATGTGTAGCATCTTATGGAAGACATCTAAGTGCTGATATCACAGTGAAGATGAGAATCTGATTTATTGGTCAGCACTAATGGCCACCACTTTTGCGTACTGCTTTTATATGAACAGTGGCAGCGGCACTTTCCGCATCTCAGCACCCTCTTACTCTGCATCACTGCACCCTCCGTCTCCTCTTCGCTTTCCTCTCCCCAGTGGTCATCATTTGCCTTGGATTTAAGGACACATCCTCTGAAGGCAGTACGTTAATTAGACATCAGGCCCTATCTGTCCCACTCATTCCATGTCTCTCCCTGACTTTCTGTAGGCTTAGAGGAGTATTGCTGCTTCAGTGAAACCACACACACACGCAGAGCAATGTGGGCAGTCACAGCTACTGCATGTGGGTGTTTTATTTTGTGTATTCTGCAGTCTAGATGATTTTTTTTCTTCTGGCCTGTGGTTATTTGGAGAGCTTGTTAAGTTTCTTTCTTGGCTTATAATCCACAAAGAAAAGATATCTTTGCATTGGTAATGATGTATGTTCTCCCTCTTCTGTTAATATGGCGGCAGCCTCATAACAACCTTGTCAAATGCAGGAGACGTAACTCCACTGTGACTCTTGTGTCAATGTCATAACTTTTTATGCCGTAGACATCTGAAGTGTTCCTGGAGGCTCAGCTCGCTAACCTTGAATGAGGAACTAAAAAGATAAGGTACATTTGACACCTGAAGGCTGTTTTGTGACAACTCCAGCCATTGTTTATAGTACAGAGTCAATGACAGTTTACAGTGCTGCAATGCATATGGAAGTTCATGTGATGTTATGAAGGAAAATTAGAAAGACAGTTACTTGCAACTTCTTTTGCAACTTGAATTCTACTTTTTTTTTTTTTTACTTTGGTTGAGAATTTGGTTATAAATACATATAGACCCCTAATATGTATGTAACTTTTAATACGAAAAAGGAAATATACTGTCTTTAAAATTGTGCTATGGTTTGCGTTAACCAAAGCTAATTGTTAGGTTTTAGGTTTTAAACTGGTGTGTGAAGTCTACAATTAAATGTTACTATTTAATTGCACACATATATCAATTATACATATTCACACATTTGTGGTAAAGAGTAAGAGATAAACTAGACTGCAGAGAATAGCATTCAAAATAATGTTTGACTCACGGAGTTCAGAAAATACAACAACTTTGGATACGTATTTCAGGAAACCATAATTATGTACTTGATTGTGAATTTCACCCCATGTTTGTCATGCTTGCTGACATTATGTTTATAGTAAGAATAGTAGGGGCTTTCATTCTAAGAATTTGAGGCACATTTGAAAATAAATATTTTATTGAAGCCTGAGAATTTTCCCCCAGTTGTTTATGTCAGTATAATGCATTTCTTATAGCACTGAATATGCAAATACTTAACCTATTTTTCATTGCTTTTTGCTTATAAAACCACTGATGTCACCAGCCTTTAATTAACAAGGGAAAAAAGCATGCATATTTTAGTGTGTGCTGAATACTGTTGATGATCATTGCATATAACAAGAGAGAAAAAAAAAAGTCGCAAGAGACATATTTTGACAATATATGCAACTAATCAGCTCCAAACAACAGTGAATTAATTGTAAGACCAAGAATGAGACTGATGAAAGAAAGGTTGATAAGGTAAACAAGTGGGTGGAGAAGAAATAAGCCAGCTTACAAAGGTAGGAAGAAATTAACATTTCACCAGTTTACCTTTCTGAATAATGTGGATGAGATTTGAGAATTTTTTTTTTTGTTCTCCTTGTCTAACTAAAGAAAACTTTCTTTGACTTAAAAACATATCATCCAAAACCACACCATTACTTTAATGTCCCTTTCATAGTGAAAAAAACACTAAGATGAGGCTTCATTGTGAAAGGGTACAATCAGCAACAGATGATAGTCATACTCAAGGCAAATGACTGTACAATAAGCGTGGTTATTTATTGATTCTAGCTAGAAGTGGCAGTGGACATGACACACTGTTCTATCTGTTATTGTTCACCCTTTTTGACGTTATGTGTGATGTGTAAAATGGCTAGGAAGGAATTGTTTTTTTTTTTTTTACTCTAAGAAATAATAGCCAACAGTGATTTTGATCTTTGAATGTTGCAAGATGCAACATTAGCAAGGCAGTACAGAGAGAGAACATCTCCTGGTTTGAAGGAAATGAATGTCTTCTTGTTCCTTTGTGATGTCGAATGGGACACACCAAAGATAGATTCAGACATATATCAATCAACACATATCAATTATATGAAACAGTTCACTCCTGGTTGCAAAAGTGGGCATGGTCAGAAGAGTTGAGAATGCTGTGTGGATGAATTGGGTCAAAACATAATGGTATCACATTTTATTTTCTTTTATTTATTTTTTTTATGAGTTACTCACTTAGTTTCATCATTATTATAGTTTGTTTTACTTTCCTGGTCATTTTTCACTCCTTCAGATGAGATTTGTTTTGTGAGATCTCCTGGGAGTTTGTTGCTGAGACAGAGATAGGCCTCAAACAAAGTCAATTTTCTCCTGATCTACATGTCTGGGAAAAGTAATTTTAATGTCAGAATATTGAGAAGATATGGGCTTGTGAAAAATGTGGCCAATATTTACATTGACTTTTGGGCAAAATAATTGATGAAAAATATAGAAATTACGTCCACTTCTACAATGTGTGAATTAATGAGGGAGAAACTGCAGCTAGTCTTATTAAAAAGAAACAGGAAGGAACTCTAGAGTAGCCATCCCTTTAAAGTTTAAACCATCTTGTTTTTAGCTCATGAACTGTCAGTATGAATGACAATGTCCTCTTTTCTGTTGGTTTGTGCTTAAAAACTTGGATATAGCTGTTTCTATGAAACTGATCCCTAAAAGCAGGACAGAGGGGCAAAACATTTTTAAAAAGGTGTCTACTGTTAGGAAACATGTTTGGAAGCACTTTAGGTCGATTTTAAAAATAAATATTTAGTGAGATAAAACAGAAACTATTTTTCAGATAGAACATTTTCATTTGACGCACGCATACATAAATCTGCATGTAACACAGACACTAGGTTTCTATAATGAACTCCCCATCTTTTTTTTTTTTCCCCATACCCACACTTTTACACAAGCCAAATCCACAGACAGCTCAGTGATATCTGAGTTTTCCCCTGAAATTATGACAAGTCAGTATTCCAGTAGTGCATGGATCATTCTGCATGCATGTAACCAAGGGAAAAAGGACACAAAAATTATGCGCTTCTATTTTTTTTTTAAATTCTCTCACAGGTACATTTTGTGAATCTAAGTAAATATGCCAGGCAGAGTGTTTCACAAAATGAACGCTGTAGCAAAATCACTCACAATTTACTTGTGTTTAAATGGGTATATTCCACACATAATGCAAGTGGACATGATGGGTGTGTAATCAACCTGAAATGAGACTGTTGATTCATGAAAAACCTGCAAGTCTGGATTAGAAAAATGACTAGGATCTTCAAATTTAACAGTGTCTTTATTTATAGCTGTATATAAGACCATTTCAAGCCATGTTTTCAAGATAAAATGCACTGACATAGTAGCTTTTCCTGTCCTAATATCTCTCCCTCTCCCTCTCTCCCTCTCTCTCTCTCTCTTTCTTTCTTTCTTTCTTTGGAAAAGAAGGTCATACAAAACATCCTTTTTGGGTTTAATTCAGTGTCCACACCTCAAATTTGAACAAACATGCTAATCCGAGTTTTTTAGTAGAATATAGAACAATTGTTTTAAAACGTGGGTGGGAGCAGAGGTCTTGCTCCACTTCTTCATCAACAAGATAAGACAATAAGGTGTGTACATTAACCAAAACAAAAATGCATATCATATAAATGTTTTCACATAACCAATATATTCAATTCACATCAATTACAGGTTTAACATAGTTTGTCCATTTTGACCAAATAGTGAAAAAAGATTCCCTTTGACCCTTAAAACTAAATGTCACATTCTCCAGAATGTAAATGTCCTGTATGATATCAATCCATTCTTCAGTTGTGGATGCTTCAGGCTTTAACCATTTTCTAGTGATAGTCTTTTTGCTTTCTGCCAAAAGCAACAACATTTATTTATTTATTTTTTTTTATCTTTCAAAGTCCACTTATCCCATGAAATATCTCCTATAAGTACAGGGCTTCACACTTACAAGGAATTTTTCCAGTAAAAATGTAATTTGAATGTTCACATCGCTGCTCCCAGAATGGACTGATCACTGAACAACCCCAGAAAATATGATAGTGATTGACATGATTTGTCTCAGAGAGTCTCCAACATGTGGCTCCACTGTCCTGTTGCTTTCTCTGGGCAGGAGTTACAAAAAAATATAAAAAATGTAACAATATTTTTTCCAACTGAATTCCCTCCAACTGTAGGAGCTTGAGGTCAGGTCCCAATATGTTATTAAAAATTAATCAATTTTGGTAAGGCTCAGAGAAAGAGTATAATTTTTTTGCATTCATCTGAGGTCATCATTATGTACACCATGGGGGTGGGGGTATATTTAAATGTCTATTTTATTATTGGGTCTAAAAAAGCTGGCAAGTCCCAGATACCAAAATAAACCCAAGTTCAGGGTTAAATGTTCTGAGTTTTGGTGTAAAATCTCTGATAAAATATGGTGGCTATTTAGCAAGTTTAAACTTAAACTCTAGCCTCTATTTAGTTTTCTGCTTGAAAATGACAAAGCCAAAATGAATAGAGTATGTACAAGGTCCAGTTGAATAATTTTGGTGTCATAAAAAACGGAACACTTGTGAAATGTGTTCAGATGTGTAAGTATCGATATTTATGTCACTAACTCAGTAAATTAAGACAGAAGACAAGAATAAATGACTGTGATTGTGTTTGGTGTTAAGTAAAAATGACATATGTGCTTGTAACATAGTTTCTCCTGTTTAATTTGATGTGCAGTATGACTATATTGCTACATAATTAGCGCATCGTTGTATGTATTTTGCTGCAGTGAGTTTAATAGGTTAAAGTGATGCTGATGTAAATACTTATTTGAAGACATAGTTGTCTTCATAATATTTTGTCACTTTCCGTGACACTGGATGTACTGGACAGAGCAATAAAAGCCGATTCTTTTTGATGGGCCGCCTGTCTCCTCATTGTTACACCACATCTGACTGTAATGTATACAGAGAAGTGGACATGGAGCAGCTGTAAACCAGATTTACAAACGCATTTACACTTGTTTACATCTGAGATTGCACAAAGCGAGACATGTGGACGGATGAATAGTTCAATATATTTTCAAGGTGCCTCTGAAGAAGAAAAAAAACAGCATTATGTGATCCAGGCAGGCAGAGGGACTGGGAGAAAGGAAAACAGATAGGGGAGGGGTATCATGGCTGAACGAAGGAGAGAATTCTAAATTCCAATTTTTTTTTTCTCGTTTTTACAAAATAAAACCTGGAGTTCACATGAGAGTTGAGATGAAATACAGACCGAAAAAAAAAATGTGTAAGTTTGAAAGATTTTAACCTTACATCTCCCTTTCCTCAACTATTCCCTCCAACTAAACTCTGGGCATCAATATTACAGAAGAAATATTTCTATCACGGCCCCTCCACCTCCACCTCCAGCACCGCCTTCCTTTCACCTACTGCATCTCCCGTCATTCATACTGCATTAATATTTTAGTACTGAGAATTCCTATCCTGCCGCCTCTCCCTTTCTCTGTCTTGCTTGCTCACACAGTGCAAAATGATCCAAAGGAGCTCTGACGCCGATAATTAAAGAGTTATTGAAATTAACATTGACTGGCCATCTTGTTGCTGCCGAGTGCCAGCAAAGATTCTCTCTCCGCTTTGATCACCTAAGCTTTCCTGTTCGTTCTATTAAACTCACGGCTCGCGATTGAGTCAGACACTAATAAACACACACTCACCGAGCCTCCGCAGCACAAACCCTACTAAGACTTCACTCCGAAGCATAAAATCACACTGCCCACACGATTTAATTGAACTGTGCCGAATGTTTAAGCATTAAAAGGAATATTATCTGCAAATACCTGCAAATTTTCATGGCAACGGGCTTCCAAATCAACATTCACATACAAGCCCTGGACTGACTTTTTTCATCTAATACATATTACAGTAAAATCATAATATCTTCCACATTAAAAAACAATGATTGTCCAGTTTAATATTAATGGAGGCCGACAGTGCGGAAAGGCAGTCAGGAGGAATCCGAAGCAATGATAGACAGTGACAATAAGAATCCTTTATTAAATCATGGATGAGCTAATGTATTGAGTCTTCACCAGAGCAAAGAATGCAGTGAGCACGGATGAACATGAGTCAAGTTGGATTAATTCATTCACTAAAAACTGCACACGAAATGCATTGATAAATTGCTGATACAAATACAACATTCAGCACTGTGGACATTGATTAATAGCGGGCTGGACAGTTGTCGTCTTTTGATTATGATATGGGATGAGCACCCCACATTACTGCTCTGTAATAACACAGTGAGTGATTATATATGGGTAACAATCTGATTATACTATAAAATTACCAAAACAATAACTCCTGTAATAACCAAACAAAGTGTTGGAGGTAAATATAGCCTAGTGCCCGTCATGTTATAATGATGACATTTATATTCTCTAATGTTCAAAATGTCCAAATGAAGGCAAGAATGTAGAAATGATACATCTGAAGCGACAGCATAAATCAATCACTTGTTGTCTAAACATCCTTCTGATAGTTTAAATGAAGATAATCTCCCCTCAGCAAACGTGAAGACATTCAAAAAGACTGAACTCTGAACTGGATCTGGATTTTGAACTGCAGTCCTTTTTTCCTACATAACCTGACTGGTTCTTTTGTGTGCAATCTAAGTTTCCATCCATCAGACAGCAGGTCTTAATGCACAATTTCAATTTTTTTGGTGAAATCCTATTTTTTTTTTTTTGGCTCGTTCATGTTACACATTAAATGTGACTTCAATCAGTTTTGAGTATGAACTGAATGTGACCCTGAAGTGACCCGTGCTAAAGTGTTCTTTTATTGGAAGCTCCAGGAATGAGTCTGGATTCGTCTCAGTATCAAAGTTGAAAAAGTTTATTCTGACCACAAATGAGATGGATACTCAGCACTGAGGACTCAAAGAATGAGGCCCGAACATAAGATGGATTGTACATTTATTTCCCTACGGGCAGGCTCATCCTTACAAATGAGTCGGCCTTTAACTTAGCTTTATCACACTAGATCAAACAGATGTGGGGCTGTAACTCTAAGTAAACTTACAGCAACGATAAGTTTACTTCTTATCACCTATATTTGACAATACTATGTGAGTGACTGTGTGTGTTTAGACGTGTATCTAAAGGAAGTAGATGAAGACATCTTAATGTTAACATACTGACCAACTATTTACACTAGAGCAGGGTAAAACATAAATCTGGTCACAAAAAGAGCTCATCACAAACACTGATGAACTA
>JAPTYQ010000013.1:18563740-18592767 GCA_029814465.1 Ostorhinchus cyanosoma
CAAAAAGAGCACCTACTCGACATTACTCCAGCCTAAGTTCTCTTGATTCTATCAGTGCATTTAAGTATAAAACAGTGACAGAACACACTCCGAACAATGTATGTGTAGCATCAACATTTTTTGTCACTTGGAAATTCCACTAATTAACTAATTATTTTAGTTGGGATAAACTGGCACAAAAGCAGTTGTGGTCACAATTCTGTTCCATATGAATGTAGTTTTTGTCAGACGTGCCTTGTTTGTTATTCTGCCCATGTGTTTATCTCCTTGAATTCATACTGACATTTACAAACACACCCCGCCCCATGTATCTGCCTACATTCTACACTCTTACATCATGGGGGCATCTAAGTAGTACATGGCTGCTAACAAGCCCTCCCTTTGGCTCTGACTGTTGATTGGGTAGTCAATAAAAACCCCAGCCGTGGCCACAGCACGCCACACACACTCAGGTGTCCTTTATCAGCCTCTCCACAGCCTTCAGCTTCACCAGCAGTCAATAGCTGGAAGAGACTAATCCATAACTGCAGCAGCGGGGTGTCTGACGTGTGCCCGCATGATTAAGAGTGAACAGTCGAGCAGCGTTAACACCAACATCTGCCGAGCCAGGAGCGACACTTGTGTCCCCATATCGTAAACAGGCCGACCGTAGGGGAAACAGATGAAGCAGCGTCAGTTCCACACGCGAAGACACAAGTGTGAAATGCACGTTCGCACATAAGATACACATGTGAAGCTCATTTGACACAGCTGGGCAAGTGTCAGGCTGTGCAGATAAATACTTGCCCTGCAGTACATGGGAAATATAGGTGTTTTCTGCTACGATGAAATTCCTGCAGTGAAACAGGAAAATGCAGACATGTGTGCATAGAGATAACACATGCACCAGTGTGTGGTCAAACGCACACTACTTCACACACATGATGTATGGCTCTCGCACCACATTCACAAAAACAAAAAGCCACACAAGCATATACCCACACACGTGATAAACTCATTTACTCACTATGCCACCATGATTTTGCAAATAGAGGGACGCAGGTGGAGCATTTTAAGAGCCGGCGTTTACGATGATATGAGTTGAGCTGAAACAACGACCATGATTTTATTTCTAGCCCCAGTAGATGTTTTTAATACAATTTTCCACTGTTAAAGGCACTGTCAAATAAAACAGCACAAAATTATGAAAATTATGATTGGACAAAGCATTTTTCTGCCCCTTAGAAAAGGCACCCAGGAACATCTCACCATGGCCCAGTTTGTAATATAGTGATATGACACCCAGTAGCTCCTGCACAGGTTCACTGTGCCCTTAGTGAGTGTGAGCCCAGCATGTGAGCAGTGTGTTTCTATGTCTGCCCATTTGTGTAAAGCACTGCCGCCTGCCTGTGTGATGGATGCCCCTCTTTGCGGCACAGGTTAGAAGGCATCCTTGATGGGATAGGCCAACTGTTCATCACTCCCCAGCCTTTACTTCTCTCCCGCCTCCCTTTACTTGCTCCCCCTCCACTCCTCCATTCATTCTCCCCTTCGCGTTCCCGCTGTACATGACGAATAGCCAACACAAGAAATGCGCTCACCGATATCTGGCCATTTTTCGCACGCCACAAGCTTTACCTCACCTTTTCATTTGATTGCTTCTTTTTCTTTTTCAACCTCTTTTTTTGTCGTCCTCAGCAATTCGTCTCTCAGGGAAGGCCAGTGGTTAATGAATGTCCAGTGTTTTTCATTTAGCTTCGGTCCATGGCCTGACAACTTGTCTTTGCTGAACTAAGCCAAATAGTTACCTTTGTTCAGATAACTGTATTGATTAAGCTCTGAACCTTTATCCTCCAACAACATCTGTACCTCTTTTCATTTTAATTTTTTCATTTATTTTTTATCCATTAAGGAATACTTTGACAAGAATTTATTGATACAGAGCTTCAACATCCTAAGTACGTCTAGATTATCGAAGCACACAGCCTCTCTGATGTGTCAGTCGAACCACATTAATCTGTGTTTACCCAGAGCTGCCAAAGAAGACACCCTGGGATTTATGCATGCTGTTGCTTCTCCTTCACTATAACTGCTCCTTCCGCTGCAACTCATCCACTTATCTAACCAGCGAGATGTTAAGTGAAATGCATTAGCGTTCAGCATCACACCTAGCCATTACCACTGAAGCTTGTTGTGGTTTCACTTTTTCACTGAGGCGATGAGCAGAGAAGAAAAAAGGATCGTCAGGATCCAAATTACCATCAGCTGATGCCAAAGAAAATGTCTGCCGGGATGGAGATGAGGCCGTCAGCAGGCTTGTTAATGGGGGCGAGTTGATAAACGGAGTAATTCATCATCAATTTCCTTGGCAAGGCACTGCGGAGACAAATTCTCCGCTCCTCTGACATGGGGAGGGGGTGCCCTGTCCTTGATGATTAATTTGAATAAACACAGCTACATCAACATTAATTCTGATTGCTGATTAAGTTCAGATCCATTATCGTTCCCCAACTGAGATGCCCCCCTTTCATTTTTCTTTATTCATCTACTTCTCAACATCACCTAGTCATTATCCCTCTGTCTCATTTTCTCTATCCGCATCTTAAATCTTTGTGCAACCATCCAAGTGGATTTTGATGTTTGTCAGCATCAGGTTCAAAAAAGGTTCTTCAGCAGACAGTTAGTGAAAGACTGAGCCAAGATAATAAGCTGTATACATTGTGCTTGCTGATAATGCCTTTTTCATTACCCATAGTATGGATGATTATATATTTCTGAAGCCCTAAAGTATACTACTCTGGCTGTGTTTATTCTCTGCCAACTGACAGAACTGGAAAGAAAACAAGTCAGGCGAAGTTAATATGAGAAGCTAACAACATACTGTAAATCTTGATATGACCAAAAAAGCTACATACAGTTGCCTTGGATTAGTGCTCGTCTAGTGGACACTGAATCCTATTTCTGACAACAAAGCAGGCCCTATAAAGAATTATGCAACATGGATAAGGCCTACTTACACGCATCCCAAAGGGCCAACACAAAGGATATTCACACTGTATGCACAGATGGCTGCCTTCAGTTTAAGGAAAATCCTCCCTCATGCTGATGTTCACGTCTGTGTTCCAAAACCCAGATTGAACTTTAGTGAATGCACTGGCCTAAAGCAGTTTAGATATATTTATTTCATCATCACCGGCATCACCTTTCTCTTTAAATAGCCAAGCGGTAGGTTGGTAGAGCAGGGTGAGTCATGTTGGCAGTCATGTAGTTAAAGTCAACTGGGTTGAAAATACCTACATGAAGAAGAGGCCTTTTACAACAGACCCAGTGTATTGACAAAAACACAAATCAAAGAAGGGAACGGCAGACCAAAGGTGGACATAAACCTAATGCAGTAGGAACAAGCAGACACAGACTCCCACACACATCCAAAGATGCTGGATTGAATGTGATGGAAACAGGATCTTATCTTTTTCTAAGTTGACACAAAAATTAAATTATTAAATACCTTAATACTCATCTTTTGATTATTGAGCCATTAAAAATTCCAGGAGCACTGAGAGTACACACCTGTCAAGACCCAAAGAATGCTAATTTGATTTCCCCTCACTATTCCAATAGCCTCTTTGTGTCTCTGCCATATGATCATATTATTGGTGAACGTTCTAGTTATAGGATGTTGTCAAGTTATAGGGTGATCCAAGGCAAGCTACACTAAACAAATGGTAAAAATATATTTAAATTCACAGGTGATACAGTTTAGCTCTGTACTGATGAGTATGTGTACTGCCCTGACAGCCACACCGCTGCTCCCACACTTTCACTCGAATACTCACCCACTCAAGTAATTTATTGTGGCCCTTAGCCTGCACGCTAAAAAACTAAACAAAAAAATAAGTGCTAAATAAAACTGTCAGCACCCAAAATGATGTAGTCTTTACTCTTCCACACAACTGCTAACACAGCAGCTATGTTTACACACAACCATGGTGCAAGCTAATCATAAAATGTATTAACTGTTTCAACATTTGGGAAAATTTACTGGAATGGATCCATTGTTCTGTTTCTAATTTAATATCTATTTAATGTAATTTTCAAGAAAATCAGAGCAGTAGCATTTGCTAAGTCGTGTTGACAGACAGACAGATAAATGGAAGTGATCACATTACCTCCTTGATGAGGTAATGAAATGATCACAAGATGCATTTTATGTTTTGTGGAAAATGGGTGATCCCAGCCTATCTGTCTTTAATTTAATTCCAGCCATTTACGGTAAACCACCCCCCTTTCTGGATATGGTGCTGCACTATATCACCCTCTCCCTCAGTCTGAATCCTTCAAAGTAGCTATGGCCCGGCTAATAGCGAGGAGAGTGTGAGGAGCTATTTAAATCAACCAAGCCATCTGAGTCTCCTGTTCATCATGCTGTCATGTGGCAGCAAGTGCTGATCACTAGGACCAAAACATGATCTCTTCCCGACACTAAAGCCTCGACGGGTTCTTAATCTCCTGGGTTAGCCCATCCCATGACAGCCAAAGTGTCTCTGTGCATACAAATCGCTGCTGCACTCTGCTCTCATCGCGTCAGGTAGATAAGTGGCTCTAGCTTCTGAAGCCGACAGACAACTTTTACAGGGGTTTCAAGGCAATGATAACTGAGGCCATGCACAGGTCATCGCTATTTAGATCACCACCTATAGAGAGCCTCATGTCAACCCTGCAAAGACACAAACACCCAAGAGCCCATCATTCCAAGTCAGGCGCCTGCAGATGCAAATGCACACATAACACACCCAGAGCCCATGTAATTTTTTCTAAGTGCCTGAGAGGCGAGGGTGCTGAAACAGGCTGAGATGCCCAGAGAAGTGTAATTCTAGCGTTGCCATGGAGATGGCAGAGTCAAGATGTGCCCTTAGCCCTAATGAGCTCTATGGGCTGACATTGAGGGCAATGAGGAGGCTGGTGAAAATAGGAACATGTACAGAAACCAGGAATGCAAATAAACGCCAAGGCGCTAATGAAAACACAAGCACATGCAGGCACACATGTATAGAACACAACCAGGGTTATGAATGTGCTTGTGATCATTGTATGATCATGTAGCATCTATCTGTAAAGGCTCTTCTTGGACAATGAAAACACAGATGAGCATCTTTTCCTGCTTTGAACACTGCACTTAATTCAATTTAATCACAAAGCAAAACAACTACTGTGCAAAAGTCTTTTTTGGGTCAAACCACCAACTGCGCTTGTTCAAGAATTACAGCAATTTCCATTGTGATGCATATAATCAATCACATGCTCAATCATGCATGCATATACACATAAATTGAATCTCTTAAAAAAAAAAAAAGGACAACACTAGTGGTAGCTTTAGGCTTTGGCCTTTATTAGGCAGGATGAATGTAATGTGATTATAGACCTGTAACTGGCAGAGCTTCAGATGCGATGCAGTTTGTGATCCAAGACCAAGTCCTGCAGACTCAGACCACCTGTGGTACATTGTGTTAATAGCCAGTCTCCAGCAAGAGTGTTTTCTGTAGTCAACAGTATAGGCTCTACAAAGACTAATGATCTATGCTGACCAAATGTTATTTCCTTATGCATAGCTGGCTAACAAAACTGTGTGAGGATATCAACTCTAGAGCTTCCCCCCCAAAATAGAATTGTGAGAATGGAGGTCAAGTTTAATGAAACAACACATCAGCATTTCTACCTTGATTTACTCGGAGAATAGTGGTTATTTTATTTCATCCCTTCAACCATGGCTTTTTATCACATAAACCCATGCACAATTGAAGTGATCTTGACACGGTCTCAACCCAAATGAAACACCTAGCTTTTAACAGCCATTTCCAAAACCTTGTAAAGGAGATAGAACCAATGAGAATGACCTCATAATGTTTGGGATGAATGTGCCTATCCAATTTTAATTTCTCACAAAACTGAAGAGATAGAAACTAGTATCATACAGTTTTGTAGACACTATGGAGGAGAGACCTGAAACATCTGATTCACCCCCCCCTCAAACTAGAACAAAGTCTGTAACATTTGTGGCTTTCGCTTCACAATGCTCCTCATTTTTGCTGTGTTACTGACAAGTCTGCTAGAAACAACAGGCTAAATGGACAGTGTATGTGTCCTTTGCCATGAACTTGGTCTCTCAGACAGAACTGTACAATAAGTAAGAAGAGCAGAAAAAGGAGATGGCTAGAAAACAGGACTTGATTTGTTTTTATATTGATCTGCCTACATATGTATGAAACTTTGATTTGTGGAAAGTAAACACATACTGCCCAAAGGTTGATGCGTAGAGAAGTCCAGAAAACAGCAAAATAGGAGGAAAACAGAAAATACAGGCAGAGAACAACGTATCTACAGGCAAATATGCATCAGACACTGACAGAGGGTGAGACGCACTCTTCGAATAATAATTATTATTATTGAAAGAGTCTGTGTATTGTTTTTAAATGTGTTTCATACTTTGTCAACAAAATGTAAAACAGACACCTTTGTATACTTGTACTATACCTACAGTGAAATCCAAAAGTTTGGGCACCCCTGGACAAAATCACTGTTATAATGTGAATTATTAAGCAAGTGGAAGATGAAATGATCTTCAATGATACGTTCCCTTTACGTTTTAAACAAAATCATGTTATATTTTCATCTTTAACATTTTCAAAATAACTGAAAAGGAAAAAATGCCACGGGTCAGGAGACTGTGAAGGCCGTGGGAAAACCTTCTGTCTGAACCTCATCGTGGATTTTGAGGTGTGTTTAGGATCATTATCCACTTGTAGAACCCATCCTCTTTTTAACTTCAGCATTTTTACAGATGTTACGTTTACTTCCAGAATTTGTTGGAATTTAATTGAATCCATTATTCCCACTACCTGTGAAATATTCCCTGTGCCACTGGCTTCAATACAACCCCAAAGCATGATGGAGCCTACCCCATGCTTAAGAGTTGGACTGATGTTCTTTTACTTTTCTGTCATTTTGAAAATGTTTAAGATGAAAATAAAACATGATTTTGTTTAAAATATAAAGGGAATGCATCATTTGTAGCTTCATGCCTTTTGGAGATCATTTCATCTTCCACTTGCTTAATTATTCACATCAACAGAAGTTTTGACCAGGGGAGCCCAAACTTTTGCATGCCACTGTATTTGTTTGCTATGAGTCCATGTTGAAGGTACCTGTGGACATTTTTTTGTCTGTGTGGTACCAAGGTTTTAGTACTTGTTACAATGGCCACAATAAGAGGACTGGATATCTGCTTAACATTCATAGATGAAGTAACATATTTTAGTCAGCCATTTCATGTTATATAATTAGCTTTTGAGGATATTTAATATTAGGTTAAAACTTAAATAGATTTTAAGACCGCATGAGATCAGTATCAGCATGAGAATAGCAAATATTAAATGTTTTATTATCTATGAAAAAATAAACCAAACGATTCCCACTAGTAGCACTGTCAGTTTTTTTCTCCATCTGTTTGCATGTCCACGGCTCTCCTTCCCAAGAGGGAAAAAACTTTATGAATAAAAAAGACATAATCAGCACAATTAACTGAGTTATCCTTGAGAGCTGTCCAATAACATTGGGGCTTAAGTTAGCCATAGAAAAAACATAATCAAATCAACCATAAGAGATAAAGTAAAAGGGAAACTCCAAACACGCTCTTCCCTCCCCATTTATTTACATGAGCTCTGTCGGACTAGATGAGTAGATGAGTAAGGCCTAAGGCAATAAGAATAACTGTATAAGAAAGGCTTGGCATTGCATCCTCACTGGTATCAAATATCAATTCCCACATCCATTCTCTATGCCACAGTATTACCGTAGTCATTAACAAAGTAATACAGACCCTATGATGCAGAAACACAATGACAGCCAAGGAAAAATAAATGTTCTATACGTCCTGCATCAGCATCAGATATTTCACGTTGTATCTTCATAAACTACGAGCAACCTTATATGGCCTTTTGTTAAACTTAAATATACAGAAAATAGTCCAAAATATACTGACATTCTGCTCAGGGCTATAGTGCATTTTTAATTTTTGTTGTTTTCATGGGTTTGTGTTATATTTTCCGCATGTGCTTCTTGCAATAACTGTGGTTGTTAATTTACTGTACAATACTGCAGGCATTCATATTCATACCTTTAAGATGATTACAGTTAAAACCTAAGCAGCTTTTCCATCATAGCTTAACTATAATTTTTTTGCAAAGCTAAGTCCACTTCGTGTACAGTATTACTCTACACAGAACTACTCTCCATATTTCCTCCTAGCTACATAGAGGTCTTTGATGGATATTCTTGGAATTACTTATCTCGACTATTCTTGTAATTACCAAAATGATAAGATTCTAACAGTTTTTTTTTTCCTTCTCACACTTAATCTTGGTGAGGAAAAAAGTTTAAAGACTCCTGTGATTTAATGCTGGGGGTTGTTTTGAAACATTAAAGTTTTAGTACTTTTATAAATCACAACAGACAATATATTTCAAAGACCAGGAAGATTATTCTATTTCTTAAAAGCAAAATCTTTAGTCCAGAGGTGGATGTATCTGTCAGAGGCAAGAACGACTCATTTAAAGCACAAAAGCAAAGTTCCATCAATGATGCTAAATTCATGGCTGAGAGTGTCCATGGCAAAGCTTTTGTTTCCAGTATAGTGTGTTAATTGAATCAGATAGTGAGGATGCTCTGCAGCCCACCTCCAGCCCTTTGCTGCTCTCTGCCTCCTCTTCAACCGCCAGGAGAAGAAAGCAACTTCACCCTCCTGCCATCCTCTCCTACTCAACACAATCCTGCCACCTTGCTGCCTCTCTCATCCCTCTCTACATCCATATGCACACCCACACAACTTTCCTACCTGCAATTTCATCATTCACTTAACCCTGGCCTTAATACGTTTCATACCATTATCAGGCTTGATGAATTCCCAGCGCTTGTAAGTTGATTTTTTCCCCTGCTCCTCGTCCAGTATTTGCATATTTGTTGCCAACACAAAAGCATTCTCTGGGGAACGTCTATACTGATGTGTTATTGTTGAAAAGCTGCACTGGTGATTGAACATAACGGAGCAGCTTTTCATGCTAATATATCATCAACACTATACATAGCTGAAGGAGACATTGGAGTGATATGCTGGTTTTGCTCAATATTCAACAGCAAACACAGTAAGACTTTATTGAGGAACACTATAGTGAAGAGACATTTACTCAGTTTGTTTAATCACAGAGGATAAAGCAGTTTTATTATTATTACGGTGGCATCTTTATTAAGATTTGTACTTTTCTTGTAGATATACACCTGTACCTATATGCTGGGCTCTTCAAGTAGTCACTGCAGACCAGACAAAGTTAAATAAAATGCTAAAGCACAACCTTTCAAAGTAAAACCTCAGATTATTGGGAAATAATATTTGCCATGATGGTACTCAGTAAAAAAAAAAAAAAGAGAGAGACCAAATAGCATTCACTTAAGGAAATAAAGTGGTGCCTTATTCTTTTAGCTCCCACTTTCAAAAACACTAAACATAATAGTTTAAATAATATACTGTAAACACTAAGAAAAATATAGCATTGGCTTTAGAGAGAAACTTTGGGTGTGTAGTGAGTGAAAATCATGTTGAACACAACTGTGATAATACCACCAAACTTGCTGTGAATATTTATTGTTACCGTCTGTTCCGAGCTACCTGTATGCCTGTCGACTGGCGAGGCAGCTGAACAGATCCATCAAATGCATCTGTCTTGCGGTGTCTCAGTGTGTTTTGATGTCGATGAAGCTTGAAGGGAAGCCTCATTAGTCTAGAAACTTCAACACATGCAGGCTCACAAGCATGCATGAGTGCACAGACACCCAAGCAAACACCTTGTGTCTCCAACTTAGGCTGTACATTTAGTCAGAAGTCTGATGTGACTGAATGTCTGTGTTCACACCATGAGAAAACAGACATTAGCAAAAACATATATTATTCAAACAGTGTAATAAAATGTGAAAGACATCAATGAAAACACTGACAAAAGTATTTGTTTTTGTCATGGTGTTGAGCAGATCAGAGGAGGTGAAAGAAGAGAGGCTGACTAGGGTGCAATGCTGAGCCAAAGGGGCAGCTGTTAGGTGTGAGGCAGGGCAAAGCCCCTGATGGGATGCCATTTGTGAGCGTGTGTATTAATACTGACCCGTTCTCATCATGACAAAGAGGGCCAACAGTCATCTATCACTCCTGTCTGGCTGAGTGTGTGTCAAGTGTTTAGGTCGCCCCACCTGCTGCAGGTGAAAGCAGCGTAGAGTGGCGGGCGATGGCCAGATACTGAGCTCTGCTGGCTCCATTTCATCTGTCAGCTTTCTGTAACTCACAGCTAACAGACCCATCAGACCCCCCCCCCTGTCCTTCAACATGACCTCAACTTCCACTCAGCCCACAGAGACGGAACTTGGATGCTGCTCCAGTCATTGTGCAAACTGGCTTTTTATTCATATTGTTAGTCTTCAAAGAGAAAGAGGAGTTTGGAATTCGATACAAGCTGTAAGGACAATTTTTTACTGTTTCATGACATAAAAGAGCATTAAACACAAAGTGGTTAAAAAGGTATAAAGATCAAATACCAAATTTCATGTACTTGAAAACGTACTTTCTGATGTGGACACTGTCAAAGTCACAGACGCGTCCATGCTAATCATAAACCCTGTGAGCAGCCAACATGTCCATGAACTGCTCTGTTAGGGCAGTTCACGTTAGGGGCTTGCATTTATGCAACACAATACGAAAGAGGCAAATGAAACACATGCACTTGGCTTTTTTCTCCTCTCACACAGACTTGTTCCATTTTCTTGTCAAGTCTGAAAATACAAACACAACCAACATCAGTCCTGAGTGATTCATGAGGATGATGTTGATGTTGTCCCCTGCCATCTCCATCACAAGAACACAAAGTCACAAAGTGTGGTGTGGCAGCAATCACTGGCCAAGCAGCTCAAATCACAGCCCTATTGTTTGTCCAAAAACCACAATCAGAGCTTTATTGTCAGAAGTCCTGTTGTACAAAAACGCTTGTGGCTCCCTAACAAAATTAACAGCCTTTGGACAGTGAGCTGCAGCATTTTCAGCAATGCTTCAAACACAGGGGAGGGTTTCTCTGGACTACAATGGCACTATTCACTACTGAAATTCCAATAACAACCAGAATATATGCAAATATTTACAGTGTTTACAATGCCTACTGATTAAAATCTGAAGTTATAATATGTATGTTGTTAAGCTCTATGATTCTAAACAGGATCCTTAACATTTAGTAGAGCTAAAGCAGATACAACTATACAAATGTTTATCCATTTAGTTCATTCCTTATTTTGACATTTACATAAACCTTCACCAAAGTGATGTGTGCTTGATGTAACTGGTCTGCTCTGAATATTGCTTTAGTTCTCACTGTTAGCTTTATAACAGAGCATATGCATGTTGAGTATCTCTCTACTCACTGCTTCTACATCTCCAGCAGGTAAATGCACACACATAAAACACATCTGGAACATCAGAACCCATGAAGGAGAAAGGACGTTCACATATGTAACATGCCCACACCAAAAAAAAACCTCTACACTGGAAAAAAAAAAAAAAAGTAAAAATCAAAATCTTACTAAGTGTATTTTTCTCATTTGTGGTCAAAATATCTCATCACACTTAAAATGATATAATCATCTAAAGAGTAACTTTTCAGTGAGACATAAACAACTTATTTTTAGACAACAGACCTTGAAAATCGTATTTCAAGAAATCTTACCAAGATAATTTTCACTTGTTCCATTGACAGATGATTTATTTATTTTTGTTTAATTCAAGCTTGGTAAAATTTTGATTTTTGCAGTGTATAGCTAGAGGAAAAGCATTCAGGGAAATGATCGTCAACACAATTTGGAGATACCACATCAATATCTAGGGCATCAAGAAACATCAGAAAACCCAACAAGCCTATAAATCTAGTCTATTTTTTAATTTTCTCTTTCATTTCTCTTTTGATGGTCTTCCTTAGCTTTGACATACAGTATTTTTTTGGATTGTTTCCTTCTGTTGTGTTTCAATGCATAAATTCTACTGATAAATTTGAAGAGAAAGCCCCCATGCCCCACGCCTTTAATATACACTCTGTTTCTATTTGTCTGCCAAAAGCAAGAATGAACCCATAGAGGAATTTATACAAATAAAAGCGGAGCTGCCATCAGCCGGGAAGCTGACATGTTGTTGTTCCCAATCAGAGCAGAGGCTTCACATCTAGCCTCTCCCCAGCTGGGCTGATTACAACCTGTTTAGAATGATGATTACATAGAAAGGAGGGAACATCAGAATGCAAAGTAAAGGAAGAACCAAGAGGAGACCGTTCAGACTCCGAACGCTCTAAGTCATGTTCAGCATTTCAAAAACACACCATTAGTTTTCAGTTTTCTGCCAAATGGTTTGACACAATCGGAGAGATGTCACCCTGTGTAAAATGGAGAAAGACTGATCAGAATGATAAGAATGTATGAGCTATGGTTAGCTTTTTGTGCTGCGTCTTTAAACTCTGTAACTTAGGGTTTTGGTACTAAATGTACATCTGTTACCTATATTAGCTCAAGTTGTTGAGTCCCATCAAGTATCAAGAGGTTCTTGATTTATGGACTGTATCACTATTTTTCCAGCCATGTTTCTCTCTGACCTTTTTGTACTTTTGTCTGTGTAAAAATATCACAATTTTATATTGATACTATACAGTGTCAAATTTGAGCCTATCAATCACTGACAAAAAAAAATAACAACCAAGAGCTAAACAATAATTATAAAGTCCAGCCTAACAAATAGAACCACACCAAAAACATATGTCGCCACAAAATGACAGCGTTAAGAAACTGAACCGTATTCTGCAGGAGCATATCGGCCTGGTTAATAATAAAAGTGCTGCCTGCTATCATGGTGACCAGCTAGCTGTCAAATTCAGCTGAATGCAGCCTGATTAACTTTAGATCTGATGTTAACTGACACTAATGGTGTCTGCAGTGCTTGCACATTTTGCTGGAAATAACAAATTAGATAAATCATCTTTTTTTCACTTTCCCACAGAGAACAACCTGCCTCCTCTTTTCTGTGTTACTGTAACAAAAAGCCTTCCATTTCAGTCATTTTCATCACAAACTCCAGCCTGACTGCATTTACATATATTCTGCTCAGGGCAGCTCTCCATTCTATCTTACTAGGATATCACAACTGTCACCTCTACATCTCGATAGAATTTGTTATATAATTTGACATCATGTGCTGAATTGTAGAGCAATACCTTCGCTATATTGAACATGATCAGTCATTACCTCCAGGGGTCAGACCCACAAAGGATGGACTACACCTGCTAAATCCACAGGGTAGCGAGCACTGCTTGCACCCATATCCTGCACTGTTTTTGCACTTATTCACAAAGGGCTTTGTGCTAATTATTACTGGCACAAACACATCCATAAGAGTGCAATTAGCCCTTGTTTTGCATCAGTTTCTAGTGTTTCAGGTCTTTCTCTACATTTCAGTCAAAGATTGGTCCAGAATTAAAATTGTAAAAACCTCCAAATTGCATGTCTTTAAAGAGAACCACACATAAAGACCTGTCTCCAATCAAATCAATATTAATGATTCTGTAGAAATTCATGTACGTTATAAAATGCAATGAAATACTCATTAAACTGGGCTCCAATTAGTGCTATTCAAGCAGGTTCGAAATGTGTTAAATTAACATGATGTGTAACTCCATCAATCCATCCATTTTCTTCCGCTTCATCCAGGGCCGGGTCGCGGGGGCAACAGTCTAAGCAGGGATGCCCAAACTTCCCTCTCCCCAGACACCTCCTCCAGCTCTTCCAGGGGGACCCCAAGGCATTCCCAGGCCAGCCGAAAACAGTATTTGAACAAACAACCTCTGAACACCTGAGGAGGTTCTGTGTATTGTGCAACACATAACTTCATTTACAGCACTTATGTTGTGTATTCTGAAACAGTTATGCATACCTATACTATATTCTGTATATGTACATACTGAAACTCCAAGCTAAAACACATACTGACCGCATCCGTCCAATATTTGCCTGAACATTTTGTGCTTTATATGATTACATAGTAATTTAACATTATTAAAGCTTGACACACTTGAACATTTGGAGACATTGTGTTACATATAGAGAGGGGTTGAGTCCGAAGTGAGTTTGTGTGCAGTTAACATCAGTTTTTACCAGATACTATTAGCACCAGCCAAATGGTGTAATATTTGCGCTGGACTTTTATGAATTAAACCTGTTTTAAAACAGAGGTTTATTTGCATTGAAAGGGTCTGATTTCCTGACAAAAGTTTGGATATTCCTTCATTCATAAATGACACACTCCCTGACATGCATGCAAATAAAAGTGCAACACTGTTAGCACTATATGTATCCTCAACAATGGAGGCTGCAGTGAATTCCACCCTCTGCAGGTGCTTTGTGAATTGCACACATTTTTGTCTATATATGTGTATGCATTTTCATATTATTAGAAGATATTTTTGAAAGCTACAAATTGAAATACAATTTAACTGTGAAGAACAATACAAAAATACTAATGCTTGCCTCACCACTCCATTTGGTTTTTAAAAAAAAAAGCAAAAAAAAAAGCACTGTATCTCAGTAGTGTTTGTGCTTTCATGTTGGTATCATGTGTCCACATTATGTTCTGCATCTTTGACGGTAAACCACCTAATGTAGTTTCACTATAGATCAAATATCACTGAAGACAGAGAAACTGAAATTCATGCAAATTACATAGAAACTGCAGACACTGAATTACATTGCGGACATCTGGGAGTCATATTTTAGCTTGGAAAGAACAAAACCTTACATTCCCATTCCCTGTGCATTTATAAAGACACTGAACATCAGGCAATATAGGTGTAAAAGTGACTATATATAATACACTCACGCAACCACATTTACCCAACAACATACATCCTACAATGATGAAGATGTTGTTTAAGTTGTATGGAAGGTCGTCCACACATGTGCCTGTTAAACCATGTTACACAGTAAAGGCAGTTTGTCACAGAGGCCCCTTTGAATCAGACCAGTTCTCACTTACATCCTGAGACATTTATCAAAGGTTCCTCGTGGCATGGTGTCCTTGGAGGAAAATTCATTTGAAAGGGCACAATGCAGCATAGAGGTCAACTGCAAGTATTGCTATGGTTTATTATACATTTTATCTGGCAAAAAAAAAAAAATCATAAAATACAATTAAAGTGGCATGATGTAAAAAGAGAAATGTGCTTTATTTCTGCAGTATTTTTGTTTTTTGTTTTAACTTGACAACTACAACAATTCAAACAATTAAAAAAATGCAATGGAATGTATTGCCTGAAGTACTGACTTTCTACTAATATCCATTCTCTGCAGTGTCCTCATCATAGGAAACCATCATGTACAGTACAGTATTGTCAAAATGAACTGTGCAAGAAGTACACTTTCGCACAACAACGTTAATGGTCCCTTTATTATTATTATTTTTTTAAATGAAAATACTAAAACATATCCCGGTGCTCACTTAAATCTGTCTTAAGCGTTTAAAAGTTGGCAAAGCTAAAACCCTTTAAAGGTTTACTAAGTCACAGTGGTAACACGGCAGTATGCAATCTGTAGATAATAAACTTCATTGTCTTGTCACTGGAGTCTATATTTTGGCATTTTTATCATATTTCATATTTTATCCAACAGCTGGCAGCTAGATGAATCTGAGTGCATATCAAACTCTGACATGACTGAGAATGTGTCAACTCAGAAAATCTGCCTCCCCAGACAATTGAATCAACCAAATGGGCAGCTGGAAATGGACAGTGGATGCCTTCTTTATTTGTATTTCTTTATTTATTTTTCCCCCTTATTACAGACAATTCGAATGGATAGGGGACACAAACACCTGTCAGCGTTCTACGTGACATGTCAGCCTGTTTTGAATTCTAAGGTGTTGATGGGGCCGGAGCAAAATGGAGCTATATCGCTGTCAGAGACTGTCAATGTTTTAATAACTGAGAGCTTCACTGCTGTTCTTTTTGCTGACAGGAATGCAGATACATCCTTTGTTTGTTTGGTTTGTGTCCCTTCTGTCTACCTATCTCTCTTCTGTTCCCCACCCCATTCACTGCCACCTCCATCACACCTCTATCATCTGCTTGACGTAAATTAAAGAGCTAAAATATACGCTAATCTAAATCTTCCAGCTCTTCCTGTCCTCTTTACTTTGGTCTCAGCTTCCTGCCATTTTTCTCCCCTTGCGTTCCCCTTGCTCTCCATTGCCCATTTAGCTCTCTTTCACTCTCATCTGATCTGTAAGGCTGCTCATGTCTCCTAAGTCGCCCTAATCTTACAACATCAGCTCTGTAATGCGTCTCATTATGAGTAGTGGGCTTGGCAATCAGAGTTATAAACCTGTGCTCTCCTCTAAACCTTGCCTCACTAAATCCACTTTAATTCTAGCTCCAGAGTGCTCAAGTGTTGCTGGAGGTGGGAGATGGGTGTTACATATATATATTCAAGGCCAAGACTCTAGTATAATTCACCTCACATTCCCTTGCACAACAGCTACACACAAACACTCCCTATCCATTTTGACTTACTAAGACGTTCATGGAGGTATAGATGCCACTGGAGTCATTTTGGGATTTGGAAAATATGTAAAACATGTCTTGTAAGTCAATCAGCATCCCTCACACCTCAAAATAGGGTCTTAGCGTGGTGCACAGATTGACAGACTGCACAAGGGTAGGGATAAGAAAAAGCACACAGCAAGGGACATTGTTCTGAGCTATTATTGGTGTCTTACATGCTGTTAACTGCATGCACATTTCAATTCAATTTCAGTTTTTTTTTAGCATCCAGTGTCTTCCATATGGCTCATTCAATCATGTGACAAAAGGTAAATAAAGCTTTCGGCAACAACTATAGTGCTAATTAGAATCTGCAATAAAAGAGAAACAACAGGAAGAAAGAATTAATAGCATAAATACACAGGAATGACACAATGTGTGACAGTGTCTGTGTAGGTGTTTGGATTTGTGTGTGTGTGTGTGTGTGTGTGTGTGTGTGTGTGTGCGTGTGTGTGTGTGTCTGTGTACTCCCAGTGTGTTTCTGCTTCGCTGTCCAACAGTAGAAACATACAATCTCTCTCTTTGTGGGGCCAAATTGTTGTAAATCATTGTAAATGCATCCACCTGTGACGGGCACATTGCTCACTAAAACTCTTAAGTGTGACTTTGCTCTGTTGCCTGATAAAACGGAAAATCCTGCACCTGAATCAATGTTTATGAAATAAAGTTAGGCAACACTGGGTGGCAAAGATTGAATATTGAATATTCTCCTGACTGCCCTACACTTGATACTGCTGCAACGAAAGGTTATTCACACATAAAAAGAAAAAAAAAAAAATCTGCCTCAAAAAGACATATTTCAAAAAACTGGCACAAAATCTATTTTTTAAGCACAGCCCACTTCATCTGCAGTGACACAACAGCCTTGAAGAAATGGAAGAGGGACACAATGAGGCTGGGAAGACGAGAAGTGTTGCGTAACTGTCTTGTCTAAATTAATTACCTCTCAGGCAACAGAGCATAAGCTTTACGGTTAAATAAAAAGAAATACAACACAGTGATGGTGAAACAATACATGACTAAATCAACAATTCTAATTCAAACCACTGCTACAGATTTCCCTTTTTGTTATAAGATCAGGCCTCACATGTTCCAGCACCAGAGCTGAATATTGTATAACAATTTAAAAGGAGGGGAAATACATTTTTGTTTTCATGGACTGACATGACTATGTCAGAAAGACTGGTATATAATGGATCTGAATAAAGGTACCTATGCAAACATACAGAGGTAATTTATTCTTATTACAGAGGTCAGAGGTAAGAGGAAACGAGAGAGAAGGGAGTAGAAGGTGAATGATGTCAAGTACAGATATTTAACATCATGAACAACTGTAATTCTACTGAAAATAGGACCTGTCGTCTTGTCGCACATGTATCTCTCTGTATGAGTCTGTGTGGGGAGAAAGGGTTGGGTGGGCATTGTGTAGGCACTGACAGAATGACGCACTTTTATGATGTCATCTGTCCTCTGGAACAGATTGGATTTAATTGGTCGGCCGTTTCACAGCCGCATGCCTGTTTTTAACAAGCGCGTCTATCAATCACATGCGCGCACACACACTCACACACACGGCCGTTCTAGTAAAAACTCAATCATCTCTTCCGCAGAGTGGAATATACTTCACATCGCAGTACACTCAATGAAGTCCACAAAATTTTGTGTGAGAGATTCATATCAAACTGCACCAGGACACTTACACTGTGCACACACACATATTGTATAGCAACATAAATTACATGCTCAGAGCTTGTCTCCATAAACACAGACTTCTGCTGCTATGGCCCCTTTTGTTCACACAATGTTCTCTCAGCTTCTTACAACATGAATCCTATTGTGGCTGTGCAGCGATATATCAACCTTAGCCTTATAGCCTTACTGTGTCCTACCCCAGAGCAAACCCTGTGTTCTCCTAGTTTGCAGGCCTTAGTAGCACTGATAACACTCGGGGTCTACCGTCCCCCATTTATCACCTCCAAGTACCAGCTGGGCGCTTTTCTCCACAACAACATTCGGAGGCTGAGAAGAGGCTGACAAAATTAAAATAGTTCTTCCACAGTATTGGATTAATGATTGACGACTGACAACAAACATTATAGGGATCTGTGATAATTCTCAGTGTAATCATACTTTATTTTTACTTTGGGGAAATAAAAAGCAAGAGTCGAAATTACTTTTGATTAAAATTCACACTGGTAAGATTTTGTGAATGACCCTTTTTGCCATATTGTTATATTAGGAAGGCATATAGTGCAAGCATGATTTACGCCATCTCAGTTTAATTAAACAGACTTTTCTGCAGCTGTATTAATTTTTAGAAAGTTAGTACATTTGTAGCTGGAGTGTACATTTTCTTACCTGTGAGCCATTTAGATTTGGCTATTTGCAAGTGGGTTTTGAGCACAAAAAATATCAAACAACAATGTAATAATGTAACATCAGAAGAGTTGTAAGGAAAGACAAGCAAATCAGTCATATTATTCAAACCTAAGAATCAAATTAAAAGTACAACAAATGAGTTTGCTTATTTTCTTGGCCTGATCTGACGGTACTGAACACAAATTTAAACTTATGCATACAGTAAAGATGAAATAACCATATTCATTTTACAATGGCTTTGTAATAACTAGGCTACCAGAGCATGTAAACATTCTGGTTCTCAGCTTTTATCCATTTTTCCAGTTGCCTGATTTCTTGCATTTAATTATTATTTGTTAGGGCAACAGAACAAGTAAGGAACAGCCTAGAACTATTTGTATTTGACACACTGTACACTTAATCGTCCACTAGGTACATATTTGATAGAGAAATATGTAGAGATGGGAGGGGCTGCAGGAGAATACTTTGCCAGCCACAGACATGGAAACATGCACCCAGGAAACATTCACACACTATGTGGGACCACAAGCCAGGAGACTAGGGTCCTATCCAAGGCTACAGCCCATAATAAAACTGCAGAGAAGCGATGCAGCAGCCTTTGCCACACTACCAACTAGGCTCCTGGCCCTTGTACTGGTGCTGTGGACAGTTTTTCTCCTGTTTATGAGATGGGATATGCCATAAACCAGGCTGCTGAGATGGTAGAATAGTAACTTCACTAAAACCCACTGTGTCTTATAACAGGTAATAGAGATGGGCTGCAGTACCTAAAAAGTGTAAAGTTTCAAACCAAAGTTCAACTGTAGCCAGTGTTTTAAGGTCTTAAAAACAGAGAAAGAAAAGGATCGTGATGCTTGTATGGACATGTGATACTGAACACAGAATACGAAAAAATCAATTTATAGAAATTACTTGCACAGTCACAGCCTCACATCAATGCTGACACATGGGTTTTCTATCAGATAATTCCAATTTTGAACTATTTTGGGCTTTTTCTGAAATGAATCACTGCCTGCAGCACTGAAAAGTGTGACAAAAGCATCAAGTATTACTGCTAACCATGATGTTAGACAGATACAAGTGTCTGTTCTTTTTTGTGTGGATCATTTGTCTTTACATATGAGCACTTGTGCATGTGCCGTGCTTGAGCTCAATGCCCACTGTGCGTATCCTGCTGTGTGTATGTGTGTTGGTTCATATCCAGGCAGGTTGATTCATGGGGCTCATCTCTCCTATTGGGCTCCCTATCGATCAGGCTGGCTGTGTGCTGTTGCTGACCGTGGCCTGGGAACCACAGAGCAGTTATCACTAACAGATACATAGTGGCCGTGGTGTGTTGGGAGCTGGGGGCCACGGGGCCTAACAGGGGGCACAATGAGAATACAAGTGTTGACATCTATATCAACCTGTAAGCACATGCTATTACCAAGCAAAATTCTTAACATAATTCATAAGCAAGTTAAGGAATAACGATTTAATAATAAAGCACATAATTGCAGAACATTTATTAAACAGGGCTATGCATTTTCTCTGCTTACTAGTATTGCTAAATATTCTGCACTCTGTATGCAGCACACTTCTATTTAATGACAAAATGGATGGGGGGGGGGGGTGTTAACATTGTTCCACAGCAGCCACACTGACAAGGCTGCCTGCTACGGTGTACGGTGCCTGCACTGGAGATGTGTTTGCATTCAATTTTTGTTTACTAGCATCATTGAATAAGCTCTGGCCAATGCCAAATATGCCCAAATGGCAATTAACTGAACTGCTATTTACAACTTCAGGGAGTAATACTTAGCTTCTTTAAATGGAATTATGCATTTCAAAACATTTCCCTGTGGACTACATGAGCTGTTGATGCTATGCTTGGGTCTGAATTCTTCATTAATTCAACTCCACATGTCCATCTTCAACCCTATTTCTAGGTAATGACACCAGAAAGGTCATTTTGAGCTCTGACCCTATAAATGCAAATGAGCCACTTCACACCTCACCCCCTCCAGGTTGTTGACTATGCTGCTCTGTCCCATTCAACCAAGAACTGAACATTTTAGGTAGTTGGCTCGAAGTTTGGACATATTTTCAGTGTGGACTAGAACCACTGCTACTGACAAACAATGATGTCATACTTGGAAAAATGTTAGTCGGAATTCTTGACCTTATATGTGCAAATGTTGCTGTGCCGTTACTAGGTATAGATGTAACAAATTAAGAAGGAATTAAAAGGGGTTATAAAAAAAGATTTTTGGGAAAATGAATACAAAGCTAGCTTTGCAGCACCCCGAGGGTTCAAATTTGCAATTTTTGAACTATTAGGGTCCAAATACACAAATAAATGAACCAAAGACTAATGAAAGTGAAGATTTAGCAAAATATGACCCCTTTAAGCTGTACAAGCTAATGACAGAATAACTGTATTCACAAGTCCAAAGCTTGGTGTCTAAAGGTGTGTGCTGCTTTTTATGTAAATAGAAGTGTACATTAACACAGAGAAAGTATAACAGTCAAATTTGCATATATCAAGCAAAGTAATTTCTAATAGTCTAAGGGCGAAGACACACAAACCCGACTGCCAACTGTCACCAGAAAAGGTAGCTTGACTAAGCAGTTGTTGCCAGTCTCCCCGACACTGCGCTTGCGCGAGAGACGTAAAGCCGGTAATGACGGAACATCGCAGTAGACCAAAACACAGAGCTCACTGTTGTCAGTCATTGTCAGCAGAGAGTTTTGAGGAGTCAAAAATGGTTGTTGTTGTACTCGTTGAACGGATGGCTAGTAATAATAAGACACTGCCATTGTCAGCTCTCAGGCTTCTTCTTGTGGAAGAAGAAAGTAACAATGCTAGCAGTGTTCACTTCATGGAACGAATTAAGTCCATAGGCAACAATGACTGGCACTCATTCAGATACATTATGAGTAGTTAATATTATAGAAGACAATCATAACGTGAAGTACTTTGGCATAGCTGTATTCACATGGAAACTGCTCATTCACTGATTCAGTAGTCAAGGGCTAACCCTCTACCAATTAGATTGGTCCGACTGAACGAAGGGTAGTGGCCAATTTAACATGTTGATTTTTTTTTTTTTTCTGGACGTTGATATTTGCCAATGAACGTAATCAGCTTTTTGCTACTTAAAGCTATTATTACTACATCATCATTTAATGAATGCAGTGTTACATGACACTAACGGAACAGAAGTAGTCTCCTTTCATCTTAGAGTCTTATGTTTTGCTCTGTTCAGCTGTGCAGGTTCAGAGGTGTGTACACACAGTCGATTAGAGTTTCAGACTTGAGTAACGTGTTTGTGGCTGGCTTTGTCATCGCCTCCTCAGACCCAGAGTTCTAGTATCATGACACTGATGCAGCACAGGTTGGTGGTGGGCTGTGGGCATGGGTTTATGTGTTAAGGGAAACTGACCTTAAATAATAGAAGACCAGAGTTGAAAAACTGTGTTTGTACTTTCAGTATATACTAAGCACAGACTTCTGTGTTGTTAAATTTGATCTACATTGAGGTTGCATCTGGTCTCATGCAGTATGCATTTCTGGTCAAAGGGTGAAATATGAGAGGAAAGAAATTCTATACAGTGACTTGCTGCACATGTTTTTGACCACATTTGCAGCAGCAGCAAATATCTAAAATTTATAGTCTGGAAAAGGTAGGTGGAAAATATTTTTATTATAGTCTAACAATATAAAATGTTAGACTACAGCGCAAGGAAAAAAAAAAGACAGAAAGAGACATGGCAAAGGAGAGACACACAAAATAATAAAATGTATTATGAATTTATAATTTGTCACAATGTTTTTAGTAAAGAGATTATCACTGTGAAAAGCAATTGTTTTTTTAAATGTTTTTTTTTTTTTCCCCCAAATGTTCTCAATTAGAAAACACTGTAGTCATCTCCATTTTCATTTTGTCTGACATGTAAGGTTTGCAGCTGCTTCCATTTATTGTGATATGATTGTTGCAGCCACTAATAATTATGAAGGCCACAATATTTTCTTTGTAACTGTTTAAGGAGCTTAAATGTTGCAGCAGAATCTCATGCCAAATCTCACAATTGCTTGGCATAATCATGAACATAGGGCAAATTAATAATCCTATACAGCTTTTTTCCTCCATCAACATAAACACACACAGCTCTAGAAGTTTTGTGAACACATTGTTTTGTTTTGTTTTTCCCTTCTAGGCATGTGCAACATGTGTCAAAACAGTATGACATCAATGCTCATCCACTAGAACTTAATGCCAATCTGATGAAATGTGGTTAGCAACAACATCTGTTGAATCACTGTGGTAAATAGGCTGCTAATAGTTGAAAAATTGCAGTCGTGTAAATTTCTGTGCCCTCAGTACCCCTTTGTGTTTTCTGACTTAATGTCCGAAAATATATCATCTTGGGGTACTTTTTTAACATGCATGAGCACAAAGAGGAATTGATCCAATCAAGTTAGGAAATTCAAGTAATCAGTACAATGACATAAGAGTAAAAGTGCATATGCATATACGTATATGTATATGTGTATGATAGTGTATGTTAATGCATGCTGTGGCCCTGGGCAGCACCCAGAACCAGCTGTTGGAAATATGCTGTGGCTGTAATGAACACTCCCTTTAAGCGGTTGAGCTACAGGGCAGCGAGGTTCATCTACAAGCACAGCTCTGCATTATACTTAGCAAACACTCCTGCTGCTCCTATAATATAACCACATTACTCTGCCTTTTTTTCCCTCACACACTTGCTCTTTCTCTACCCGCTCATGGAGTCAAATCATCGTAATAGATCTGCAATGAGCCTGCAGAGCTTTGTAATGAACTTCAGCCTTGGGCTGAACTCTGCCAAAGGACATTGTGTGAATCAATGCCAAAGAGGAAACATTAACCAAAATGACTTTGTAATAGGAGCGTCTTGTGCTGCCTAAAACATAGCAGGATTAGCTGCAAGGTTAAGTCAAGATGAAAGCATGAATTGCATAGATTTTTTATTCCACAGAGCTGTTTTCTTATAATTCTAAAACTGTGTCTTACTGGAATGCATGTGCACATTCCAGAACTAAAACAGTATGTAAATACCAAGTCAACCTCACTGATGTGCAATGTTTTCTCTTTACCTTCGATCTTTCCGATATTTTCCTCAGTTCCCTTTTCATTGCAATGTTGCATTCACACTTACTTACTTTTGCAGACAATCCAAGTTTACCCAAAGTATGGATATGCCTCTGTCATAAAATCAACAGCTATATTTCAACAAATATCCCACTGCTTTTAGTATTCTTTAGATACTCAATATATCCTTCAAAACTCCTGAATCAAATTTGAATTAATTAGTCGCTACTCTGACAGGAAATGAAGTCTGCTCTGTGCTGTGATCTCTGAACAAGATGGAAAGATTAAGTCCCGTTTTTTAAGTGAAGGATATCAAACCTGAATGTTGGTGGTCTGTGCAACTTCTCTTTGATTTGAGGATTAGAGCTATGGACTGTTCATTGCTGTCTTAACAATTACTCTGAAGCTAATGGAAAGAGACGCCGTTAATCTTCCCATGCTGGCACCAATGTAGATCTAGCAGTGCTCTCCATCTCTTATTCCTACTGTGTATGTTCACACGGCTAAGATGAATACACAAAGCCCCATGATCACACACTATCAACACAACATCATTTATAACAATCCAACACTATTCCTCCGCAGTCAAGACATTATAGTTTAATTTATTCGCTGGAGAAGCGACAAGGATAAAATATAACAGCAGTAAGATTGAGGGATTGCCACGTCACAGATTTTTCCACTGTCCCAAAAAAAAACACAAAGAGGAATATCAGTAGAGCATTTACCCAGTCACTGTCAGAAACATCAACTTTTTACAAGTCAAAATTTATTGTCATTAGTGTTAATGATGTAATTTCTAAGCCACACCATAGTCACACTGAGTACACAGACAAAAATTTATGGATATATACACCAGGGTCAAACATGCAATTCTTTCTCCATCTACCATTAACATCTGGCTGGATTTCCAAGCAATAAATACTGTTTTCAGGCCTTGATATCAAGGTGTCAGGGAAATGGAGATCTATCGATCCAGAAAAAGACTGCATGTACTACAGGTCTGACTCATATAGAAACAAAAGAAGCCTTAAAAGGAGCAAAAGGATTGGAAAAAAAAACACTTTGAGATGTTCGTAGGTGAGCAATAAGCAAGATGAGGTCCCTGGCTAAAATTTTACTGGATTCATATCGCACAAGTGGAACATTTGGATGAGGCAAAGAGACATTTCACCATCAGTTGTGAGTGTAATCGAGTTAAATCAGATGAGAACCTAATCCAAATGTGAAATGCATATTAACGCTGCATAAAAATGAGCCCCTTCGAAATATAGTAGACACAGCCAAACACTTGTGAAACCAGAATTCAGAGCTTAAACTATTTATGATATTACATGTGTGTGAATAGTCAGATACACCTGTAAACCTATGTAGTCTTTAAAGTCTGATGTGATCAGTTTGTAGTATGTTAAGCTTCTACTGCTTTAAGACACAGCGGAGCATAAAAGTGGCATACATGGTGTCTCAAATGGAGCAAATGATTAGCTGTTTAATTGTCATGAGTTAAACTGGTTCCCTGTGGTAAAGTATAAGAGCCAGACGCCTTGAGTAGTAATTATCTCAGGTAGCTATCTCATTACTGCCCTCCTCTAGCATGTAAATGTGGTCACAGGCTCCGGTGCTACATTGCAAATTGGCCAGTGTGTTGTACACTTCAGAGACGGTGCCGTTTATCGCCAGGCAAAAGGAAATAACTTATCATATTTGGTTGGGATTTAACGGATAATAAAGTCTTAGTTTTAACTCATGTATGTGACCTGTTCAATTAGGTAGCTAGGTTACTGCTATCAAACAGAATGCTGCTTTAGTGTGCAGCATTTTAATGATCAAGGTGATGAAGGAATTCATAAATTAGGAAATTTATGAACCATTTCCTGTGTTCGCAGCGGGGCTGTTCCTTTATGCCTGCATTAGCTCAATAAAAAGAAGCTTAAATAATGAATTTCCCAACAGTGAATAAATACATAATGCTAGGTTTTAGGAAGTGACAGCATGAAAAAAGAGACAGAGAAAGTGACAGCATGAAAAAAGAGACAGAGAGAAAAAAAAAACATATCTCCAGGCACTGACATATTTTGGAGAGAATTGTTTGACTCTTGAACATTTTAGACGGAGTGCCATCCTCCACCCAACACCTGAATCTGAGCCCAGATCTCTCTTTCCTATTATATTATCCCCTAATTGTGAATATGTGGTTCAGAATTCTTTGCATCATGTGTGGTGACCAGACCAATCACATTCCCGCCTCAGCATGAAGAAGCTTCTGCTAGCTTTGACTAGCCCGAGGTTGGCATTCAAAGCATGGAGGAAGAAAAAAGGGAAAGAGAGATGCTAATCATCTGAGCTGTGGAGAACAAGGCTTGAGACAGACAGAGATGTACACAGAGAGATGTCTCTGCCTGTGCCAATACCATTTTTGGAGTCAGAATGAAATTCAGCAATGGGATAAGAATCTCTGCTTGTAGTCTGTCTGCTTGCCTCTTAATCTAACAACAATTACTTCTACTACTACCTGCCTCATAAGCCTACCGCTGAAAAGACAAACCTGTCTTTCTACAAAAATAAATAAATAGATAAATGAATAAATAACTATTAACTTCCATCAACGATATACTGGATGTAAAAATACAGTCTCTCAAATGGACAGCACACACTGGATTCTGAGCAACTTCATGGATGTGAACATCTGCACATCTGGCAAAATTATGTATCTCTCAGATGCAAAATGATTTTACTGCTAAAAATGATTGGACTAAAATAGTACTTCACCTTTACTGACCACTACAAAATATTCTTAGAGTAGTGATGATTCCCATTATAGACTATATTACAGTAAATGTATATTTATCCATGACTTTTGGACTGGTTTGAAAATGTATATACATACATTTAATAGTTTTACCCATACCCGTTCTGCATCTTGATTCATGCAGGATTTGTGTATCTGTCCTTGGTTCCCAATATATTGTGAAGATGAACATGTCCCTGAACTACCTCTACATTACTCTTGAGACTAGAAAAACTGACACAGAGCCACAACTGCCCACAAGACTGTTTTGCCCTCTAGGTAGAACATAAAACATGATATTAGCCTCTGGGTAAAACACTCATTGAACAAAGTTTAACAAGCTGACACACATGCAAAAATATTTCTGTATAAGGATCAGAAGACATGCTTGAACTGTCAGCGCTAAAGTCCTAGGGAAAAAAAGTATGCTGCATGTTTTTCTCATTACATGTTACCCAGTCTGCTGTGCTGCAGATTACATTTACACGTTTATAATACATAGTGGGTATTGCAGCGAGACAAAGCTAATTATTGGGAGGCGAGCGATAATACTGACACATCACTAAAGCAGGAGTTGTGAGAAGTGCTGTGAGCGAGAGTTTCAAAGTCTACTCATTTTCATAGTGTTTGTGTGACGTGTTTATACGTTCCATTAGTCTGTCCATCTCTGCTATCATCCTTCTATCCCATCCTCATTTACATCTCTTGAGGATGCTGACAGAAGGTTAGCGTAACATGACATGTCAGCATATTTACAGATAAGTTTCTGTATTAATCAATTCATAAACTGTTCGGAGCATACGACTCGCAGAACTCAACTCAAAAACCAACACAAACACAAGACCAGTGCATTATGGCAAAGGTGGATTAAAGAAAGTATGCAGGTAATACAAGTGAAGACCGTGCAAATAAAAACAGATCTGAAACAAATGCCTAGTGGATGAAGAAAACACATGGGATTGCAAACCAAACACAGTTACTCCACAGATATCCAAATCTGTAAATTTGAGTTTTTCAACTCATTAAATCCTAAGAAGTCAATAAAGAATCATTGTGCTAGAGAGGTTTGGTATTCAAACAGAATGTGGTGCTTGGGTTCCCAAACCAGTAAACCATTCTGTGAAACCTTTCAAACTGAGTTTCTATTAAAGAGTACAGCAGCCTGAGACTCCCAAAGTGGGGGGAATGTTTGCATCTTTTCAGAGTAAACCGTTGAAAATCCCCTTGTCAATATACAGTACTAACAAATGAAAGGTAATGCAGTGGCCAACTTCAAATGCTTAGTATGCATAAAAAACAAAAATGAAAGAAGGGAAAAACAAAAGGACAGAGGCAGAGGAAAAGAGAGGAATTCAATTCCAGCACTGATTTCCATTTGCTCATTTGCAGCCTTTCACAACAGCATTTCACTGTTCACTTTGTGCAGCATCACAAGTAAAAGAAGATAATTGGTGGCTTGTTTGTTTGTGGGCACACACTTAAACAGACACACCACTGGCTGCACTACATAATTAAGATGATCATTATTTTTGTTGCTATTGGAGCAATGCAACAGCTTAAATTAACACACAAAAAGTGTCAAAGAGCAGTGAATAAAGTCAACTTACCAACTTGAGATGAGTCACCTGAAAGAATGGAGAAAAAGAGAAAAGGAAAAGTAGGATCAGTTCACAGTACAAAATAAAATGTCACTTGATTACACAAGCTCACTGTAAGACAGTCACGACAAAATGAGGTGTAATAACATGGGGAGAGAAATAAAAGTCAGACTGCAATTAGTATTAGATGTCTACCAGAACATCACTCAATGCAATGTGTCTCAGCTCAGACCTGTTAATTGAGATGGCGTGGGCAAAACACAGGGAAGGCAGTATTCATGTTTTCCTTATAAATGGAAGAAAAGGCCAATAGAGGACGTACCATGCAATAGTTAACTTCTTGACATTCACTTTTCAGTTATTGCTTCCCTGCAAAAAACAACTGTGAAATTTATACCTAAGATTGAAACCAACATATTTCAGTGATTTTTTTTTTTAAACACACAATCGCTTTATA
>JAPTYQ010000013.1:18599764-18612901 GCA_029814465.1 Ostorhinchus cyanosoma
GTTTTGATTAAATTCAAATAACTTGTGCTAATGTTCTATTACTCATTGGTGAGTCAAGCTTCAATACCCAACATTTGCATCTCATCTTAAAAAGGCTGTAAATGAAAAGTTGAGGCTGAGACCAAGTTTTTTAGGTAATCTGACTGAGGAAGCTCACTACAAAGACTGAAGGTACAGTTTCTCCCAACCAGTAAGAAAATAGCGAGAGAAGGATGAAAGGTCAACAGAGGAGGTGCAGTCACGGGCATTTGCAATAGTGTAGCCTTAGGCGAAAGCATCACAGGGGCAAAAGATGAGGGAAGAGATGAGAGAAAGGTATGAAATAGATGAAGGTAAGAGAGTAGGCACGCTGAGGCCAGAAGCAAACAATGACCCTGTGATGTACTGACTGACTCACAAACTGGTTCATGTGAAAGAAAAAGGATGGAGCATTAATGGATTTCAGCATGAAGGCATTTAGCTGGCAGCTGCCCAATCTCATTAGTCTAAATCTTCACCCCAACACAATGTAAATCATAGCACTTAAAGCAGTAACAACAGATTTTCAGCTATATCATGCCTGTATAATTTACTTCACAGCAGGATACAAAATATAGACCCCCCTTTCATGAGCCTATGCAATAAAAGCATATACACGCACTGCAGATAAAATCAATGTAGAGACATAATGAGCATATTAAAGTTATGCTAAAACCCTTTAAAGCCTGCTGATCACTGAATTACCAAAGTAGACAAGAAATGAGTTTAATATGCTTTATTTTTCAGTAAATAGTTATCTGATATATCTGCAGTTTGATGTGTTAATGCTTTTTCATGATCTGGCATCCTTATCTGAGAAAGTGTAAACCTCCAAAGCTTTTACCTTATTGCAATTTAAACTCATGATGTTCTGCTTTAAATGGTCATGATTCATTTGGTCTGTTAGAATGTGAAACATTTTTTTGCCTTCTATACCACAGTTGCCACAAGAAGAACATTTTAGTTAGTGTCCTATTATGTCCTGTGTGTTTTAGGGTTAATTCTGTGCACTCTTCACCTTCTCAGGTCAGATGACTGGTGCCCACACACGGCTAGAGTTCCACAACATTGAGACAGGTATCATGACCGAGCGCCGCTTCATATCTGTGGTGCCCTCCAACTTCATTGGTCATCTCCAAGGCCTGACCTTCAATGGGGTGCCGTACCTAGACCAGTGCAAAAATGGGGACATCTCCTACTGCGAGCTGAATGCACGTTTTGGCATGCGGCATATTATCGCAGATCCTGTGACATTTCGAACGAAAGGCAGTTATTTAGCACTAGCCACGTTACAAGCTTACGCCTCCATGCACCTCTTCTTTCAATTTAAAACCACCACACCTGATGGCCTGATGCTCTTCAACTCTGGAGACGGGAGCGACTTCATTGTTGTGGAACTGGTTAAAGGGTAAGTTCTGTGGTTGCCTTTTTACCGTGTGACAAAAAAAAAAAAAAATGTGATGTGTGGTATCATGCATTGGTAACCACCCTAAAAGATTTTTGAGGGTGGCGTGTGTGTGTGTGTGTACCGCTCTGGTAAAAAAAAAAAAAAAAAAAGAGACCACTGCAAAATTATCACTTTTTCTGATTTTGCCATTTATAGGTATGTATTTTTTTGTTCTCTAAACTACCGACAGCATTTCTGTCAAATTCTCAATAAAAATATTATTTAGAGTGTGTATTTGCAGAACATGACACATTGTCAAAATAAGAAAAAGATGCAATGTTTTCAGAGCTCAAATAGTGCAAGGAAAACAAGTTCATATTAATTTCTAAACAACACAATAATAATGTTGTAACTTGGGAAAAGGTCACACATCAGTACTTGTTGGAATAACCCTGGTTTTCAGTGACAGCTTTCACATGTCTTGGTTCTCCTCCATTGCTGTTGGATGACTTTATGCAGCTCCTGGCACAGAAATTCAAGAAGCTCATCAATGTTGGATGGCTTGTGTCCATCCATGTTGCTCCAGAACTTTTCAAAGTGGGTTCAGATCTGGAGATTGTGCTGGACATGACAGGGTCTGCATGTGGTGGTCCGTCATCCACACCATTATGGACCTAGCTGAAGCCAGGAGCATTAACCTGATAGAAGAACCAGTCCAAGGAGTTTGGGAACATCGTCAGAGCAGAAGTCCAGTAGTTTTCAATAGTTATTTTTGGATTCCAAATACTTTTGTGGTATGAATAGCACTGTTTATGCCTATTGTAAGAAGATAGTGATGGCCACAGTAGTAGTGTTTATACTTCTCCTTCTTAAATAAGACATGGAGAGTAGAATAAGGTGTGCTTGTGTTAGAATTCAACAGACCGGAATGGAATGACTGTCATACATGCAGACATGTCGATTATCTTAATTTCTCTCTCTCTCTCTCTCTCTCTCTCTCTCTCTCTCTCTCTCTCTCTCTCTACACACAGATAAGCATCTTCCAGTGCTTTGTGTCATAACAGTTGTAACCTAATACTTATTTGTGATGTATTATAGGAACTGAAACTCTAATCAACAAATGATTGAATTATCATCTAACAAAAAAAAAGTTTTATCTCAAACTTAAGTCCAACGAGTAAGCATTGGCCAGATAAAAGGGACTTTATTATAATAGGAGTAACAAGCAATCAAGCGGTTGTCACTAATCCTCGGTTCAAAGCTACACATTCTGCAAGCTGAAATGGTATGGGAAAGAGAGAGCACAGAAATTCTGCCCACTTTTACTTGCAAAAATTCTCACGGGCATTAGTTTGCAATCCATTAACTGATAACCACTAATGCAAAATTGTGGATGGAAATGTGTTTCACTGAACAGCAAAACATTTTGAAAGTTTTTTTGTGAGAGCTGAGGAAGCGAGCACAAACCAGAAACAAACTGGTTTGAACTGTGAATTGTATCACCCCAAAAGCTGGTCATAATTAGAGTATCAAAAGAGCTTTCACTGTGTATCTCCCTTCCTCTTGTGCATTATATTCAGCAGTGCTGCAGCACAAAAGCCTGAGCTGCCTCTGCCACACAAAGACAAGAGGCTACATAAAGGAATGGGAATAGAGGTAGGGAAAAAATGCATACCTTGAATGAAACAGCCACAATAGCCTTAACCCACAACACAAAAGACAGCCATATTTGTGTGAAGGAAGGAACTGTGCCACCTTGTCTGCCTGTGGGCAAACAGGGGCTTTTAGACAAAACCAGGTTCTATATTTACATGTCAAACCCCTGAATATTCAGGAAGAAATCTGGGATGTGAAACATTGTGAAGCCACAGGAACAGGTAATATCACTGTATTGTTCTCAGAACTCTGTCAACAAATGGAGATGACTCTGAAGGAGACGGTGCTACTCCATCTTCAATTGCTTCATGGTGACAAACGGAGTGTTTGTTGACTGTGACCTGTCACCAGCATGTTGTAATGTTAAAGTATGAACTTAAATATACAGTAACAACAAGTGGATACTGCCTTGATTTTCCACAGTCTTGCTACCAAATGTTTAACTGACACAGGTAATGTTTCATTTAATTTCTCAGAGGAGAGCTACCGTGCCAGATTTGTACCCAGCATCTGCTAACCTTCAGTGACGTCTTTTTCTTTATAGATATGTCCACTACGTCTTTGATCTTGGCAATGGACCGTCACTGATGAAGGGCAACTCAGACAAGCCACTCAATGACAACCAGTGGCACAATGTGGTGGTGTCCCGGGATGCCAACAATGTACATACGCTCAAGATCGACTCACGCACCGTTACTCAGCACTCCAATGGAGCTCGCAACCTGGACCTCAAAGGTAACGGCAAGTCATTCAGCTGTCGATGAGAGATTTCCTCAATGTAGAAATAGCTATTCTGCTGTCATCCTTGGTCTCCCTCGTAAGTGTTTTTGGAAGGTCGCCATGAACACACGCCAGCTCAGATCCATCTCAATTAGACACAGTCAGGATAGAAGCATTTAGACGCCTGCTGTACAGTTGTAGGTATTTTTGTATGTTTTGGTTTACTCACATTTAAAAGTACACAGATCACAAAAGAGAGATCTACGGTCATTTGGGACATGAGGTGCACAGTTACTTCTGAAAAGCTGCAGTGAAAATCAGTTCATGTGGAAATCTCACATTATATGGCAAATCATTTAAGATGGTTTGCTGGTTCTCTTATTTGTAAGTGAGGCTAAGCAAGTTAGTATAGAATACGTTTGGGTTTTGGATGGTTTGTTTACAAAGTATCTGAAATTCAGATCTTTAGTTAGTCAAATTAGCACATGAGTTTAAAAAAAAAAAAAAAAGAGTGTCAGATTGTTGTTAATATAATGCAGTTATATAACTATCAGTGATTGCAGGTTAAGCTACAATAGTAAATATTATATCACAGCAATGAAATCCTACTACTACTACTAATAATAATTCATACTCTTGCCATGAGTTCTTGGTTCTTTGATACTTTAGATACATTTGGAGATTAATATTGAATGTTTTCGGCCCTGAACTACTGGACTCCTCAGTGCAGAGGCTAAACTAACTGAAGCTGCCAAATGTAAATGTGTTTGCCAAACAAAATTGCACAGGGGGTGAAATGAAACATAAAAGCAGCATCTGTGCAAGCATATCCTCTTCACCTTCGAAGATGACCCCTCCACTCCCCGTCCCCTTCCAGCAGGTGTTACCTTTACAAGAACAGGGCAATAACAGAGCAATATGTTTTACCAGTCGCTATCCAGCACCGCACACTGAAATGAAAAAAAGGAATCTTACCAAAAACAATAACAGTTTATCACTTCATCCCTCTGTGTTTTGCTTTTGGTTTTTACTTTAACCTGCTTGTTTTGAACCAGATGTCTAACAGAAAAAGTCATTGGGGACACTTGACTTTCACCCACAATACGATTACTATGTTTTTGATTGGGACACCTTTACCTCTTTGCCTTTGAAACACCGTGGCCTTGTGAATCAACTTGCAGTAATAGCCATGGTTAGAAGGCACTTAAGTGGGAATAGGCATCTTTGGTCTGCTGGCACACTGGGACTGGAAGCTTGGATAATTGTAGGCGTTAGAAGTTGGCTTCTCTGATCTGTTACTGAAATGCATGAAATGTCTACATCGAGAGACTGACAGTGTATAGATATTACTATAGAGTCAGATTTTATAAGAAAAAAAACAGTGTAACATACTTACCTGAAAGAATAAAAACAGTAGGATTTTGACAGTGGACACCTGAGGACACGCAGTAACATCACCAGTGGTACACTCTGCTACAGGGCCTGCCTGTGCTTATATTAAGGCTATCTCTTAGTGATTTACTTTGATTTTTCTTGTACCATGTCCCAGAGTTTGCAGTGCACTTGAGGGTACTGCGGCTTGTTGTGTAAGACACATCAGAAGTCAGGGTAAGCCCCTGGGGGCTGTGAAAGCTGTGGAGTCAAAAGATCAAAAGGCGCCCAAAGTGTTTTTGGGAAGACATGATTTATTGACGGACTTATCCTTTTTTTTCACTTTTGTCCTTCAGGGTATGCATGGCGCAGTTAAAACAGATAGTTATGGGTTGAGTGTAGAGGGATGGCGCTATGCCAGTGTCCTTCCACAGTGTTAGACAAAGAACAAACTGGAGACATAGGGATGCGTGTTAAATTAGATACAGAGCTTTTAGCAGTGAGACATGTAATTAGCAGCCAGGCCTCACAAAATTTCATGGTGAAATGCAAATAAATTGCAAATGGCAAGTTATAATATCGTCACATAAGCTTTGGTGGAAGAATGTAATTACCACATTATATATGTGTCGTGTAGCTTCTGATCTTTTCACAGGGCTGTGATGTCAGTAACTCAAACAATAATTACTACATAATGAATGCCACTTCTAAAATACTACTATAATGAATGCTTGCTTTTGTGATTTTTGAGTTTAACAAGTTGCAGCTTGATATGTATTCATTATGTAATTTGTATGATTTAGTGAGAAAACTAATCTCCAGTGTATCTTTGCTGCATATCTCCCCTGTAGATCTCTACAGCAAAGAGAACTGAATTGATGTCAGTAGTTAGTTTTGTTTGTGATTGACTGTCTCTCTCTGGGCTCTAGCAGAGACTGCTGTCAATCAAGTGTGAGATTAGACTGGGAAATCAGTGAGAGATAATCAGAATGGCATTTTGGGGAATTGTTTCTTTTCTGTAGGTGTTTGACTACCATGAATCTTTTTCACATCATCTAATCCACACTGTCCAACTTTCTGTAATCACCTCGTACCATGTCTCCTCTAAATCAAGCAGAAATGCCTCTTAACCAGCACTCAACAAGATGAAAAAATGCTCTCTGCTGTCATTATACTTAGTAAAATGTAAACAGAATCTGTCTTTATATTTAGTTTCCAGAGCTTCACAACTGCTGTTAGCATTCCTTTTCTCAGCTCATGATTAATAGACCATTGAATCTCTTTTACCAACCAAGAATATGGCAACAGGATCCATCAGCTGCGCGACCACTGAGCCACGCAGCGACAAAGGCTTCATTTACATATGCTAAATGTGCAAAATTCAGACTCCCCGTTGAATGATTTGCCTTTACAAATGAAGCAGAAGGCAGTCACTTTGCCTTTTCATTGCCCAGTCAACATAATCCACTGCAGAGGGTGTCCAAAAACAAGATAAAAACACTAAATCTGATGAAAAAGGTACTCAAAGCAAGTAAAATATCTGTCCATGCAGTCAGATAATTAAATTTGACAAAATTTCTTGAATTTAGATAGTTAAATCTAGAAAAACATAGAAATAATACAGATGTATGAACACTTAAAATAAGAAATTAACTCTTAAGATAAATATCTAACACTTCTAAATCTAAGTTTTTGTTTTGTTTAGTTTTTATCTTGGTAAGAAACAAATAATTTGTATACATGCCTGCAGAGGAGCGCTCCATCTGTGCTCTTAATCTCAGAGTATATTGTAATCAAACTTCTTCATTTTCAGGGATTCTTTCCTTTATCTGAGCAACTGTTACCTGTAAAAGATGGAGGTTGTGGCAGATAAGTGCTGTTGGGGAGAATTATTATAAATCTAGGTTCACAGGACTTAAAGGGGGAGAGATGTCTCTACACTCAATTCCCTCGCCTAATTGGGCATTCAGACCTTGCTGTATAGTTCGGCTGTGACAATTCCCCTGCCAAAAATATCATACATAGCTCAAACGCTGGAGAGCTACAGAGATAATGTGCACTAGACTTAAACATGTGTAGGTTGAAAGAGACTCCTGGCAAACACGGAGACGTACATACACCACACATGGTAAGATGTAGTGTTTTTTTTTTACACAGTAACACTGGTTTTCATAACGACACACCGCTTGGTCTGTAGGCTTTGCTGTTCGGCGGTGACACATAAAGCTTTACAAATCAAACACAGACGAAATAGCAACAATAAGCCATTTCTCACAATCTCTTTGCTCTGTTTTAACACCATTTCTGCCTATATTTCAAAGAGGAGGGGAAAAAAAAGCAATTCTCCAAGCTTTATCTGTGTAATTGCCCTGAGAAAATAGGGAAAATGGGTTTTGTGCTCTCTGTCTTCCTTCCCTTTGTTTTTGGACAGCCAAAAAATCTTCAAGGCATCCCTCTTTGTCAGTTGAAGTACGGAGAAGAAACAACAGTCCCTGAGGAAAGCACTGAGTGGATCTAGGTTTATATAGTGAATGCAAGTCTCAAAAGGAAACATGTCGAACATACACAGCGCAGGGAATAAGGTTCTGTCATTTCTGTTGACAAGATACAAAACACAGCAATAGTTATTGCCGTATCTTTCCCTGAAACAGCTGACGTAGCCTTGTTGATGCTGAAGTACAACATACAGATATATTGTTAGTCAAGGTCACATATAATACGTAAAGTATGATGTGAAAAAGTATCATCTTGTTACTGATAAACTGCAAATATCAATGAATCGCACATCTGTTAATTAAATATTAAAAATGAAACTATTGTGCACACGTCCCGCAGATTTGACTACAGGCTTAGTCTGAGCTGAATAAAATTATTACAGTGCTAATAAAATCAAGGGGAAGGAAATCCTATAATCCACCCTGTTCACTAACATAGTACATCAATATTAACTAGGGCTGCGTTTTTAGTTCAATTTGCTCTTATTTGCTCTTACTGTTTATTCACTTGTTCAAAGGTGGGTGAGCACATGTCAAACTTCTTACCTATCCATATTGTCACATTAAATATAATAAGACTTCCACAAAACAAACAAGTGGTGCCAGACACAACAAACTCCGCCCCTCGTATGTACTGTAGCTTATTTTGGCATCGATCCAGCTGATGTCATCATGTCTATGCGTGTGCTGATGTCAACATATCAGTTGCCTCTATATTTGTGCCAAATTTGAAGCAAATCAAAACAAAATCGATGTTTTTTTAGACGTTTGAAATTTCGCCCTTTATAAGTAAATGGGACAAAAAAAAAAAATTACAAAAAATCCTAAAAATTTGTAACTTTGACCTGCTTTTCCCAAAATGTAATGACATCTATTCTGAGTCACTGGCAATCTATACACCCAATTTGCTATGAATTCAACCAACAGTTTTGCTGCAACATTCATTTGAAATTTCACCCAGCACAAATAGATGGGGAAAAAAAGATTTCAAAAATTCATAAAATACTTGAACTTTGACCTACTGTTCCCAAAGTGTAATCAGATAGCATCTGGGTCACTGGAAATCTATAAACCAAATTTGGTATGAATTCAACCAATAGATTTGCTGCTAGAGGCAAATAAAACAAAGCAAAAACAATAGCCCTTTCCTCCCCTTTGGAGAGGTGGGGCAATAAAATGGCAAAATAAATAAATGCAGTGCAACTTTTTGAGTGTTATGAGCACGTGTTGATTTTGTATAATATTGCTTTAAATCAAAGATCTGGTATCTACTCTTTCCAACTAGGTAGAGTGTAGTTCAGCTGTTGGAAATTAATACTGAATTAATTCAAAGACTTTTCAGCAAACACGACTTTCAGCTCTACAGTAAAATGTCAGTCTGTTGTTTGATTTTTGGTTTTAATCATGATTGAACATAAAGAGAAATATTTGCACTAATTAACTCAGTCTCGGTCCCATGCCTGTTATGAACTGTTAGCATAAGTGAAAGTTAACGAGTGCATCAGCCAAAACAGGAGCAGCCTCCTCTCGGGTAGAGCCAGGAGCAATTAACAGGAAGCATATTGTGACAGGAAGCAAAAGGATTTATATGATATGTCTTAATTTTTAGAACCACCCCTGCAGATGATACATTTGTGGTGGACAGAGACTAATTATCTCCATTTGTTTAGGTTTAATATAGATGTAACAATTAGAGTAACACGTTTTACATAGACGACCTTAAACCAAGGGCAATTATCCTTAATTAGGGAATAGAAATGACAATGTTATTTGATAACAGGGGTATATATTCCATGGCATAAAACTGGGCACTTCTAAAGATATGTATTAAATGCACTGCAATGTACCAGTGACACAGTTGCATCTTAAAATAACCCATGACAGTAACATGTGATGAATTTCTACTAGATTATGCAAATTCTTAAAAAGAAGAGCAACACATGTCTAGATTTAAGGCCTTTGCACTCAGACTCTGTATTTTTCATCTGACATTAATGCTGTATTAAAATTAGAAAAATCCTCCCTCTTCAGGTATCAGTCATGTTCGGAGTCTTTTCAGAACAGGGTCGATTTTCTGCATTTTTCCACATCCGTCACACCTGTTTGACCTCAGCATTTGTACAGCATCATTTCATTAGTGTCATAGCCTACTTTCAACAGGTCACCTAGTTATATTCATGTGGGTGATGAAACAGGATGAGAGTTGCACATGCAGAGGGAGGGTAGCTCCTGTAGTCAGACACCAAATGTAACACACAGGCTGGGAATCCAGACAGTCTAGACAGGGTACCTCCATGTAATCTCACATAGCTAGAACCTGTCTCCACACTTGGTGTCAGTTGTCTTCCAGCCTCAGTGGAGAGAACCAAAGGAGGAAGTCACAAAAGTGAGACGAACACCAAATCATTCTTATTTTTTGATGCATATATTGTGTTGTGAATTTTGTTTCAGGTAGGTCAGAATTTCACATCTAATTGCATACTTGCCACATCTTACCCACAGTGTAAGGCTCCTGTGGATAATGATTTGTAATATAAAATACAAAGAATACACACTTAAAAAGGTCACATTTTGCTAAATGGCTTTTATTCATCTTTGGTTCATTTATTTGTGTATTTGGACCCTAATAGTTCCTAAAGTTTGAATTTGAACCCTCCAGGTGCTGCAAAGCTATCTTTAGATTCATTTTGGCAAAAATCGAGTGGATTTCTAAATCCTGTTGTAATTTCTGCTTAATTTGTTACATCTGTAACTGGTTATGTCATGACCTTTGCACAAACAAGGTCCAGACTTCTGACAAACAGTACGACATAATTGTTTGTCAGCAGTACTGGTTGTAGTCCATACTAGAAATATCTCCAAACTTCTAGCTGATTACCTAAAATGTTGATTTGTTGGTTAAACAGGACAGAGCAGCACAGCCAACCACCTGGAGGGGGCGGGGCCTGACGTGGCTCATTTGCATTTAAAGGGCCAGCGCTCAAAACGACCTTTCTGGTGTCATTATTCAGAAATAGGGTTGAAGATGGACCTGTGGAGTTGAATTAATGAAGAATTCAGACCCAAGCAGAGCATTTACGGTTTATGTAGACCACAGGGAAATGTTTGAAAGTTAATTCCATTTTTTTTAAAGCAAAATATCTTTTTTTCCCCTTAAATATGCAAAGGGCTTTAGTATAGCAAAAAAAGAATCCATGCTTTAGCAACTGCCTGGGCTTTTTTTTTTTTCTTTTTCAAATGCTTGTTGCACTTTAACCCCATTTAATACTGAAGTTGAGGTAAACAATGCTGGTCATGTGTAAGAGAGAGTAAACATAAACATCCATTGCCCTGAAGGGAATAGGCTTCTTTACTACGCAAAGAACCTGACAATGTCAAATATATCAGTGTTATTATTAACACAGTGATGCGGAATGAGGCATAACAACAACACCAGCAGCAACAACAACAGCAGCAGAATAAATCTAATGAAGAGTGTTTCAGGTTGAGGATATGAAGGGAAGAAGAATAATTTGGCATACCATATTCAGACTCTGCTTGTCCCCTCCTTTTGAAGATGTTTGCTAATGAGGCACACTTGTGTGGAATTGTAAAGAGATGACATTGAATATGTTCCATTTTCTAACAAAAGCATAACAAATTGAAACACAATATGGAGGAGAGGCTTGGCATGAAGTAAGAGAGAGGTGGAGGGAAGACAAACAGGTACACACATTTTAATGAGCTCTGCACTTGCCAGCGGTAAAATTGAGATTAGCTGTTTGATCACCCCAAAGCTTTTCTTTCTTCTTCTGTCTGGTTAATATCAGAGTCCGACAAGCCAAGGTAAGATAGTCACTAATCCTGTCACAATACCAGAACCTCTTCGTACCTCATACCAGAACAACTACACCACTAAATCTAGCCATTGTGTTCCCCGTCTCCGCCAACGCTGCATACGCTCCAAGTGATAAAGCCATAGTTTTAACAACGGGACAGTACAGGCAGTCAGACAAGCAAAAAAACAATTCCATATGGAGGTTGTTGCTTTCCAATTTTAAGTTTCTGTTGTTCAAGTTGATTGAATGTAAGACTGGACACTGACCAATATTACTATCCAAAAAAATTTCCCGGCAACTTAATAATTATCCCAGTGGAGCGTGCATGTAGTTGTTGGCTCAAAGTTGGTTAAAAAGAGGTATTTTAGAAAACCGTTCTCTTTAATATTCTCAAAAAATATTTGTACCGTTTTACTCAAATGATGTGTCAAAACATGTTTGTATATTTCATACCCTAATTAGTTTTGCTCATCAACAAACAGCCCTGAAAATTATGACAATGCAAACATCTCAGTTATTCAGTTAAAATCACAACAAAGGCAACTAAGCATTACCTGCACTATAATGTTTTTGTTTTTGTTTTGTTTTTTTTCTGACCTATTTTTCAGGCTGCTATAAATCAAATATGACAAATGTCCCAACAAAGAAGTGAATATGAGATGCATAGCAGCAATTCAACAAAAGAAAAAGATTCTCAAAGTGAAATGTCTGTCAGTATATAGTATTATGAACTGGTTTAATACTGCAGCACAACAATACAGTCATCCCTATTGGGATATGAAATAGTTGATGGGGTCTGTAAGATCTGTCCCATTCCTACTGGCTGTAAAATGAGTTTATTCTTTAAAGCAACTTTGGGATTATAATTCATAAATATTACATTACATGAAGTGATTGTGGTCAAATAGTCTACATATTTACGTGCTGCAACTTCTTTAGTGAGGGTTAACAAATCCAGACCTTTACCAGGCCTTAGCCAGTCTTCCAGAACAGCACATACGTATCTTACTCCTCAATAAGAATTCAAGATTTCAATCTACTTGGGGACAGATTTACTAATGCTTTGTCTGTGAAAACTTGTATTTTGCTCTAAAACCTACTGTTAACCAAATAATAATAATAATAATATATATATATATAAAATAATATATAAAAATAGTACCAAAGGGGCACAGCACAGAATTAGCGGTGGAAAGGTGTAGGAACTGTTACTTTTTCACCTGACCTACTTGAATATGTATTTATGGGAGTTCCCATTTCAAAGTGCAAAGTTGAAGAAATGGAGAAGAAACATAATTTTCTCCACTCATCTTTATTTATTTGAAAGGACAGAGGAAGGCGTTATCAGAGCAGATTGACTGTAAAACAGTCCACATTATTCACCTGAGTGATTCCTGAGATCATTATTGGATGTGCACTTATTATTGAAGCTTACAGACATAACTTTGCCAAATACCCGGGAGGCTCAACAAGCCAAGCAGAGGTTTTACATTCATGCAAAGTCATGAGGCTTTGTGCCAATAACACTGAGATAAAAGAGAAATACTGAGCTTGATGACATTGTGGTTCCAAGTCTTGTTCCTGATTCTGTAGCTGATATACAGTGCATCCGGAAAGTATTCACAGCGTTTCACTTTTTCCACATTTTGTTATGTTACAGCCTTATTCCAAA